>VYXF01006153.1:68393-183487 GCA_013397295.1 Polioptila caerulea | reverse complement strand
AAATATGCAAAAAAAAAAAAAAAGAAAAAAAATAAAAAAAAAAAAAAACAAAAAACAAAAAAAAAAAACCCAACAAAAAAACCCCCACCAAAACCAAAACCTTTCATTCCATATACCTCACTTACAAGTCTTTATATAGCCACTCTGAACACTAAACTCTTCAGATATGAATAAATGCACACAGACACATGCATAAAGAAATGAGTGTATTTTTTTTCCAACTACAGCATAGCATAAGTAGTATGCAACAAAAACTAGGATAACCAGTCTGATGATCCTCTGAATTAATAGGTATGAAAATTGAACTGGTCATGAGGAAGTACACCATGACCAGACTGATTTCAGAGCTACATATATCACATAAAACCCCAGATTCTACTTTTGTGGGTGCTGGGTTGCATGTCAGTTAACTGTAGGCATCCATTGGAGCAACATAAGTCTGTAGGTACCTTGGAGGGTACTTTGCTCTTCAGAGTGCCTTCCAGCCCTCCTCTCTGAAGTGACTTTTGACATAACCCAAAATCACAGACCCATAGAATGACTGGGATTGGAAAGCCTATCTCTGAAGGTAAGGCAGTCCAAACCACCGCTCTGAGGATGGCAACTATGGTGGGCTCCTGGAACGGGTGTCCAATTAGTTTTTTGATATCTCCAAGGATGGAGACTCCACAAAATCATTGAACAACATGTTCTGGTGTTTAAATACAATTTATACCCATGTACTGTTGTCCTGAATCACCAAAGCACTGAGAAAACTCTTTGTATTGATTATTGTTTCTTATCAGGTATTTATACTCATCAATAAGATTCCCTCAAGCCTTCTTTCCTCCACCTAAACATTCCCATGTCTCTCAGGATTGCTGTGTATCAGAGATACTCCTGTCCCATTGCTGTATTCAAGGCCTTTAGGTGGACTCTCGTGATTCCATGTCTCTCTTGTAGTGTGGAACCTGGAACTGGTCCCATCCCTCCTTGGTATCACAGTGGTGCTGAGTAAGTGATGAAGAATTACCTTCCTCACATTGCAGCACTGGATACAGCACTGGAACATCCCTAATGGACACAGGGATTGTGCAGTCAGCATGGCATCAGAACAGACCCCTCTGGGGATGCCAGAGAATGGGAAATACTCCAGAGTTCTTCAGCTGAGACATGCAGTGCCTCATCTACTAAATATCTTACCTTCCTCTAAGGAGAGAACATCTGTCCTAAACTTAGGCTAAATGAATTACAGCTTAACAATGTCTTAAACAGACTAGTCTGTAGTTCTCTGACCCATTTGGGACAGCTCGTGGTGGACAAATGAAAATCACACCTATTTTTTTACCTACAAAATTAATTTCTGTTATTATTTTTGATTAATAATGTTCACTGTGCTTTTTATGATAAAACTGTATCAAGAAGATTCCTTTCAATGCTTTTGTATTCTTTTTAGAAAGACTTTGAAACGATTAATTGCGAATATTTGTGATGCTATGTCACTTACATAGTTCCACATTCTCAGTTGAATTTGCATTGCAATTTTTAAGAAAAATAACAAGAAAAAAATAAAGAAGCTAGTACAGTTACATATGACTTAAATTTCTGTACTTTACAAAGAACAGATTGTAGTTGAGCTCAATTTACATAATAATTCTTAGTGATGAAAGAGGATTTACTTCAAATATTTAGATCACATCAAAATTTTTATATTTGTATTGAGTTTGGTTTTTTGAATATACAGAAATATACAGAAGGATTCAAAGGCAGAAAAGCTTTTTTTTTATTATTACCTAGACCTCAAAACTAAATGCATTTGGTTGCACAGAATTTAAGTCCAAGGGCTTAGGCTGCTTGCATTTCAAAGCTGTGAGCTTGAATAATATGTGTGAGTCAGAATGATGGGATTTAGAGGTAGCATTCACCCACCTGTAACCACAAGTTCAAATTGTACTTCTGCAGTGCACAGAAAGTAAGGCATGACTGCTCCCAAAGCTGACATGTTGACAGATACAGCAACAGAAACTTTGATATTTCCATTAGCCCTTAAATTTCATACTCAGTAATGAAAACAATGTGCCAGCACTTTTAAATGTTCACAAAGCCACACACCATTACTGCTTTCCCTAACACAATTGCTTCAAATACTTTTCAAATCTCACACCCCCCTCGCAGGAATACAAGACTCTCACCTTCAAAACAATTTGATCAATGTTATCTAATAAGTAACCCCAAAAATAAGTCTAAGAAGCAAGCCTTTTTTTGTTTGGTTTTTTTTTTTTTTTTTCTGTTGCAAGTGGGTACAGTATTCGTACATTTTGAGGGAAATTAAAATTGTGTTTGAAAAACTCTGAAATTATACATATAATCAGCTCAAGTCTCAGAGATAATTACACACAAAGTAACTATTGATATTGTTTCACATGATTTTCTGTCCCTCACTGTGTCATAATGAGGATAAATTATTCTTCTCAGTGTCAGGCTAGAATAAGCTTCCCAAAACAACTCTCTATGGTGAAGTGAAACACAAAGTTTAAATAGGATTTACTTCTACTTGACACACAAGAACTATAGAAATCAGAAATTCAGAATAAGGGCAAAAAGCACCATGTTATGTTCAAAAGTTCATGAATAATTCAATTTAAATAAGACTATAAATATTCCATATAAATTCTTTCATTTAAACATATCTTGATATTTGCTCAAGTATCCACTATATATAAAATAAAGAAGTTTGATGGAGAGGAACCTCACACACATTGGACATCAATGTAATTTCAAGCTAGGATCCAGTCCTTCAAAAATAAACTATAGAGCAAATAACTGATCCCAATTAAACTTGAGACTTGGTTCCTTTTTGGCCTTTATTTTAGGAAAACATATTTTACAGGTAAATACCTGATTCAAGACTGTGTGAGCGAGAATTTTGTGACTGAGGACTGTGCATTTTATAGGTTTTATACCGAAGAACATTGAGATTTAGCTGTTGGTTAATGTTGATGAGGTCTGCTAATGTCACTTGCAATCTGCAAAGATGCATATTTCCATGCCGGTAGATTTTGACAAAATATATGGGACTAAATAATTCAATTGTTCAACAATTATTTTGCCTACATAGTAACTTTTAGGACATAAATCAAAATTCAACTAGATCCTTCACATTGTCTCTACAACAAAAATTATTTGCCTTGTTTAAAAGATAAATTCTGTCCTCCTGGTCTTAAAATACAGTTAGATTTTTTGGGCACAATAACCAGGTGGAACTAATAGTTATAGGAAAGCATTATTAGTTAAGTATATTAATTTTAAAAACTAAACTGTTCTAGATGAGTTTTGCCTAAATCTAGTATTATCTCTCTTTACAACAACTTTCTAACATATTTTTAACCCAGCACTTCAAAATGTTTAATATTTCCAGTTCCAAAATATTGCTTTCCTGGGAAGATCAGTAAGTTTCTGAAGAAGAAATACAGCTTGTGGTTCATTCTCTTAACATTGGAATATAAATCTTATAAATAGAAAAAAAAAAAAAAAAAAAGATCTGTACAAAACACAGTAAATAAAATTGCCTGATATTTCTACATTACAAGGCATGCTACAAAATGAAACATAAAAATAAAGGAATTCCTCTTACAGAAAAATATAGAAAGAAACTATTTAGATCAATATAGTCAGAAGATTCTCAGAATTAATTGCTTGAAGTTGCTGGGAAGCTGACAATGTAATAATAATGGAAGTATTTTTGTATCTTGTAAAAAAATGCCTAGATTAATTTAAGGTGTCAGCCAGGTGCAAATCTGTTGCTAGTAACACAAAATAATCTGTTTCATGGAAAAGCCTGACACAAAGTGAAGACAAAAACATAGTATTTATACAAAAACTTAGTATTCAAAGCAAGTGTAAGATCTCTACATACAGGGCTCAGCTACTTCAACATAATTAAAAATCAGAAAGGTGTAAGTATACATCAAGTATTTCACAGCAACCTCTTTCTTTAAAAACTTCCTCAAAATGAAGATTTATTCCTTATGACTTAAAAAAAGACAGAATAAATTTGAAGGTGAAATATTTCTGCTACTAAAGTTTAGTAACTTTATATAGGACCTACATAACAAAGCAGAGAGCACATGAAGAACTAAAAGAATGAGAAATTGAAACTTATGGAGTGTGAGTAAAAATAATTAAAAGCAAAGAGAGCATAAAGAAAGCTGTGCTCTAAAGATTTCTAAAATTGAAAGGGTTTTCTATATTGTCTGTGGTGATTATACGCAGCAAATTTTGTACAGTACATATAGCTTCATCTGTTGCAGTATCTCATGAAAATGCTGTTCTGTGCAATATCAGTTAGTGTGGGTAGTTAGAGATGATCTGAAAGAAGATGCAGCAGGTGCACTAAATATTAGACATTTCTGGATTTTTGTTATTAATGATTCAGTTTAACATGACCTTTAAAATCATCTTTGCTTATGAGTATAAAAATAGTACTTGTATGAGATTTGTGAGAAATGAAGCAATGGATTCAACATATTACCATTTAATGCACCTGGAGGGGAAAAATGAAAGGTGATGCTATAACTAAAGATAAGAAATGGTTTTTTTAACAAGGAATAGTTTTTTAAAGACTTATTTTTTTTATGCATGTTCCCTAGTTCACAAGTGGGTTTTCATTAGCAATAAATTAGCTTAATATTTTTGAAAGAAAGTCTTACAGATATCTCTTTTCCAATCTTAGACTTGGATTTTAATTTGGTTTTCTGATTTCCAACTATATAGGTACAATCCTTGCTAAAACAGCTTACCTCAGGACCAGAGAGTGCTCTTTGGTGCTATTTTATTTATTAGCATAGGTGAAGCCTTTGGTTTTACTTTCAGTAACTGTCTGGGGCATATCACACATGAGGAGAGGCCCGGAGAACTCAGGAGCCTTAAAGAAGCATAAAGGGAGATCTCTAGGCTGTCTACCAAGCCAGACTCTTCTCACAATGGAAGGACAAGAACATAAGTTGGAATATAGGAAATTTTGATCCAGTATGAGGACTGGCCTTGTTTAGAGGTGGAGTTTGGCCTCTGGAGTCTCCTTGAGCCTACATGACTTTGCCATTCTGTGGATTAACATGGTTGCATCCTGTACGGATATAGACAGACGTTGACCTGAAAATAAACTTCTAATAGAAATTATGTAAGTAAAAGCCCAATGACACCATTCTTAGGAAAGGTTTGATTTTTTAGCAAATTATACTAATTTCTTGAGTCTCTTGAGTTGGAATATTAACAACAGCAGTATTGTAGAAATTTCCTGAAAAGAAAGGATTCATTGATTTAAAAACATGACTGAAAGAAAAGTAAGCAAGACTATGGGGAAACTAGATTTTCTTTTCATTCAATTTCTCATTCCATTCTTGGCTTTAGGAATAAACTTTAAAACCAGGTATAATTGTAAAATACTAAGAAAAAGGGTTGCAGGAGGTGCAAATAGGACAATAAGCTATTTACTATACACTATTTGAAGGACCTGCTCTCATGATAACTTTAAAAATTTTTGTAGGGCAAGTAGAAATTTTAATTAAATACAATTTATTAAAAACAAAAAAATATTGTTGAAAAGAAAAAAAAATTATCTGGTTTATAGAAGCTATTACTAAGAGCATAAAATTTTATTTACTTCCAGCATAGATTCTTTCTTGCATATGTGAGTTCACAGGAAGAAGGAAAAATGTTTGGATTTTTTCTCTAAAGTAAAAAAAGTAAATGTGAAGTGCATATGTATGTGAGCAGGACAAAGCAAGAGAGAATAAATGCACACATAAATGCTTTCTTTGAATGAAATTTAATTATTGAATGTCACAATTTGAGCAGGTTATTGATATGAAAAAAATAGAGACAGTGAACTTTAAGCAAACTTTAGAAGGCACAGGACTGAGCTGCTCAGGAAATGAAGAGCTGTCATATTCTCATCATCCTTTCGACTTCAAAGAAAGTAGAAATAAAAAAGACAAAGCATAAAATCCAGAGGGGCTGAAGGAAATGTCATTAATACATTTTTAATAAGGCACCATTAAATCAGAATGATGAAACAAATAGATGGTAGGATCAACTAATAGATAGGCTAAGTGTTTTCAGCAAAACATTGCCAGGCACACGAAGGACAGGAAAGTGATCGCAAGTTGTCAGTATGGAGGCACAATGGGGAAGTCATGCTTGATCACCTGTTCATGTCCCAAGTGTGATAGCTGCAGTGTACTAAGCCTGTCACATTACTGCAGTAGTTAAAAACAGCAAACAAAACCCTGAACTAGATGAAACAGTTAATTTTGCCTTTAGTTTCCTCATATGCAAATCATTGCCAGCCTATCTGATTCGCCTTTTGTTTATTTTTCACTCTTGCCTAACCATATAAAAAATCTCTGAAATCTCCTCCCAACCACTCAGATACATATCCCACCTTAACCAGACTTTGCTGTTCCCTAAACTCTGAAAAGTCACAAGCAAAATCCTTACGAATCACATATTTTATTCATCAAGTCATAGAAAACTGGAAAGTGAGTTACAGAGAAAATTGAGAGAAAACGAAGGACATCAAGAGGGTGTGATGGATAATATTCAGGAAACAAACAAAAGCCAATTATTATGAACCAGAAAAAAGATAGCTGGGGATGGAAGGGAGAGGAAGGGAAGTGGAAGTGAACTCCTATTTGTTAATTTCATTTTTTTCAGCAATGTCAAGATGATCAGCATAAACTTGGCTGTTTTGAGGGATCCTCAGTCTCAGGGATTCAGGAGCTCTAGGAATTTCTTCATCTAACCTTTCCCAGACCAAAGGGTTCTTGAACAACTTTGTTCTCATGCTTGTTGGTCCATTCCTCCACACTGTCTTCCTTATGACTCCATCAACAAAACAAACCATCAGGACTCACAGTTGACCCCCTTACCACAGCTGACACCTTACTATTTTTCCTGACTATTTTTCTACTTCCAGAGAACTTTAAAGAGATCCTCATCATTCTGCCCTCTCAAAACAACCAAACCTGACAATCTGCCTCTGCACAGCCTCTCAGGTCAAACCCGTCTTATGACCAAGATGTCTTCTTCAATGTGTCTGTGAAAGAAGCATATCAGACAGAAAATGTTAATCCCTTTAATTTTCTTCTTTGTTATTGCAAGCCATGTTGTATGAGCGGGCATCCAGAGTCTTATCTCAAGTCCATCTGGGAAAGAGCAACTCTTCATGTTAGTGGAAGATCTCTTTATCAAGCTGAGGTACTACTGCTGTGCTGTGGCCTATGAATTCAGCCAGGTCTGTTCTCTGTGCCTTGCTATGCTCACGTCTGGATTATTGCACTAGAAGTGTATCTACCTGGAGCACACCCTTAAGTCCATAACCCCCATAAACCAGTATAAGTGCTGTGTCCTGTGGAAACTCTGAGATGAATACTAGAAGACTCTTCTTCTATGTCCTCCTCTTCTGATTTAAATTTACTTGTTTGCTTTCCAAACCTTTTTTTTCTGGACCTAGGACCTAATGACCTAGATCAACAGGCAGCTTCATGCAGAATGCCAGGAAGAGAACAAAATCTTCTTCACTAGCCTCCTAAATCATATCTAGATTGAGCCTTTACCTTCAGCCTAGATTTCCTGAACTATTTAACTCTATTTATGTGAATATTATGGGTATGGAAAGTCAAGACATATCGAGAGGAAAGTGCAATGAAAGGACTTCAATAGAACTGTGCTAAGTCTCTGCACTGCCCCAACAACTTCTACTCAGATACCACATCCATGGAGGTACAACTTAGTACGTCTCTCTTCAACACCATCTTAGTTATCTCTGCCGGCCGTGTTTGGGGGTTGGGTTTGTCTAGAGCTGTTTTAGAATAAGCAGCTTCTCACCTAACCTATAACTAAATTTGAGTGCATGATCTTCTGCTTGGTATGTCACAAAAATCAGTCTGCTGGACACCTTCTGCTCATGCCTATGTGTTGCCTGCAAGGTACACACTAACAGGAAAAGGTTCCTCATCCAAGGTACACTATCTATTCTATTTTAGTTGTAGTTGCCAAATGAGATGGCTATTAGCCTTAATAGAAGGATAACAATAAATCTCATTTTGATAGGCATTTTTTTGTGAGAAATTCTGCTTTTAGAGCCTATCAAATTTTTAAGACTCTATTTATTCTAGAAAATATAGCAGTGTAAGAGAATGTTCCTGAGCATGGGAGTGGGTTCTTTTAACACTGCATTTCTGCGTAAACTTTTTCTTTAGGGAATTTTTCCTTCTGTTCTTTCACAGCATGGGCAAACTTAAAACTTTTGGTACTCCATGAGTCAAAGAGGTCTATAGTTTCTAATTGACATTCATATCCTTAATTCAAAATTTATATCATCTTTTGAGGCTGTTTTGATATTCAACCCAAGCATAATTTCTTCTTATGTACAGCACCAGGCACACAATTTTATTCTTCATGCTAATTTACCTACATCATGGTATAAAGGATTATTCCTCCTTACATATTTTGCCTGCAAGGCACAATCCAAAATGAATTCTTCAAGATTTTTACTATGTCAAATACTGCACTGCAGGGAGAAAGAGGTATTGATAATTTCTCAGGACTTGCTTTTAGCAGCTGAGTGCTTATAGCAATGTTAGTTATGATTAACAACTCTGTGTTTCTCCTCAAGCTAAAGAAGCTTTTGACCTCTGACCCTAAATGCTTAATTTGACCACTTTAAACACTACACTCTTGGATGTGAAGGGGAAAAGGAACACTAACTCTCCATTGTGTTTTGGGGCTTCCAGGCAAAAAAAACCCCAACTGATATGACTAATCTGCCCAGTTTTGAGAGACTTCTGTCATGAATCCTGGTGAAAAGATCCTCAGGCCAAAGCTGAGGTGCTTAAGCATTCCTCTTGCCTTGGTATTTCCTACTGTTTAGTTCAGCTGGCTCTACCCAGCTTGCTGGGCTTTGTGGAACTTACATGAAAAATCTTACAGCTCTCATTTTTTCATGGATTGTAGGTACACAACTTGTTGATGAAGCTTCTGCCAAGCAACAAACTTCCGAACTTTTTAGAAGTTAAACACTGAAAAACTGGGCCCAAATTCCCCAGGGGATTAGGCTCCAATCTTATTCACATTTCTATACACTTGCAACATATATCTATAACTTAGTATAATTTTATATAAACAAATATATGTATAACTGCTTAAGAGGACCTTCTAATTCCTCATATCATATATAATCAAGTCCTGATAGCTAATCACTAGGCAAATGTAAGGCATGTTAACCTTTTTTTTTTTTTTTCAGGTGAGGTTCAGACTATAATCCTGTGCTCTTTGGTGGAAACCATATTGTGTTTGAAACTTTCATCAATAACATTTTGCAACTCTAATACTGTTTTATGCTAAAAAATTTAAAAGGCTTTAGGATTGAATCCCTGAGGCATATAAGGTATCCTAGCATATGGCATGGACTAGATGATCTTTAATGGCCCTTCCAAACCAGGCCCATCTAAGATTCTATTATTGTATGATTGCTTTCTTGGTTTCTTTTTGTGCATTACAGATGCATGCTTAAAAGCAATTTATTTGACTTATTTAAAGGCAGTATCTTGCAGAAGATCCTCTTCTTTCACCTTTTGACCCCAGCTCTCTCAAGCATTGAGCCATATGACATCAAGGTCCTAGGGTTTCAAGTTAGTAATCATGCTGGAGCAGGCAGCAGTGTATTTAACACAGTTTGCTGGATTTTGAAATTAAATGCAGCTTTAAAAAAAGCATTTTCCATTTTGAGTAAATCATACCAATTGTTATGCTTTGATATTGTTTATGAACTCACTGCTGCTACAAAGATAGTAGATACCAGCTGGAAAATGAGTACGTTCATTCTTTACAGATTCAGTTGAGAGTGGCTCTTACATAACTGTATCCTCAATGCCCAGAAAATATCTCTTTTCTGTAAATGGTTTCTGTAGAATCTGAAATTAGATATACTATGCTGTGTTTTCCAATATATCATAAGCGGAAATAATTTTTAAAAGTTGTCACTGCAATTTGGTGATAGTGAAAAGAACAATAGCTCATTTGTTTAGCATATTTAGGCTCCTGTTTGTGGAAGAGGTAAAAATCATGACTCTGTCAGACAGAGCTTCAATATCTGCTCTGACAGTGTTGGTGATTACAGTTTACAGCTTAGTGTCAGGATGGTCAGATTGCTGTAAGAGATGGGAACTTTCAACACCTAAGATATCACATTACCAGAAGCATGGATTGTGAGGATGAGAAAGGCAGCAAGGACATGCACACATCTTAGTTTTTCTAAAGGTGAACCACATATACTACCACTGATTCCCAAAGGAATAATGGGTAGAATAATCTGACTTTTTGTTAAGCTGTCAGCAAGTAAATAAATTCAATCTTTTTTAACATGAATATACACTGAAATATTTTTTAAATGTTTAGAATTTCATATATTGATTCCAAAACCGCTAATATATATGACTAACTTTATGTAAAAAAGCATTGTAAAAAGCATTTTTATTTCATTCATGTACATTTGAAGAGCTAGCTTTCAGATGTTAAAATTGGAAGTACCTCTGGCTCCATGTGATCCATCAATTCCGTGGGTAGGATGAAGGCTTGTGAAAGAATAAACTGGTTATTTTTTTATAAAACAACCAAATAATTAAAGTGTAACACAACAGGAGGTAAATCCCACCTTACTAGACAGCACCTGAATTTTTTTCCAAGTTACAAAATGCTTGGGAACATAAAATGACAAGATTAAGATTCTATAGAGACATTGTGTAATGAAAAATCAGGATCTGAGATTTAAAAACACAAAAGGCAATAGAAGGAACAAAGTTGAGAAGAACAGGTCACACAATAGATGAAAATCTAAAATTAAATATTTAATTAGAACTCTGATTTTGTTTTCAAGGTAGGTGGCATTGCACAGGCTATATTACAGTCTTTTATGTTTGTTTCTTTTTTTTTTTCCTTCCAAAGAGAATACTGTTTATTTTTAACAGGCCACTTTAATATTAATACAAGTGTAATAGGATCAGAACTGAAAATCAGCTAAAGATGGTAAATTTTACATTATTGGGAAAATTACAATTTCTTTTTGTATTGTAAAAACATTTATTTTTAACANGTTTACAAAATATTTTACAGAAGAAAAAAAATTATTGCAGCTAGCCTGGAGAAAGGCAAGATGTGTGATACAAGCAGCAGTTTTTAACAGCTTTGAAGCACATAACCTGTTTTTTTAAAAAAAATATAGCATGTATTATTAGCCTGTCATAATGATCTGGTCAACGCTGGGGGAAAAGTCTTCTGCATATATGTCAGAAAAACAGATTTCCTGGCTGCCATGACCCAGCCACTGCACATCATCTTAAGAGTCTCACTCTGAAGAAGCACCATATCTAAGTGTGTGCATACACAGCCCTCTGTATAATAACTTCAGGAGAAGGAGATCCAGCCTGAACAGAAGACTCAGACATTGTGGAGAAGGAGAGGAATTTGGAAGGTGTGGGTAGAACTGATTAAACTACAATACTTTTGTTTTACTTGGGTTCCGGTGTGAAGCTCCTGTTTAATCAATACTCCAAGTAAACTTCTTAGGGTAATTTGTTTAGTGTGTTCCTTTTGAGTGTCCCTGATCAAAGAGCACTCACTCAGGATAAGCAATCATTACATTGCCTCCCAAAATGAACCACTGAATAATGGATTCATGGAATCTGGGCTCTCTAAGACAAAAGATCAAACCATTTAACAATTCTCTTTTATCCTCCAAAACATTCCTTGGTGGTTATAGTGAGACAGGGCACTGAAGCATACATTGTAATGACAGGACTAGAAAACATCAACAATAGCTATGTATTTTGTTTTCAAAACTCCATTTTTTTTTTCTGTCATTGCCACTACAGAAAGACTTTTAATGTAATATCAGTTTTGAACACCTGTCATAAACTTTACTCAGACATCTTCCTTTCCTGGCCTACTGTTCCTACAGAAGCTCTTCATTTGCCAAGCAACTTCCTCTGTGTGGGGAAGGATCAGGACAACTTTTATCTGATGGCTGTTATTTCTCAGGAAATATGAAGGGCTCTGAGATGGGACAGCTAAATGAAACTTACTGTACAATAACTACAGAAATAACAGAAAAAGAAAGCAAAAAACTACTAACAAAATGAACAAGGAACTGACTGGAAAGGATTATTTATTACATTTTCTTCAGAGTTTNACTGAAAATCAGCTAAAGATGGTAAATTTTACATTATTGGGAAAATTACAATTTCTTTTTGTATTGTAAAAACATTTATTTTTAACAATTTACCTACATTAATCAAAAAAAGTACAGCATATTTAATAATTTTACAAATTCTTCATAAAAAATATATCTCTGTACAAAAAGTTCTTTTGCACCTACTTCATGTCACAGCAGCATGTAGTGAAATGGCAAATGGAATAGTGGGAATGAAAATTAGATTGACTTGGTTATTATGCGGGCGTTCTCCCCAATCCCCCCCCCCCCCCCCCCCCCCCCTTTTTTTTTTTTTTTTTTATAACTTTTTTTTTTTTTTTTTAAATTATTTTACNGCATACACAGCCCTCTGTATAATAACTTCAGGAGAAGGAGATCCAGCCTGAACAGAAGACTCAGACATTGTGGAGAAGGAGAGGAATTTGGAAGGTGTGGGTTGAACTGATTAAACTACGATACTTTTGTTTTACTTGGGTTCCGGTGTGAAGCTCCTGTTTAATCAATACTCCAAGTAAACTTCTTAGGGTAATTTGTTTAGTGTGTTCCTTTTGAGTGTCCCTGATCAAAGAGCACTCACTCAGGATAAGCAATCATTACATTACCTCCCAAAATGAACCACTGAATAATGGATTCATGGAATCTGGGCTCTCTAAGACAAAAGATCAAACCATTTAACAATTCTCTTTTATCCTCCAAAACATTCCTTGGTGGTTATAGTGAGACAGGGCACTGAAGCATACATTGTAATGACAGGACTAGAAAACATCAACAATAGCTATGTATTTTGTTTTCAAAACTCCATTTTTTTTTTCTGTCATTGCCACTACAGAAAGACTTTTAATGTAATATCAGTTTTGAACACCTGTCATAAACTTTACTCAGACATCTTCCTTTCCTGGCCTACTGTTCCTACAGAAGCTCTTCATTTGCCAAGCAACTTCCTCTGTGTGGGGAAGGATCAGGACAACTTTTATCTGATGGCTGTTATTTCTCAGGAAATATGAAGGGCTCTGAGATGGGACAGCTAAATGAAACTTACTGTACAATAACTACAGAAATGACAGAAAAAGAAAGCAAAAAACTACTAACAAAATGAACAAGGAACTGACTGGAAAGGATTATTTATTACATTTTCTTCAGAGTTTCTTGCTCATATGAAGAACATAACAGCTGCAGGCCCTACAATTACTATGTATTATATTGCTGGTATTTCTCATCTAACAGATGTAGTTGTTCAGCTGACCAAGGGTTACCTTTGAAATTTTCGTTGCGTTCTGCAACATTAGCTGAAAAACCTGTTACTGGGCTTATATTACCTTTTTGTTTTGTGTATAACAGCCAGACCTACACACATATGGAGTTCAGAAAAACTTTTCAACAGGCTTAGATAGCAATTGGACAATAGGACATTTTGAAATTCAGAAAACTAAAACAAAACAACAGCATCAAAAAAACAGCCCTGAATTAGAAGAAAAGCAAAACAACTTTCCTGTTTTTTGAACTCAATGCGTATAACTAAAACCAGATTTTGCTTCATTATTTACTATCATTTCCTAATTTTAAAACTCAATTTAATTACTCTGCCCAATGGCTTTTTTCTTTGTTTGTTTATTTTCATTCAATAAAACCTCTAATTCTATGCAAATGTTAATGATTATTCAACCTTTACATGTAGAAATGTCTCTGCCAAACTGTGTAAGTACAAAAGCAGTAACAAGTGTGTTTAAAAAAAATAAAATTAACAGAAAGCAAAGATAGTTGAATATTTCTTTTTGTTCCAAGTAGAAATGGAATGACTGCTTTTTATGAACAATTTGCACTGGGTTTATAAATGCTACTGTTATGTGGTTTAGTTCCATGTAACATCAGAAAATGATGTCATATTAAAGGAAAAATTGAAAAAAAAAAGCAAAAGGGAAGACTGTATTATGAGCACAGGCTCACAGGCTTTATGAGCTATCTAAAATAAATTACTATTCACATTTGTACATGGCAAGCAGCAATAGCTGCTAACCCCCCTGCTGTTAAATAGTATGATACTGACAGTGGTGATTAATGACTAATTTCAGAAGAAAACAATAGTGGCAATGAAAATTTCTTAGAAATGGGATCTTGTTCTGGCTGAAACTCTCCAGTGATTTGTAATCACGTTTACAATGAAATTTAGTCAAAAATTGGCAAAAGAAACATTAGCACAATTTTAACTGGTGCTAAGCATTGGGGTCAATTTAATATTCCAAGTAAATTTATTGTGGAATGTTTTGCTTGGCAAAGAGTGAGTGAATGTCTATATACAATGGACAGTGTGTAGAAACCCTGTATATTTTTACCAGTATCTTACTCAGTCAGCCATTACACCCTAGTGCAAAAAAATTGTGCATTATTATTTTGTGATATTAAAGGCTGATTGGGGAATTGGCAAAAATGCCCTATGAATAAAATATACTGTGAGTTTTCATAATTTTAGCAAGATTTCAATGGTAAAGCATTTGCAAGTGTATGCAACCTCAAGGAAGGCTGTCTCCTCCTTCAAGAGAGCTTTATTTCTTCAGAATATTCCCGGGGATAATCTGTGGTGCTATCATTTGTCACAGTACTCAAAGGATTTATCCAAGTGCCCAGAAGAACGCATTGAAAGGCATCCAGCCGCATACAAATATGAAAGTCTGAGGCATTAAATATGACAAATTGGCATGACTTGGCAGTCTTCCTTAAAGTGTGCCTTGGTTTGAAGCAGATGCAGCCAGGCATTTTGATCCAACTTTAGGATGAAAAAATATTCTTTGTCTGATCCCCCGAAGACTGACACGTTTTTACCAGAAAATTTAGCTGCATGTAGGCTGACAGAAGATGTTAAAGATTACAGCAGCAAAGCCAAGAGAAGGGAAACTGGTATATGGCACCAAAGGAATTACTGCTTGTCCATCAGAGGTATGGCTATGAATCAGTCATATTGGGCACTGAAGGCTATACCACTGTACAAACTGTGTTCAGAGTCGTATCAAACCTCACAGCCTTTGCCTCTGTGGGTTTTAAGTTTGTGTCATACATGGGGTTTTCAAATGAAGCTTGTCCATTACTGTTTTCATGTCCAGCATATCCATTGTACTGTACTTTTGGTCTTGTTCTGGGGGAAAAAAAGACAGGAAATTATCATTAGCAATAATAGAAATTCTAATATTTCCACTCTGTCTACATACAATAGCAAGTATCCGGAATAACTTGCACTGCTAGTAGTAGTAACTCTCAGGTAAGTGTCTGCAATTCTAGTTATTCCAGGTAGATCTCTCACAGCATGTCTTTCTACCTCCACAAATACTTCCAACAATAAACACTGCTAAATACCTTGTCCAAACACCTGTAATCAGATTGGTCAAATCCTAACTGATTTTCACGTAAATGTTGGCAAATCAGCATTAAATGATACTTAAAGTGACCAGTCTTTCATTTTTGATAGTGTTTTCTCATCATGAAAGAGATATCAACATTTCAAGAATGTTCACATTTTTATGCAAAGCTCTGTTAGAACATATTAAGTCAATAATTAAACGAAAAACAAACCAGAATTTTGCAGATTTTCTGATATATCTAGTAAAGTGATATCCTATGATATTATAATTTTATTATTTCAAACTTAAATCTCTTAGTATCTAGAAGTATCTAAAGAAATGTAATAAGGAAGTTCAGTATCTTGTTTTATACATATAATGGTAATAAGGCAAGAAAGGTGATATATCAATATATTGTATTTAAATTAGGCTGAATGCCTAAATTAATGCCTATTACTGCAATGCTGTACCAGCCATACCATTAACAGAGGGATTATAGCTGCTTGTCTAAAGAGTGAGTTTTATCTCTCTTAAATACTTACATATTTCTACTGCTTGTGTAGAACATTAAAAATTTCATAGGATAAACTACAGAATGTACCCCTATGTCACAATATAAGTTTTTTATGAGTTTGCCTCCTCTTTCTAAGCAATATTTCCTTTTCATTCCATCTCTTCTCCAGATCCGAATGCCTGTGCATTCATGATGCTCTTAAAGCTCCCCCACCACTGGGAGCTGTCTGAAAATGTAGACCTATAGGCATCAGAAAGGTGTCTTATAATATCAAGTTTGAAGACATAGTTGACAGCTCTTCCTGAGCAGTTTTTGTCAACAAAAGGCTGTACTACATTTCAAGACATGGATCATTTTAACTGGTGCTCACAAGTTCAAGCCCCATAGCAATTTGTTTTTCCCAAATCATCTAATGCTGAGGTAGGCAGACAGCCTATTGCATTGTATGGTACTAGTGGACCTCAGATTGTCTATGTGATTTCTTGCAATCACAAAATACTCTTGGTATCATGATTATGGAACGAAATTTTAAAAAGCATGTTCCTGTTAAATACTATTTTGCAAATAGTTCTCAGAATGAACATTTTCAGAAGATACATAGATATCAACCTTCAAATCAGATTTCAGACAACATTTTTGGATTTATTTCATTATCTAGTGACACATAAAAGTTTCATATGACCTGAAGTGGTGCCAGTTCTTACAGTAATCACTAGCTGACTCAGCACATACTATAAGTAGTCACATTATGGGTTGTTCTCTCATGGGATTTATGGGTTTTTCATCTTGTATAATTAATACTAATAAGCTTTTTGAAAGAAACAGCATACATTCAATTTAATAAAGCATTAAAATTAAAAAATAGAACATGTGACCTCAGATTTTAATCTGATTCAGCTTAATGAACCAAGAAGGTTGTTAGGTCTTTGCTCCTTAACAGAGCAACTCATTTTTCAAAATTTACACCATTGTGAAACACCCTGCACTGAACTCCTTCATGGGAATACCTAGAAATATTTGTCTTTCTATAGCAAAGATATTGTTAAAAGCTCTTAGCACTGTATTCTCTAGTTACCTATCAAAATAATAATATAAAAAAGCAAGCTTATTAGACTATTGAATAAATAACATTTACAATACCTGTGTTTGTAGAGGTAAAATGCAAACCCTGATAATATTAGAGCAAAGAATGGTACCAGGATGGCAGCTGCAACTGAACTGCTGTTTGTACCATAATAGTGATTTGAAAGGTCTGTGTCTGCACTTAAAGGACCTGAAATGAAACAAAAGGGACAGAAATAAAAATTCCATATTATCTATGGGGAGAAATAAAATTCCCATGTTATCTAGCTAATGAAGTTCTTTTTATTCAAGAGTTAAAGAAGATGGTATCTTGATAAAACAATTATATTTTAAAACTTGAAATAAATAGCATGCAGAATCATAGTACAAATATTGTTATACCACTTCATGATATAACTATCAAAATTACTTCAAAATTTACTTCAGCAAGTAAAAATTCAAAATTTTACTTCAGCAAGTAAAAAATTATGAAATACACTCATCATGACTCAATCTAATAAAGTTAAGTCATATAACTTCTGAAAAACAAATTGATTCTGCAAAAGTACTATATTCTGTCAGCCTAATATTCAGCTTGGAAACAACAGGCAATGCAAGACCACAACAAACAAGAACAAGGAAGAAAAAACTGAGGTGACTACAATAAACCACAGTGGCTCTGCTTGGCTCAGTAGCCCTCCCAAGTCTGCAGCTGTGTCCAGGTCCCTCTGGCAGCTGTGTTTGCACTGGCACAGAACAGTGCAGAGGATGCAGTGGCCTGTGGCACAGCCTCTCTGGGCTCCTGTGGTGGACAGGCAGATAACCTGGACTGTAAAGTGTTTTGCAGAACATGTTTTTTTCATCAGTGTAAAGAGACACATTGCTAAATTGCTTAAATAGTTGACCACCTTGGTAATTAAAATTTTGAAGGATGAAAGACAATTTTATGATGAAAAATACAGAAAATTTTATAGAAAAAAAGTATTTCTTGAGATCCAACTCCATGTTGCCAGTTTGAACTCTCAGCTCTTCAGAAAGCAATATAGATCCCATTCCAAACAGAAAGATCAGGAGAGAGGGAATGTACAGAGAGGATTGGGTTTGGACAGATAGTTGTGCTTGATATTCTGGGTATTATCGCTGTTGAGAGTGGAGAGGAACAGGAGACACTGCTGTTTACCTCTCAGAAATGCTCCAAACCATCAGTACAGCATTTCAAACACCACAACTCCTTCATTGCAGCAGCATCAATCCATCTTTTTAGGACTATAGTGCAAACTAGTAACACAGCAGAGACATGGCCACTATGCTAATTTCACCAGTCTACTAAAACATCTAAATAAGTTTAAAAACCGAGAAAACAAAAAAAAAAAAACCAGAGAAAAAAGTAATAATTCTCCTGTGATCCCACGAAGTGTTCAAGGCCAGATTGGATGGGGCACTAGCAATCTGATCTAGTGAGTATTATCCCTGCCCAAAGCAGGTGGTTTAGAACTAGATGACCTTTAAGGTCTCTTCCAACCCAATCCACTCTATGATTCTACGATTTCTTGCAGTTCAAGCAAAATGCAAAAGACAAATGAGGTAAGTTTGTTTTCTGTGAGATATCTCTAAACTATAGATATTTCAACTGTCAATATTAAAATACCTTCTGCACAGTTTTAAAAAAAATGTATTACATTTTAGGAAGCAACTAAGTTGCATTTAAAATTAAGTCAGCCTCCCTAGGAATTTCAGTATTGTCACATTTGATTACTTAAAATATGACAAAATATTGCACTACAATCTTTTTTCACTGTCCTAATCTTCTGTCATGTTTTAGACCTCTCTACATATTTTTCTGCGGAACTAGTGAAGGAAAACCTTTTCAAATTAATAAATGTATTATTGTGGTAGTTGGGATCATGTTATGAGCTTCATCACATTACTCTTAACATTGAACTATTTTAGAATACAACCATTTTATAAAAATCTTCAGGATTTAGTAATCCTATACTTGTCCCAAAACTCAAGTTGTGGAAATACATACAGCATAAATTTACGTATTTGTACTGCATTGTACATGTACTGGACATTCTCCAACTTGTCTAAATTAAAGACAGACAAACTATGGTAGTTCAGTTAACAGAAGTTTTAGAAGTACTGATTTAAATGTTTTTTATTGGTTAGAAGTGACAGGCTCTAAAAAAAAAAAAAATGCAACACATTCAGTTATCACTTCCTTCATACTTTACCACCACAATCTCCGGCTGTATTTCCAATTATTTGGAGTAATTAATAAAAAAATATGATAATAAACAAATTCATTGAAGTCAACTCACATAAACAAAAATTTGGAATTAATATTCAAACTCTTTTATAAATTTCGAAATAGAAATATGTGTGACAAATGCAGTCTTAACTTTTATCTCAAAGCTATTATCATATATAATATATGATGATGTAAATAATAGATACATTTTAATGTACAAATAGTAGAAAAATTATAAAATTCATAAAAAAAATTCTTAGTATTAACTTTTTTGTTTATTTAGTTAATTAAAAAAAAAGTGTAACTCAAGATTTAAAAACAGGCAAAATTTACACTTAAAGAGTTTCTTTTAAGTTACCTATGTTGGATAACAGATTCACATTTAATACTTTACTCAAAACTTCTAGTGGAGGTAATCACACATTTTTTATCTCTACAGTTTTTGAATTACCACACTTATGGTAACGAAACTTGAGATTTTTGACTGAAGTTTACAGTGTTTAATTAGAGAGTTTCAACCTGGAGTTGACCAGGTTCAGACTGTGCATTTCATGTTCTTTTCATTAGGAAAAGAAACTTCCCTGCAGTTTTGCATAATGTGAATTTCAGTCATGTATGAGACTCATTATAACTTCAACATGGTCTGGTCTACTTATTATAATAATTTTCAGAGCTGTTTGTGATTAAACATATCCTGATGTGAACTTTGTCATTCTTCTGACAGCATTATCAGGATAAGAAATGGAAAGCATATTGTACTGCTCAAATTGAGGTAGTGATTGCTGCCACATCTAAAAACAGAAAAGTGGAAATACCTAGATATACACAAAAACACAAAATGTATGCAAAAGATAGTTTGATGTCCTTTTCATTTAAACAGCCATGCTTTGTCACTGGGAAACATGTTATTTAGTAGAGGGATGTTCAGTAAGATTATAAACATTTCCAGGTTTTTTTTTAAGTTCACATAATAGCAGGGCTTTAGCCTCCTAAAACAGCAGCAGTCAGGGGAATTCAAATTTTGATAACACAGACTGAATTCATTAATGCACAAGCTGTGTACTTTTATTCTTGAGGTGATTGAAAAGTATTGTCACTTATACCTAATTAAAAATAATGCTTTTTAAAGAAAGTACTGCGCAACCTGATGTCATGGTGGCAACTCTGCCCTTCTAACCCAAGCCATTCCATAATTCTGTGATTAAGATTTTCTTATAATTGTTTGGATCTGTCATATGCATTTCTCCTTTGACTCCTAGCTTGGGGTTTCAGTTGACTGGCATCTGTACAGCATGGCTCAGTTTTACTAAGAGAAATGCTGTTCAAGTCAGAGAAGTGTGACAGCAAAAGCCATGCAAGATTAAGAAAAGTAGAATTACATGCCTAAGAGCAATTTCTGAGACAAGGATGGTCAGGTCAAGGATTTAAGAGAAAAAAAATACCAACACAGAAAACAAATCAGCAGCTTCCAAGGAACTTCTTCATCTGTCTAACCTGCTGGACAGCAAAGACTCTTTGGATAGGTGCCTCACTGGGGGTAGACGTGTGTTACCACACAGTTTCATAGCTCACTACTCCAGATATCTTTGTGCTTTAGCTAACACACAACAGCTCTGTACTCTGGACCTGTCAGTACTCTGTTCAGATGCAGAGTTTCCTTGTGAATGATGGAAGTTGTGTGAAATTATCTCAAGAGGAAGGATGATTTATAGAGTAAAATTTTAAATTCACATGTTTCATGATATTCAACAGTTTAAAGAGTAGATTAATTTCCAGTTATGTTTGTGTATTCCACAGTCATTGATCTAATATAACATTGATGCAAATTAACTATGCAACTTTCATTTTTTGTTAATATGTTATGTCAATCTAGACAAGTCAAGAAGTACTTTGAGGAAAGAAAAAATTGAAAGAGAAGTGGGTCATTGCACTTCTCCTGAGAAAATAAATACAGGAAAACAATAATTTTGTCAAGAAAGTTTCTCTTCTCACAAAGCCACCTTTTTACACAATTTTAAAAGAAATGTCCAGACTGGAATGAACAAGATTTTAGAATGAACATCTTCTAGAAGTTTAGTGTTGAGGCATAAGCATGGAACAATTGCTGAAACTGAACTTAGCCACAGACTTGCAGCCTTTAGAAACCAAGTTGCTATAACATAACAGACAAAAAGCCCTCAGGAATTACTGATTACTTGGCAAAAGAGGTTAAATAATTTTGTGTCACTACTTGGGCCTCTTAAGAAGGCTCAGATACAGTTCTAGCTCTCAAAACAGACACTTATAACAAATCTCTTTGTCCTTTGGATTGTTTTCTAAGCTACAACCAAAATTGTTTCTGAGAGAGGATAAAAAGTACTATGAAAGAAAAGTTCTTTCTGTTTTCATGTCATTAAGTTCCAAGACTGAGCATACTCAGTTGTTTGAGCACAGTTCTAATAATGCCAACATTGTGGATATGATTGCTGTATGAGTCTTTCATTTAAGAGTTGGATGTGATTTTCCTTGTGGGTCGCTTACAGCTCAGAATATTCTGTGATTCTATGATGCCCACTGAGACTGGTCTTGTTCTAGCATTGTGTTATAGAAGTTTATTCATCAAATACATTGTCTTTCCTATTTAACTTATACAAGTCTTTCCTACTTAACCAAGTAGTTCTCCATAAATGCTGTCTTTGAAGTATGCTTGCAGGTTAAGAATTTCATATTGCTTTATGTAAGCACCAGTATACTTATACCTTTGGCTTATTCTAAAGGCAGCAAATAGTTTGACTTAAAAACCAGAAAGTCTTCAGACAGAGGATGCATGAGATAATCATCTCAGCAGAATATCCATGAACAGAATAGAATTAAAAACCAAAGCAAATTACAGTAGATATTACAGTAGTAAAGATTACATGAAAGTGGAGGCAGACAAATAAGCTATCCCATCCAAGAGTTTACTCTGAAGAATTAACTTGTATTCAGCTTCAATAATTGGCAGTTCTTCAGCTGGGACTCTGGAGAAATGGGTTTCTGCCATTAGTCACTAAACACACTTTGCAATTTGAGAGATGGCCAAGACGAGCAAATCCACAGCATAACTGCTAGTACAGTACTTAATATAGCAAAGAAGTACAAGAGAGATTCAACAGAACTCCAAAAAGCACTGGATAAAGCACCAGTGAAGCTAATGGGACCAAGGCAATTCACAAAATGTGCATAGACATATTGGCTAGGCTGTCTCCTCTTCCTAGACCAGTACTTTTCTGTGTATATACTGTGCTTTGACCAGTTTGCAGTAGTTCCAGGATCAGGAAATGCAGATGCCTACATTTGGTATTTGCTAAAAATATTTTATGAGTGAATATTTAATAAGTAAATGCTTTAGTTTTTATGATAAAACTAATTTATGATTAAAATAACTAGTCTTAGACCAGGTGCTAGAGCACTTGACCCCATTGTTCTAATACATACCTCAGTCACCCATTTAATATTTTTGACAGTGAAATAAAATTCTGTCCAAACACATATACATTCTGAAAACATCCACCAGCAACAGGCACTCTCCAAATGACACTGTCAAAATTAGGGTTGATTCTTTCCTTTTAATTTCTTGTATGATTCTGATTACAATTTATATATTTAAGCAGGAAATGTGTTTGCATTTCATGATATCCCTGGTACTTTCAAAAAGAAATGCAAGTGCTTATAATGACATTCTCTTTAAGAGCATCCTGTACTTATTAGGTTGCTACACTAGAAAACCTGTTACACTAACATGTTAAGCAGAGTTTAAATATATATATTTCAAATGTCCATGTTTGATTATATTTTGTAGTAGGAGTAGTGTAAAATAAACGTGCCCACTTCAGCTAGATAGATGAGTAATTCTTTGAATTCATTCTTGCAAGACCCCAAAAGATTATACATATTAAAGATCTATGAAAGCATGTACCTTGTCTTTGGAGCATAAATTTTCCAAAATCTTTTCCATGTATATCACCTTGATAGGTAAAAACACCTCTTTCAAGCCCTGAGGATACCTAGAATATGTTGAAACAGAAAAGGAAATTTCTGAAATGAATAAATAACTATGTTTAGCCATTTGTTTTTCTGACTTAGAATAGATAATAAAGAGCACAGAATTTCATTTTTAGACTTTAAAATATTAGTGACTTTTCTATGCTTATACAATATTTATTCTGTCAAATATTCATTTATTTGTAATGGTATTAAAGAAAGATTAAAAACAACACCTGGAATGATTTAAAAAATATCTAATGTATATTGCTGGGTTTTAAAATTCTTGGAATGCCATACTCATAATTGAATTAGTATGCAGAAATAGAAGCCTGCTGAATTATTAGATTTTAAAATATTTTCCATAGAAAGTATCATGAGGCAGAAAGAAGAAATGCAAAAAGTAAAACACTGTTTTCCTTCAAGATTAGGTGTGCTTTTATTACAGTGAACTATTTACCAAATCAAAAAAAGGAAAATATTACTAAAGGTAAAATTCCCACTCCTATCTAAGGAAACAATGCAAAAACACGGCAAAATATGCTGATTGACTCCTCCTTCCCTTTCATAAACTAAAAATTCCGATCAGGGTACAGCAGATGGAAGTTGTGTACATAATTTTGAACAAAAAAGGTAATCCAATCTCTACTGACATCCAGAGTGCTGGATTACATATTTACAATACAAAAAATGGATACAGTTACATAGATAACCATAAATTACTTCAGAATTTATTCTCAGCCATCTTCATCCATGGCAACCTGGTACTTACATAACCATCTAGTGCCCAGTTGTCGTTTTCATACTTGCTTACAAAAATGTCACTTGGTCCTTTAATTTGAAAAGCTTTCAAGAGCAAATGGGCTTCTTCCTTCTTGTAAACACCTATTAAAATAAAGTAGGCAAGACATAACTTTTAAACAAATTTCTAACCAGTTTGTTCAAATATCCCTCCAAATCTAAGGATATTGCTTTAGAACTAAAACACTTTGTAGAAAACACTCTGTAATAAAAGAATTTCAGAACATGGAATACCTCAAGATTTAAAGTATTGTAACAGCTGGATCTTTTTTAACTCAGCCTTTGCCTCATCATACTTGATAAGGCCATACAAAGATAGGTTGGTATTGTCTAATTTTATGCATAATAGGGCAAGAACACCTGTCTTTTTATGCAGTATTTCAATAATTCTGAATTCAGATAGAAATCCTTTCCTGAAATTTCCTTGACCTGGAAAAAAATAGATTTCACTGACATCACAACAGTATATTGCTACAGTAGGTATCAGCAGTGCTGTGAAAGAAAATTCCTATTTGACAACCAACTACTGCAGTGCTCGCTGAACTCTTGACCTTAAAAGATGGTGATAGCTGATAGTGTTCTTTTCAATAAAATTGTGATGAGAGGCTAAATCTGAACTTCACAGTCAGATTTGCAGAAAGGAATGCATGATGTTGGTATAAGGTATGCATAATTTACAATGTTATTTAATTATCTCTGCCTATTTTATGCTACGCCATTATTAATACCGCATTGTTTTAAGGTAGATATTAATCACTGTTGATTAATTGAGCTTTCCAATGGTACAACTCTTAATATGCCTATATACACTTTGTCTGCCACTTCAGTATTTCCTGTGAGTTCAATACACCAATGCAATCCAACAGTCTGAGATGAATAAACCCTTTCTCAATATCTATTTGAAATATAATGGCTTTAAGAGATGGATGACTGCACATGAAGTGACAGAAGCCTGTGCAGACCATTTTTTTAAAACCTTTCCTTTTGCAAAAGAAAATTATTTTGAGTAAAAATATAAAGTTTTTGTTTCATTTTCCATTTGAATGAAAACACATCGAAATAGAACAATTAAAAAATAAAATTATAAGAACAGCTTCTTTAACACCAAATACTGAACCTACCTGATAGTTTGAGTTGTATGTTGGATGCCTCAATGAATGTGACATTCACTTTGCTGTTTGTAGTATTGAACCAATCAACAGTGAGAGTAGCAGGCTGTCTTTTTCCTAAGTATTCATAAAACCCTTTCCACAGTGAATTTATAAAAAACACATCTGAAGGAACTAAATAAAAGGAGAGGGGAAGGGAGGAAGAAACAAAGGAAGAAGTAAACTACAATGAAATAACAATCTTTCTAGCCATACTTTTGTTTGTAATTTTTTTTAGACCATCAATCCAAAGTTCTAAGGAGCTACAATAGTAAAAATTTTAACAATACAGACAATATATCTAATAACCTTTCCACACAATTGCCTATAATGTACTACACATGTCCATCATGGTATATGTTCTCCAATAACCTCACACTTTATATAGCTTGTGTGATTCAGTGAATGTCTTCAAGACTATGAAAAACAATGGACTCTTTCCCTAAAGCCCTGTACCTCTAAGGTATAAGGAAAAGAAATATAATATAATTCTGAAACAAGAGATTCCTGGAAGAAAATACTGTCTTAGGCTATCACTTTTGTTTCATGTATCTATTGAAGCAGCACTGTGTATGAAATTCAACTGAGTATCAAATGAATATTCAACTGAATTGACTGGTGCAGTTTTACCAGTCATTTTTAGACTTCAAATCTTTTTTCCATATAATATTATTGCACTTATGAACAGTGAAGTTTTTGAAGAATGAAACTTTTTTTTAAATTTAAAATAAACTGCCATTTCTCAGAAACTGCAGTTTGAACTATCTGAAGTAAAAATCCTTTAATAAGTATATAATAATGAAGTAAAAATAACATAATTTATCTTTGTCTATGCTTTTAATCAAAACTGTGTGTTTGACATATTCCCGTGAAGGTGAATATCTGGTATTAGTGGTATGAACCAGAGAGGTACTATGTAATACTTTTATAAAGGACTCCATACTTTCACCGCATTCCAGCATCTTCAGTAGACAGTCTGACAATTCTATCAATTAGCTGTTAAGCTTTGCAAAATAGTACCACTGACTCAGTATTTACAGAGTTTCTGCTTGCAGATGAACAGAATCAGTAGGGGGAAAAAATTGCATTACTGCTTCCCCAGTCATGTTTTTTTTAAAACTTTAAAACATAAGTGCTGCAGTCCCCAGGGATACTGCTCTGGAGAGGCTTTTAGATGATTGTGCTGAACCCTTACAGGGTCCCTGCTTTTCCCAGCCACCAACTGGACAACTGAAAAAATGAGAAAAACGAACTGGATATTACTATTCCAATACTGCACTGTCTGCACTGATTGTTCTCAGAACATGACAATTGGAAAATCCATGGCTACCCCTTAAAACGCCTTGCTAACTTGCTAATTTTTGTGAAGACTATACAAAGCAGTGAGAACCGTGGAAATCAAACAGAGTAATATAGATCTTAACTATCACATGGATGTTGTAAGAATTCTTTAGTTGCAACTTATACTCAATCATGTAAAAATGTTTACTATTGCTCATGAAGACATTCACTCTGAAAAAATATAACTTGCATTCAGTTGTCAAAAGGCAAAAAATCAGAACACAAATCTATTCTGTTACAGAAAACTAGTTTACCAATAATAGCTTAATTCTGTTCAAAACACAGACCAAAATCTATCAAAAGTAAAGAAAAAAATGTAAAGAAAGCATATCAAAATACATGATGTTCTACAATTAAGAGAATTAACAATTTTAAAATACCTAATAATAGAGCTGTTTTTGAAAACCACTAGTAAGTTTCTTCTTAATTACTGTCATTTGTTACAGTTTCACTTTTCTGTTTACTATTATTGGCACTTTCAATCACAGCATTTAATTCTTTTTAGGCTTTTAAATAGTATTTATCAAAACTAGTTGTAAAGGATATATTGTGTGAATTGATACTGACACTGCATAGTGAATATATTTAGAAACTGGGTCTACATTTTAATTTGGCATTGAAACTTCAAAACCTGCATGGTAGCAGATTAATGCATACCTTAGGTGTTTGGTGAGGTGAAGCCTCCAATAAATGAAGACTGTATATTAATTATAATGAATGAATACTATATCCTGCTTTATTGTGAGTTTGTAAAAGTAATGCATTTCAGAAGAACTTGTTTATGGATTCACCTGACACTCTCACCAATAAACCCTCCAGGAAGGTTAATTATTAGCAGAAATACCTTTTTAATCCCATCTACTCTACAGAGAGTTCTTTTGTGAATTGCCATGAGTGTGAACCATTAATCTTATTTTCCCTGCAGCTTTCCTAAAAATCAAAATATAGAATTGCAAGCTCATTTATTTGGTGACAACTCTGCTTATTGTTAAACAAGTTAATGAAAAAAAATTAGGACTTTCATTTTCTAAATAAAGATTTCTCAGATGCATTTGTCTATTTTGTCCCTGGCAGGAGGACTAGGTTAACTGCATATATGTTCATGAAGTGGCATAGAAAAGTGACTGTAATGTTTGCCTGCCTTGCCACCTGCCTGCTGGTCCACACTGTTTTTGAAACCCTATCTTGGAGTACATGGAGAGTTTCTGTGAAATGATGGCCAGGACTATTCCCAAAAAATGTTTTTGGGGTAAGGTTTTTTATACTTCTTACAACACTTGCAATGTTAAGGGCAGAATTTTGAACCTAATCCCTGCAATTATAATAAATATTCATTATAAGGCTCTCCATTATAGCAATCTCTCTGATATAAATCTGACATAAAATCTGAGGGTTTTGTATATAAACTTCTTTTGTCTGTTTGAAAAGGGATTTTTTGCAATTCACAAAATTGGCACTACAGAAATTTTTTTTAAAAGTTCCTTGTGAAAGATTTTCATAGAATAGGTTTCACATGTAACTTGCTATTATGACAGACCTCAACATTTATATTCCTTGGAAATTAGTAAAAAATACTTCACTAAAATATTGGAAATAGTTTTATTATCCATAACAATCTTGGGTGTAAATCAATTTAATTTATTTAGGTCTAAAGCTCTTCTTGTATACAAACCTGGAGTTTTAGTTACTGTTTCATTAACTTCTCTCACTCCTTTACCTACAAGTAAAAAGACAAATTATCATTTTCATGAACATATTTGTGTGGTTTTTGTATGTTTTTTTAAAAAGAATGTTAAAACAATACCTGTTGGATGCAATCATCTTTTATCCAATAGAGTAACTTTTAAAACAGAAATAACTTGTCTTGAATATTCACATGTTTAAACCTATCCACTTGCACAAAAATATCAGAAAATAATTTAGGTAAACAACATTTTTACTGTGGAAAGTTGTCTGGCTAGCTAAGTAACTTACACATTTCAGGCTAAAAGGTTTATATCAGTCCCAGTGCTATAAAAGAGAGCCTTATAGAGGGGACAAATACTATATCTAATTATGAATAATAATATTATATGAAATATAGTAAAAATTGTGTTAAGGAAGACTGATGTATTTATGACAGAAACCAGCAAGAGCCAGATAGCTTGATTCATATAACAGGATCAGATACCATGGGAAAGGGTCATAATTTTTAGATTAAAAAGGTGTAATTTGATATATTTCTGGTACACTCAGCAAAGTTATCTCCATTGATCCCAATCAAGTTCTGGACTCATTATTTGGCACATTAGAAAAGATAGTGTCCCACTGGAAAATTTAGTCTTGCATATTGTTTTTTTTTTTCTTCTCTTTAGGAGCAAAAATTTACTAATTAGACTAATCAAGTGCTAAGAAAGGACAAAAAGTGTGGGACATACAGTGAGAATTATACCTAAAGACTGTAACCCAATCTTATAAATCTCTTTACTGCATTTCATCTTGAATAAAAAAAACAACAACCAAAAAAACAAACAAAGAAACCTAACCAAAAGATAATTTATCTCAAATTATTAATTATATAGTGTCTATGAAAAATCATCCTTTAGGGACACAAAATAAAGAGAAATTCTGGTATGTAGACCACATTCAATGCTGAATCAAAGAATTCTTACATTAAAGAAAAATAAATATTGCTCAAACATCATAATTATTCAGCGCACTTTGATATATTAAAATTAAAAATCATACTGCAAAGTCTTTCCCATGCCATCTGAATATTTTTTCTCTACTCATATTCTAAATATAATTTTATTTTATTTTTCTGAATTGAGAACTAACAACCATGTTGATTTGCATGTGAAGAGCAAATTCAGATCTCAGAGTTGTATACTTAGATCTACTCTAAAAAACTATATGAGTTACACTGATATAAAAGTGGATTATAGTGCAGAGATATTTTTTCTTACTTTATTGTTCATTTTTATTTTATAAGATCTTTTTTAGACTAAAAGCATACCTGTGTGAATCTAAAAGCTAGGATATGAAATAACCTTGTTCCTATAGGTAATCATATATTAAGCACTGAATACATTGAAATACTATTTAAAATTGTGACATAAAGTTAAATGCAGTTAAAAGTAGTACTTTATGTTGTTTAGGGGTTTTTTGCTGTTTTTGAGGGTAAACATATGTATGTGTGCCTGTGCACTTGCACACATATATCCCCTTTTCTTCCTCTGTGAGTTCTAGATGTTATTTTCACTTTGATTTCTTTGCTTTTCCTTTCATAAGATAAAAGCTGTTTTTCCATGAGTGTCATTAAGTAGTAAGTGGAAAAAAATTAACACTATTTTATAAAACAAAAATGTCAGGGAAAAGTAATTTAAACCCAATAGGATCCAACAAATCACTTGAGTAATGACTTACTTTTACAAATAGGTGATTTTCCTGTCCATTTCATATCCGGTTTACATGTCCGATGCTCTGATCCACCAGCAAGAAAAAATCCTGGCTGACAGGTATACACCAGAGTATACCCTAAAGTAGGAAGATCTATTGCTTTCACATCCACATGTGCTGGTGTTTCTGGCTGCCTGCAAGCATGAGCTGCAAAGGGGTTTTACAGTTAGAAAATGCAGCGGTGAGCAGTTCCCTTAGAATTAGAGTATCCAATTTGAAATAAATGCATGGCAACTCTGGATAGCTTTTAGCAATGCCAAGTAGCTATTACTTGTAAAAGTAACACTCAGAGGGTATAGTTATATCATTGTGGGATGGAAATTATACTATCATGTATTTTTAAAGAATAAACCAAAATCAAATCCTGCAAGGAATCAGAAAACAGTTAAAATGAGGGTTAGCACATGCCATTGTACATGGTACAATGATTGGCCCTGTGAATTATTGTACTGTCACAGCTTCAAGCATCACTTCCACTCTGTGTTCTGAAAATTAGAGTGGTTTTTGTGATAAATAAATGTATTTCAATTGAAATAAAGGATCCGCACGAATTTTGTCATAGAACATTGACTATAACAGGTTTGGTTACTCAATATGCTTCTTTCTCTCTGCCACATGGTGTTCATTTATAACAACCCAAAGATAATTTAAAACAGGATAAGAATCTAAGGTCATTGTAATGAATTACTTTTAGCTTAGGTCAGTGTATTTTAATACAATAGTTATTTGATGTCCTCCAAGTCACACAGAGCTATAGTTAATTTGCATAGCCATGCATAGCCCAGAAAAGATGGGTTTTGCTGAGTTCTAGTTTATGATTCACAAAATACTAGGCAACAAAAAAATGACCTGCATATTTCAGGTCACTTTCCATTCTTTATTAATCCCCTACACACAAAAAAAATTTCTAGCTTAATTCAAGTAGCTAATGCAGTAGGTTAACTATAACATATTTTTTTAGTAAAACTGACAGAATTATTGTGAACTTCATTAACAAAAATCTGAAACATCTTCCTTCAACTTAATAACCCAAATACATTTTTGGTCTTTGAATAGGAAACAACAACAAATAAAAACATTTAAAAATCTGTTTTAAATAAAGCTTCCCATCCTTGTAGCAAATATTTGTCATGAATTTCCACATGTATCACTTTGTAACTCTTAAAATTGCACACTGTTCTAAGTCATTAGAATAGAAACTAGACTTACGAATGCATTCAGATTGTATGCCGCTCCAAGTTAGGTTAGCAAGACAAGAACGAGTGGTGGATCCCTGAATATGGTAACCTTTCCTGCACCTGAAATAGACTGTGCTCCCAACCTAAGGATCAAACCAGAATGTTAGACAGAAATATCCATCATGTGCAGCCAGATATCAAGACAGTGATAAGTTAGTACAGTTTTTTTTTCAAAAATAAAAATGTCTGCTTTTAGAGTTTATAGAGTTACACTTTTTTTAATGGGATGAAATTGTTAAGTAATTAATTATTTTGTGACCTTATGTAAGAGCAGTATGTGGGAAAATATTGACAAGGCCATTTTCATGGAAAAGTATGATATTCATACACTTCTGCTGATTAGTTTTTCAGTGTGAGAGAAGCAAACTAAGTGCCTGAGATGCTTCTCTTTCCTGTACATCACTGTATGTACTTCCATAGAATTTGACCATAAAGTCACTTTCAAATGTTTTTCATCGTGGGACTTTACTAAATATGGGGTTTTTTTAGACTGAAAAGGAAAAAAAAAAAAAACTATGAAGAATTGTTTCATCTACAAATACATTCACTAGAGAAAAATCCAGGTGAAAACTTCTTACACTGCATTTATTACTATTAAGTTTTATTTGTGATGTTCAACTAGCAGAATGAAATCATGGAAAACCTTCCTATGGTCAAATATGAGATGACCTTCCTCAAAAGAAAAGGTAAAATAATTGAGAAAACACTCTTTAGATTTCAACTGGGCATAGAAATGCATGAAAACTACATACAAAACTGCAGGTGAGAAAGAATTTTCTTAAGAGATGAGAGAGCGATTCTGTGGAGAGTTCGAGTAAAATGAACTTACTGATGGTATTGACAAAAGTAACCACAATGTAACTCCAGGCCAAATTATTTAATGATACAGGTATAATCAGTAAAGCATTACTTTTTGAAGCAATTACTTTTTGAATAAAGACTCTTGGTAATAATAAATAAAGAAATAGATAAATAAATTAGACAAAATTCACATTATTGGATAATAAATTATCATATCAAACAGACAAGTTCCAAATAACCAATCTGTATTAGTAAGAGCTTGCAGTTATTGAAAGGCAGATAGCTCTGCACTGCAGATGTCATAGAAGGACTTCAATAGAATTTAAAAATTAGTATCTTCAAAAGTAGCTACCTGCTATCTATACACTCAATTATACAAAACCTGCTTATCATGACAGACATTTAGCAAATGCACGCAGTTTCTCCCAGAAGTAGCTTGGGAAAATCACTGGTGATTTTAAAGGTCATATTACTGATATGGCTTTGTAGACTTATGTCTTTAAAACTTTTTCAAAACACATTATTCTCTCTATCCTGCCAAGGACACACAGCATGTCTTTATTAGGGAGTAGAGCGTGGATACTCTTGAATCTAAGTCATCTTACTTGTGCCAATTGTGGTATCTACCAGTAATGATGGGATGCAAATCTTCTCAGTGCTCCAAAAGACCAAGCAAAAAGTAACCTAAGTTCAATGCAGTTAAAGAGTTATACTGCTTTTTCATTTTACTGGTAAAAGTTAAAACAAAAGCAGCACACTCTTGTATAATACTCAGATGGAAAACATTGAGGGCATTCATAAGTCACAGCATAGTGAAGCACAAAAGGCAAAGAATAAATGGGGCAAGACAGGAGGCTGGTAGACATGGGAAAACTCTACAAAGATCTGCTGCCAGTCATCACACTGTTCTGCAATGAGGAACCACTGCTGAAGTGTTTTATAGAAGCTTGGCTATGTCATACAAACAGGAAGCCCATGAATAATGTATGAAAAACCCCAAAAAGGAAAAGTTGCATAGCCATTAGAGAAAATTCTCCATGTTGTGGTACAAGACAGCATTCTGAGAGTGAACAAGTACTGGAGAAAGACTTAATGCACAGTAGAGGAAGACATTCTATGGCCCCTAGAGGTAAATGGGAAGAGAAGATCAGTCTACATAAACAACAGACAGTAGAACAGTGAATTGGCCAGTAGAATTCTGTTATTTAAGACAATTTGTGAGGCAGATAAAACTGGGAGAAAAAAGAAAACTACCCCCTGATAAAATTAGGTGCAAAGATTAGAGTTGTTTTTGAAGAGAAAACGGGGACAGGTACAGTACCAAGTGAGACATCAGAAAAGCAAGTGCACTTATTACCCAAAGCAGAACCACCTTGGGTGAGGCTCAGGAAGAAGTGCCTCAGTATCTGTGAGCCAGGCAGCAGCAGAAAGTGAAGAAAGGAGCTGACAGCCACAGCAACAAAAGACAGAAAAATTGCAGGAGAGAGAGGCTACCAATAACCAGAGGAACTTACAGAAAGGATCTTTTGGAAAACAGTTCTACTAATTTGGTCATAATGGGCACACTACCCTAGGCTCAGAAATAAGCAGCAAACCCAAACAGAATTTATTTTAAATTTCAGTCACAAAAAAAAAAGAAATCTATCCACACAATGTTTATCTACATGACTGTGGATTGGTCATTGTTGCATCTACAGTTATTTCCTCAGTGACTTTTTTGCCTCTCATTGGTCAACTAACAACCTGTGGGGAATTTGGAAATTATAGAAAGGATAGTCATCACAGACCACCTGGACACAACACAGAATAATTTTATCTTCTCTGACTAAGTAAAATATAACATGAATTTCTAATTTAGTAAAGCTACTTGCTGACTTTTTTGTCAAGGACTACATGGCCTTTGGATCACACAGGTTTTTGGTTGTTAGGTATTTACTGACTATTCATCAATGTATGAAAGAATTATTAACATAAAGCAAGGTAATTATATTATGTCATATCATATTAAGCAATCAATTTATAAATAGCCCTCCCTACTGAAGTCTCCTAAAGAATTGAACACATGATATATTTCAGGGTTAGAAGTTCTTTCTTTAAGCTGAATGTTTTACAAAAAGCTTGGAATGAAGAATGAGTTTTTATTAAAAAGAGGGTAAAAATTTCTCAAGATTTGCATCTGACACTGAAGACTACAGATAATGTTTCTCATTACATTTCTTACATAATTATTAAATACATTTTCATTTTAGAAGTCTAATAAATAATAATTTAAAGATTACCTCATAACCTCTGGAACTATTTTGTATTCCAAAATGTGGAGTACCAGGGTCTGTACATGTATTGTGAGCTGGATCTAATGCAAAATGTGAAACACAACACATATATTATGAGATGGAAAAAATACTCTAAAATTCTTTGCAAAGATTAAATCATTTCATCAATGTCTAGTGATGACAAGAGTTCAATTTTTAATTAAATGTGTGTTTTTATATATATATTACACTAGTATTTCCAATTAAATTAGCAAGTATATCATAGTAATTTGTTTCTATACATTGTCATCATTTTAAAATATATTTGCAGGTATTTCTGGTAGTGCAGGCTTTACAGTAAAGATTGCATTAATTTTTAGAAATCTTATCCTTTAAAATCTCTTTGAATCCATAGTATATTTCACTATTCACAATGCAGCTGGAATATATAGAGAAATCTTTAGAAATCTTTATCTTTTCTTTGTTTCAAATGAACCACTTAATGATAAGTATTTCTAAAAAAACCTCCCCCAAAATATTAAAACAACCAACCAGAACTCCTCAAACACAAAAAAATCCCACAAACTAAAAAACTCAAATGGTAATCAGCCTGCCTTCTTATAAGTTAAGTAAATACTTTTTATTTTTGTATAGTCTTTTTTCTATGCCACAAAGAATACAAATTTCTAATGGAGCACCACATCAGCTGTTGCTGGAGAATAAAATTCTCTCCATGAAGAGAGCACATGCCAACAGAGTAAAACTAATTGCTTTGTTCCATGAGAGTAATTTAATGCAGCCTGAAACTATCTTTTCATTCAGTAATGCCCATTTTCTTGTGGTGGCTTTGGAATTGTCCTGTCATATCCACCAGTTAGGCAGCACAGAACTTCATTCAGTGGATTTTTCTGTAGTATGTGATTCTCTCTTTGCAACTGAGTTTGCTGTGGGCTGACATTGAATTATGAAGAACACATCTTGGGACTATACTTAATCTGTAATAATTTTTAGTTTTCTGTAGAGCAAAAATTGAACTTATCATTTACAATAATGTGATATTTCATTTCAATCTTGGCCAACTCCCATTTTCAGTATTAACCATCATTAGAGCATAAAAATTCAACTGGACTGATATTTACCAAAGGCTTCAAAAGTTGACCTAAAGTGTAAGAATAAAAAGCAAACATGCTCCTGATGTTGAGATGCTTGAACAGGTCAGGAACCTTTTAAAAATTATCAATAATTATTATGGAATTCTATTTCTAAGAATAGAAATATGAACCTGAATTGAAATTTTAAGATAGGTCTCATCTGAAAAACCCAAAGCAAGACTTCTCAAAGTACTCTAAAGAAATCATTGCTACCCATAAACAGAAAAGCTTCCACTCTATGGTATTTCTAGGTCTAGTTCTAGAAATTGTTCCCTGCTCTTAACCTTCAAATTGCTTAGAAATTTTATCTGTAAATATGTTAGATGATCTAATATTTTCCTTTTACAATCACATAAAAACTATGATGTAAAGGAAAAACTTGTATCTTTGATGCACTAATTTCCATTTGTTTTTATATCATACTATATAAAATATAAACAGAAATGTCATTATTACATTTATAAAGTTGATTCTTTGAATCAGACATAAAAATTAGGAGTTTTGAATTCCTACAAAAGAATTCTCTTGACTGTTATGTCTTCATTTAAAAATATAGGCTGCTTTCAATAATCATGATTATAACCTTTTCCCAGAGTGCCCAGCTCTTTCACACAGCCAATATCTCAGCCACAACAAAATATATAAATGGCCTAAAATCTACATCTGAATACATTTGTTTAGAAATATCAAAGAGAATTTCTTTAGTATAAAACTAAAATAATTTTCTATATCAAGTCACCCCAAGTGGGATCAAATTCTGATGTCAGTGGGAGTTAAAGGTGCCAATCTAATCGATGTAACATGCTAAAAGCCTGCCAGTTGCACAACAGTCAACGAGAAACTGAGAGTATTTGGGAGTTCATCAGAATTTCAAAAGATCAGAGATGTACAAGCCATGTTTACAAAGTCGAAAATACTTTGGTTTAGGATCGATTCTGATCGCCTTTAACTCTCCAGTGACATAATCTGGTCTTTAATCTGCCACAGTCTTCTGCATATCCAAGAGATTCTAAAAATAGATGGAAGAAATTTATCTACTTGAATGTATTGATATTCTGCATTTCTAGCACACAGGCAACCATTTGTAAATTTACAAATTACTTCATATGTGATTGTGTTTATCCTAAAGTTTTTATACTCAAAATATAACATTATTTAAGTAGTTTTTTTAAATATTACACAGACCTTTTCTATACTTGGATAGCTAATTGCTAGATTTATGACAATACAATAGTTTATCAAGAATATTCTCGGTAGAAAATGCATTAGTGGTAGTTATTACCAATGCATGTTGGCTGAATACCACTCCAAGTACCATCTGCTTGACAGAACCTTCTTGAAGAGCCGATCAGAATAAAAGGAGGTCTGCATTGAAAGCTAACTTCAGATCTGTAGGTGAAACTTTTTCCATTGAGGCGTCCTTCTGCTGGAGTACCAGGATCACCACAAAACACAGCTGATACAGAAAAATGAAAAGAAAATAAGGTATTAAGTTTTGCACATGCTTTAACCTGAAGTATTCTACATTGCTTTATGTGCAAGGCAAACATACTGGATATGAGTGCAAATGCTATGTTCATTTATCTGTGTAGGACCGTAGATCTCCTAAATTCTTGACTGTTAAATTGTCACCGTTATAGCTATTGCAAGCATAAAACTTAACCTGGAAAATTAGGCCTTTTAATTGAGACACTTAAATACTGATTAAATTCGGATGACAAAATAATCCCAAAGTAGACAATGTTATATTGCAATGATTAAATATAAAACTTTTTTCCACATCTGACCCACTCATATGAGTAGGTTGGAAATTTTATCCCTAACCAGATAAAAGGAAAGGTGTTTATCAGGGTCCTAAGAAGATTTGAAGCACTCAAAGAGTTGAGTTGACAGATTTAGAAAATGCTGAAGAACAAATACAAGCAAGATATGAGGGTATGTACTCGCCTTCAGAAATAAAATATTGCTTAGAAAGGCTATGAACTATGAGCTAAAGAGTTAGCATCCTTGTTTTCACCTGTTAATAGAAATGGAAACAGGGAAGAAAAAAAAGGAAAAGTGTAAGGGAATATTTCAGTCATGCTCCCCACAAGTCAAATTCAGAATATCCAATAGGATTACCAGTAAGGCATATGGTGATGGGCCTAATTAGATAATGAGAGATGGGGGTGACTTTTGGGGAAAGGAAGAAGACTGTGACCTTTAATGGGCACAGCCACTCAAATTTCATACGAGGTAAGCTTTTTGGTACAAGGAAGGAGAATCCTGCAGTAATTCATATATTACCTGGTGTAGCTGAGTCCTTTTTAAATTGTGATTCTGTGGCTGTAGCCCAAGACAACTGACTGGAGCTTTGGTGAAGCCCAACACAACTGTACCCTGACAACTTACGCAAGCACTGTGGGATGTCTCCCCGCCAGACTCCTCGCCCTTCGCAGGAGAGAATAGCTGTGTTGGACAGCTGGTAGCCTTCTGCACAGCTGTAACTCACACTAGCACCCCAGCGATAGTCAGAGCCTTCCACTTTCCCATACAGTACTGCTGGAGGGGGGCCACAAGTAATAGCTGGGTCAGAAAAAAAAAATGACAATTTCAAGAATTTATAGGGTTTAGGAATATGTAATATAATTAGGACTCATACATTTGAATCTAAAAAAAGATATTTCAGGCTATTGTTGCAGCAAAGCAAACCAATGTTGACAAAGTAGACAGAAAACTAATTTAAATACAAAAATAAAAGTTCTGGATTTAGGAGGTCCTTGAGTGCCAGGTTGCTAGAAGCCTGAAGAGTACATAGCTACCTAGTTTTATATTTTTCCCCACATATTAATTACTGATTATTTTTGGCAACAGGTTACTAAGCTAGGTAAAAGTTTTCAATAAATATTATTTCTTTCGATAAATAAGCTTTTATGATTCTAAATTTCTAAATATTTGCATTTTCTTTTAAACTAATTTTGCAGCACTATTTAATATGACTGCTCATTCACCTGCTCATTTTCTGAGGCTTTCCACACAATGATAATTAACTTTATTGGCAATTAGGGGCTAAGAAATTATTCTGATGTTTTCTACCTTCTGATAAGAGTGCCCAAAATGATGAAATCTGGAACATCCAAGTGTACATTTCCATATAATTTCTTTTAACAAAAACCACAACCATAAAATCACTCAGGCTGTAATTTTCATGACAGAAAATGCAGTCAGTTGAATACATATGCCAAAATTTAATTAGTAGGCTAGACTTAGATATCACAGTGAAGTGGTGCTAGGTGAGTTGGCAGCCTAGGCCTTTTATGAGCAGAAGATGCCCTAGGCTGTTAAATTTACTCCCGGGGCTGCTGAAGTCGTGTTAACAATTTTCACCAGGCTGCCTTATTTGTCTTTCAGCCTCATCTCCACTATGACCTTCCTGCTAGCACTTGTAATTAGCTATTTGTGAAGCATATTTTTGTCTGTTTATGATGATTACACTACTGCAACAAGGGAATCTTTTACAGAGAGCTTGGTTTGCAGAATCCTGTTACGGAATTTTTTCCATCTAATCCAAGGGCCAAAAAAGAAAATGGATACTTCATTCATATTTTTTTAAGCTGAACACTCTGAAAATCTTCCTTGCAGATTGATTTGGTTCTACTTTAGTCAATAATGTCACTATTTTGACTGCTATTCAACAGAAACAGCATATGTGCAAAATAAATATAAATTCTACAGAAATACTTATCTAAATGTTTAGTTGTATTTGGAACAACTAAATACATTACTTGTTATTAATTAATTCTCCTAATTACTCCAGAGACTATTTTGGGTTTTTTTTTAACAAATAAAGATACCAGTTAATGAATATCACATAAGTGTCAAAACAGCACTTGTAAATTGTTAAATTCAAAAGCTCACCTTTGCAAATTGGTTTACTCTGGTTCCAAGTGCTGTCCTTCACACAACGCATGGTAGATGAACTCGCAGGTTCCATCAGATATCCTGGATTACACTGATAGCTGACTGTCTTATTAAAGGTAAAATCATTTCCAAACTGAATGCCATTTGCTAATGCACCTGGATCTCCACAGTTAATCACTAGTGAGGAAAAAAAAAGAAATATTGTTTTTAATAAATATATAACCATGCATACCTAATGTCCTTTATTTTAGTTTACAATACAAGAAAAATTTTGTTTCTATCAAGATAAGTTACCTTTCTGAGGCATTCAATAGCATGAAATATCAAATATTGTTTTCCTTTAACACAGTAGCCTCATCTGGCATGCTCTACAGCTACTGCAATCTGCTGGTGGTAGTTTTTGCAGGACATTTTCTACCTTCATACTGAAATCTTTGTCACATCAAGCCTGAAGCTGATGATGCAATGCAATTCCAGCAGAGTTATGAAATGCCTCTTTATTTCCCCTTTTTTTATATTTATTTTCTTTTGTGTGTGTGTGTCCATAGAAGTACTGATATACTGTGAGTCTGGCCTTGTCAGTGAGGCCACTAGCCCTACTTGCCTTGTAGCACTCCTCTGGTCCCTGCTCACCTTCCCTGATGGAATAGTCCAGTCTTGCTGCTCCCTGATTCTTGGTCCTTAGCAGAATGGTGCCTGATCAATTCTGACTCATTTGGCTTACAATCAAAATTGGCACAGTAATGTATCTAAATATACAAAATTTGATTTTGAGCTACCAGAACTTCCTACTCTAACCATCTGCCACAATGGAAAAAAAAAAAGGAAAGATGTTAAAGGAAACTCTAAAGGTTTCCAGATAAATATAAAATTATTCTAAAACATATTAATATGATCAAATTGACATTTCTGAGGTAAACAAATACAATAAAGTTACCTATGTAACCATCTTAAGAAGATAGTTCTGGAAGCATCTAGCAATTATAAGGGCATCTAGTATTATAAGGGCATGTACCTTTAGATATATAAAAAACATTAATGTATTACAAGAAAGGTCAATGTGGAAAAATGGGTTATTTCATCGATCAAAACAATAATTTTCAGTAGATGGCTGAATGACTTACTACGTTAAAGCTTTAGGGGAAGAGAATTTCTTTCTGACCTGTGCAGTCTGGAGCAGTGCCAGTCCATGTCCCATTAGCAGTACAATGTCTAGTAGTTAGCCCTGAAGTTTTGTAACCTTCCCAGCAGGCATAAATGACTGAGCTGGAGAATAATATTCCATCAGTGTATATTATCATACCATTGGCTGGCGTGCCAGGGTTCCCACAAGATACAGCTGCAAAGAAGAGATTTAAACAAACAAAAAAAAATATTTGATGATAGGTGACTAACAGGGATGAAAAACAAGGAAAGGAACAACAAGGTTAACAGCTCATCTTTTAAAATATCTTTAGCAAGTTTTACTGAGAAAACATGTAATAGGTATATTCTTGAATTAACATTTATTTCTCTTTGTCAATATTATTACTTGTATTTGGTTTTTTCCCTTTTTTTTTTTCAATTCCTGATTCAGAGAGTTTGTCCTTTTTGTTCTACTCCACCCAATACAGTCACTGGAGCAAATAAAGCTCATGTAGGGCTCTCTCTGACAGACCTATACCTCTGTTTTGCTTTTTGGCACATTTTTCTATTCTCTTCCTGTCTTCTGGTATCTTCTTTTTCAATTGTAACAATGATATATAGTAAATTGTGACCTTCTTGTTAATTTATTTTTTGAATCAAGAAAAGAACAGACATTCTGTATTGGCCTCCATATCTTTTGGGCATCTCTATCAATCCTTTAAGACAATCAATATGTTTCAGGTTCATATGTCCGAGATTTGACACCGGCTGGTTTTTTGGAAGGTGAGGAGAATTTTTTTCCCCAGTGGACTGATCGATCATGAAAAGAATTTGGGGTTTTGTTTTGAATTTTCCTAACAACTTTTCTAGCAACTCCACTCTTTTGAGACCCCTACCTAGAGTTCTGCATTCACCTCTGGGGTCCTCAGCAGAAGAAAGACTTGGACCTGCAGCATGTGCACCTGCTGCATGGCAACGTAATAGTTATAACCTAATAATTAAAATCAGTGTGTTAGGTTTTTTGATTAAAACAAACATAATTTTCCAATTAAAAATTAGTCTACCACTTATGTGTGGAATAATGTCTTAATGCATTTTAAAAATCAATTTTTAATCACTTTTGAAGTTTAAAAGTTTGAAATAGTGAAGAGAAAAATTCAACATGTTGAAACTTGAATTTACAGAAATGAATAGGTATTCTACTCTTAATCTCATCCTTACTTAGATTAAATAGGAAACAATTGAAAGATTATAGGAAAACAGAAAAAAAAAGAGGCTTTTTTCTTGGTGTTTGTTTGTTTTTTGTTTTTTTTTTCCTGAAAAGAGAAGTATACACTATGATGAAAAGCAGCATTTAAAACACTGATAATTGCCACTGACTTCTGCTGTTCTACTATACTTAATATATTCATGTAAGGAAAGTAGAAAAGATTATGCAAAACTTTAGTTTTCTGCTGAAAATACTGATTCAAATACTGATCCTGTGCCCCCTGCCATTTTTATACAGTTATGATGATATCTGCCCTGACAGAAGATTAGTGTGTGCTGAAGAATACTGCAAAAGAATAATTGTTCTCAGAATAAAACCTGAAGGTAAAAAAAATATATATATTAATATTTTGTTCTATTTTGAATTTTATTGTTTAGCTTAGGAGACAACAGATACTAAGGAATCCATCAACTCTGATGAATTAGACAAAGTAATTTTTCAAACATTCTTGGAAAATGAGAAGTCATTATTAAACTGAATTTAAATTCTTCTCTTACTGCTTTCCAATTTTAACTGCATAAAAAATGTAGAAATTCTTTATTATGTTTTTTAAGTCTTATTTTAAAATGTGATTTTCAGAAATATTTTCTGTTTCATTTCTCCTGAAAGAGGCAGCATAAAAATATCTCATTAGAAATTAGTCTCACTTCTGTGGAGAAATATGTATTGATTTCTTAATTTATACTTAATTTATATATTCATTTATACAACTTTATAATTTATTCAGTTCTTGACCCATAGGAATTACATAGAAAGAGAAGATGAAAGTATTTTATTGTTACAAAACAGATGACATATTTATTTATCACTCAATTTTCATGTCTTCAATCAAAAGCATTTGCTTAGTCTTACATTTAACTCAGGGATCTGTTATTTATTTTCAGGCTAATTATTTTTTAACTAAAATTATTTTCTCACAAACTTCTTACAAATATATATATGAAAACTTAAGCAGTTTGGATTTAAGTTTTCAAGCAAAATGAACTGCATGTAAACTTTTTTATCTCACCTTTCTGCAGAATGTTATGAAAGCATATTTCCGCCTAACAAAATTTTTCAGTCAAAGAATTACAGGTCTTTAGGAAGTGTGTCAATAGTGTCAAAATGCCAATGTGTCAATGCCTACCTTCACACACAGGCTGTATACCTGACCAGGAACCATTCAGCAAGCATGTTCTCTCTGCGGACCCTCGCAGCTGATAACCCATTTCACATGAGAAACGTAGCAGACTTTTTGTTTTGAACTCATCCCCTAGTCTGGACCCGTGAGCTGGTACTCCTGGATCATCACAAAACCCAGGATTATTTCCTGCAAAACGCAACAGAGCACAATTGTTGGCAGGGTCATTATATGCAAATGTAGTTGCAGTGAAACTACTCTCTTGTGAGTAGTGCCAATGCATTGTTTCCATTACAATCAATCCTTTTTCTTCAGTATTATGATGTGAAACTGAAGTCAAACACAAAAATACATATCTTTTAACCCTTCTTCTTTTCTCAGACCAGTACAGGCCTAAACTCAGAATGTGATAAAAATAAAAGCTAAAAGATAATTGAGAACACATGAAGCACCCGTTTCACTTTTTGTCAGTTAAAAAAATTGGTTGCTTTTTGATATAAATGATATTTTCTATGCATTGTGTTTTAGTCTTTAACTTGTAGTGATATCTTCTAATAAGAACTAAATAACATCAGGAGTGAAGAGAACCATATTCAAATTTTTAGGGAATGCATTTGAAATACGTACATCTACAGAAAATATTCCTGCCCTCTGTGTCTGAATGAAAATGTCTCATAATTATCCTTATCCTCAAAATTTCTATGCAAATATTGGTTACAAATTTAGAAGACAAAGAATGTGTTGCAAGACAGAGCTCTCCAAGATGTCCTCATAAGTCTGATGAATCAGTCAAGAGCTTGAACACACAAAGTGGCTGTTACAGGAGATACTATACAGGATGGTGAAGGAAGCATGGTCTCAGTATCAATGATTTATTATAAATTTTGGTATAAAATTGTGTATCTCCTAAATCCTTTTGTGTCTACATTGCAGTTAACAGCAATATTATCTTTTGTTTTTCACTTTTGAATTATATATCTAAACTCAAATTCTACTGAAACTATAGGTTTTGATTTTATTTTTGGTTTTGGTTTTGTTGGTTTTTTAAATATGTGTTAATACTTTAATAGTTTGAAGCCTGTAGAGTCTTAAATGGGTTTTTCTTCATAGGCACCTCTCTCATATAAAAGATAAAATCTTAAACAAAGCAAAAAGAAATTTTTGAGAAAACTCAAATAGTTCATTTAGAAATTGAAATGTTCTTATGTCAGAAAGCACAATTACGTGTGTCTCATAGAATTTTAATTATAGCAAGTATGAGTGATACAATCATGATTTCACTTAAAGGGAGGCCAAGACAGTTCCTGAATTCAAGACTAACTTGTGGGCTTTGATTGTGTTCATTTTGTTTATTATTAGGTTCTTCTGGAATGGATTTCTTGTCACCCTGCCCTACAGCATTTGGACCCAGATTTCCCGGTGTAAATACATGCTTGTAAACAGTGTGAGTGTCTTAAGTCAGCTGGTATATTATGTCTCTCTGTATACAGTAACACTCACTCTCCAAAACACCATGGCTGCCTCAAAACTGTTGAGAATGATCTCCAGCACACACAAACTGGTGAAGTATCCGTGCGTGGCTTGATGGACTGCCAGGTGTGATGGGTAAAATTAATCTGGGGACAATTCAAAGAGTATAATGGTCTCAGGGATCAAGCACTGTCGTCCATAACCTGTGCCCTGGCACTGCTAAAGCAGAAGTCCAAATGTGGCCTCTGGATGCTATTTGCTTCCACTTACTCTAAGACATTACTGTTCCACAGGCATTTCTGTCTGCTTAAAATGTGTGAAATAACATGAGGACTGTGATTCAGGCTCCCACTGTGGCATGTTTATGGCATGAAACAGATATATCACATATACTTTGGCTTGTGAATGCAAAGGGATTTTTCAGGGCAGAATGATCGGTGATTCTGAAAATTTGATGATGTCTCAGTTGCTTTGGGATTTTGCTGAGAGAATTATTCCAGATGAATGACTGAATACTTTTTTTTTTCTTGGTCATTTCTAGTTTTGACTTGGAGAAAAATTGAACTGGGACTATGAAATGTTATAGCTAAGGGCAGTTACAGTAACATGAAGGTCTAGACCTCTTTTTATTTAGCAATGTAGAAGACTCAATATTCATTATTGAAAAATGAGTGTGTCATTTTAAACAAAAATGTCAACTATTGCTTAATTCATAAGATACAAAAGTCCATCATTGCAACATGTCCCAGGTGACAAAAAACCCTGAGATCATATTTATAACATCATAGACTTATCAAGCATTCAAACATATATTAATATATAATAAAGAAATGAATCTCATTCTGAAAGAGACTACAGGTTTTAAACATTATATTTGGACTGTTTTCCATATCCCTGAAGTATAAAACCAATTAGAGTTCTCAGTCATCTTGGGCAAAATCATTCCTTCACTGACATTATGACAACGAATTATTCATATTGGATTTTGATGGATTAATCTCCTGAATATCTAACTTGGAAAGTGTAGTTGGTTTTACAATTCTAAATACTTTAGAGTAACGAGACACCTTTCTAGGGTTTTCTTTGGCTTTTTTTGGGGGGCTGGGAAGTTTTTCTTTGCTTTTTTTTACAATGATCCAACAGAGACAGATTTTCATTTTCCTAGGGAATCATCTTGCTCTCAATATGGTGACCCATTATGGTGTTCAAAGTTAGAAAATTGAATTCTGTATCAATAACATTATTTTAGTTACACTAAACATATTTTCGCCACCATAAGATATGAGTACAGAGCTCTTTAATGTTTTCAAAATCTATGAGTCTATAAAAATACTGTCATATTCATGACTGAAGATATCTGAAGAGTCTCAGTTATTAGCAATTAAACATGAGATTTTTCCTTGCAGTGAGAAATGTTGGTTAGCAGCACTAGATTGTTATCTGACTATTCAAGTCTTGGTGCAATTTCAGATCTGGGATATTATGCTGGATAAAAAGGTGAAAATGACATAAATGTGAGTTTAAGGTAAGCAAGAAAAGACTTCTTGTTGTGCAGTGATGCCTTTCAGGTCTAGGCATAGAGACCATGATGGCAGTGAGACCTAGAAGTGTGAGAAGAATCCAAACTATTTCCTGCTCAAGTAGCAAAGAACAGAAAAGAAACAGTAGTGATTTAAATTCACTGCCTTTTCTCAGTATTTCAAATTCTGCTCAGCATCCTTGCAGAATCATTCTTGCATCTCATAAATGGACAGTTTTCAATGAACACTTATTCAGAGCTTTTTCAAAGTACTGAAAATAATTCAAAGTACCTTTACACCTATTTAAATTAGGTCAAATCTGAATTGAACCACATTCAATCACATCAGCCCAGGAGTGGGCATGTCCAATAGTTCAAGGGAAGTTATATGATTCTATAATTGGTAATTATGAAAAATTTTTTCACTAGGAAATTTTCTTCCTAAGCCATTCAGGTATTTGATTTTTATATACCAAAGTGTGTATACCTGTCTCCCTTACAAAAGCTATTAATATGCTGTGGGTGTCCTTAGTAGCCAATCCTGGCCTGAACTCTTCACTTCAACAAAACTGTGTGATGTTTTATGGCTTCTTCTAGATTTGCACAGTCTAAGGGAGAATAAACTGTTCCTGTACTTCCTGATAGCACCAAGAACACATCAGACATTTATGGTGTTTGCACATTGTGACAATAATAAAGTATATTTCCGCAAGAGAAAAGAGGAGTAAAATTTACAAAGTTAAATACCTCTGCTGTGGAGTTTCTTAATCAAAATTCTCTGATGTAACAACCTCTATTTACACAAAAAAGTGTTCATAAAAATACAATGTAAAACCTGTATCCTTTTTAAGCAAAACATGACTAGGTTTGAAACACTGTTTTGCTGTATCTTCTATACACTGCAGTATACAACTAGAGCACCTGGCTGAGGAGTGAAGTTGTGAAGTAATGACAAAGAGAATTAGATGATTATGAGAATATTTCAGTAAATGGGTGTGATACAGTGAAGTGGCTATTGGTGAAATTAAAATATAACTGGAAAATAAACAAAACAAATATTTGGCTAAAATATTTGTGAGAATAGCCCTATTCATATGACAAGGTGACATTCAGATAATGGCTGGTACAAGCACCTGAACAGTGAGGGAGAGTCCCACTCCAGTGGCTATCCTCTTGGCACTCCCTCGTAGCATTTCCTATCAGCCTTCGACCCGCTGTGCAAGAATAATGAATTATGGAGCCATATGTAAATTTGTCTCCTGAAAGTATTGCATTTGCAGGTACCCCAGGATGTCCACAAGAAATGGCTAACAAAGGAAAGAACACAACATTATGAGAAGCTTTCATAGCACAAAAAAAAATCTCTCATAACCTTTAAATACAAGGCTTTTTCCACAAAATATACATGTCTGTCTGGATTTAAATTCTTACACGGCTTCAGTTTTCTTGTTGCTATAGATGATTTATTGGTCATTTGTAAGATTAAACACAAAACTAGCCTATCCAGTTTAGCCTTTCTCTAAAAGTATGTACATTTCTTTCCTAATTAATTTCTGTTCATGATCCTTCCCTATAAACAGTACACCTTATTTAGGTTAGCAATAGGAAGACACCAAATAAGGCTATTGCTCTAATGTGCTTATATATTGCAGATATGATAATGTAAGTAGCTTTATTGTATCTAAAACTAGGTACAGTTTAAGTTGCATAGTGAAAAAAATATTTATTCTGTAATTTTATTGTAGCAATCTGATGAACTAGAGTGCAAAAGAGGAAAATGGATTACTGATAATTTTTATAATTTTAAATCATACCTATTTTTCTAAGATACAAGAAGTAAAGAACATGCTTGCACCAGTAAACATTCTTGCCAAACTAAAAAAATTATGCAGCTATTTTGTATTTTAAATGGTATACTTTCCGTAATTATTTTACTACTGAAATGTGAATAAACCCACTTTTTCAGGTTATAGCTCTTATTGACAGACATTGAAAGCATAGATTGTTGTCAAAAAAACAAAACAAAACTGCTTGCGTTATATGAATATTCGATACTTAGCAGTACGAAAAGCATAATAAAGAAATAAAATCACCAACCTAGTGACAGTTATTGCTCTGGTATATAAGTGTAAATCCATTTAATAAATAATTTTAGTAAAAATCTGTAAATCTTTAAAGCAAAAAACTTTTAAAACATCTGATGTGTTTCAAATTAAAATATACTATAATTTGATTTACTACTTCTTATAATTGCATTGCAAATCAGAAATCATGTCAACAAATTAATAGTGATCAGAGAAGGAAAATATCTCAATGGAAATTAAACTCAGGCAAATTTTTATTTTGTAAAGATATGAAGCTTACTGATCATAGGAAACACCAGAAGATTTTCTCCCTCTCTGAGGAGAAAGTGATAAAGGAAATATGAATTGATGTTATGAAAATTCCCTCTTGAGCAAAATATTTCTACCCAACATTTCACAGATTTGTTCGCATATATACACTACAATGAGTCTTAAAAAAATATAAATATCTGATATAGGCATTAATGGTCTTAGAATATCATTCTAAATTATAACAAAAAAATAATAATTTTAGACTTTTCTAGCTGTTTCCAGATACCTTAACAACTCTCCGATAGGGGAAATTAATTTTGACTTTCTGGCATTTGAAATAATAGTTCCACAGCTCCCTGAAAATGTATTTTTAATAATGGTAAGTTGCATGATATTTTGTCTTAATGTTTCCTTACTGAGATGTACAATTTGCAATTTATCGATATTAAAGTCCAGTTTGTTCCTCAATAGACAGCTACACTTCTTTTTTCTATCATGACTTAAAATCATGCACAGCTCTTTAATGCTAATCCAACCAAACGGATACTTACACAAACACTTTGGCAAAGATCTGTCCCATAACCCATTAGCTTTACAGGTCAGTGCAGATGAGCCCAGGAGATAAAAGCCCTTCTTGCAGTGGTAGGCCACGCTTGTTCCGTATTTGAAACTTTCAGGATAATTCTGCTGGCCGTGACGGATTGCATTCTCCACAAAGCCAGGATCAGAGCAGTTCACCACTGTAAGACAAAGTGTATTCATTGCTGATGCATAACAGCATATATAAGTGTATAATATAAGTGCAGCAACCACTTTCATTACTTCACCAGCAGCTTGTGACTGTGGTTCATCTACGGTTCCTTTGTGGGTTTTATTTGACTTAAACATCAGAAACACTGACTCCTAAGTAAGACTCTAGATCTTTTTGCTTTGAAAGTAATACTACAATTTTACTCCAGTTCGTTTATGTCTTGGACAAGATAACATGGCATCAAGTATACAAGTCGTTCAAAGATGAAAGAGAAATTGGAGGAATTTTTTATAATTCCCTTGGTAGGCTTAGTTTAGTCTTCTATATAATTTTTATATGAAGGAACAGTACATAGTTTAAATAACACTTTGACATTTTGTTTTTTTTTAAATTTCCTCTTTTTCCTTGAGAAAAATTGCTTAAAATATTAAGGACATTTTCTGCTATTAATATGTAGAACATGAAAATAAAGACAGTGAGAAATCAAATACTTGATAGGGGAGCAGGAGTGAGGGTAAGCAGCAAAAAGCATAAAGTAATTTTTTCAGATAGCTATTAAAAACTTAAAGAATTATGTGTTTTTTTTTTTTCCACAACTGTTTAGTTTTTATATAAAGTATAGCTACTCTCCCCATTCCTTCATTTTATACTCCACAGTGACTGCAGAGTCATAGAATCATTTAACAGCTTGGGTTGGAAGAGACTTTTTCAAACACCCAATTTTGCTGTCTGTTAATCTGAAAACTATATGAAAAGTTACAAACAGCTACTGCACCCCCCCGTCTTCATTCCAAAGATAACAGTATAAATAAACTAAAAAAAAAAGACTTAAAATATTATTACTATAATAAATTAAAGCTCATCAAAGAACCACAGGAATCTACCTTTCAAGTATGTCATCTAGTTCAAAGCAATTTTCATGAAAAAGAAATGAGTGGAGAAGAATATAGATAAGATTATCATTTGAGAGGTAAGATATGCATAGTCCCTAATGGACTGCTTTTTACTCCTGAACAATTTTTATACAAAAGCTTAAATTTTATCATAGATAAAATTTAAATGTGCTTATTGGATAACACACTAGAACAAGGCAGCTTGTGCAAATATTCTTGAAGGGAAATTTCACTCAATCAGCTAAAAAGTATCGGGATTTTAGAAACATTCTAACACTCTAATCTAGAGCAAAATCCACCTTCAAATTATTTATCCGTATCTTGTAAAGCCTTTTTTGCTCTTAAAAGTGTTAAATGTTCATAATTTTAACCTCACAATTCTAAACAAACTATACCTAGCTGTAAAGAATGTCTCATAGGAATCTAAAGTTTTCCTTCATAAAAATTATTTTAGAAGTAATATTTGGGGAAAAGAACCCTTTTTTTTTTGGCATAAAGAAACCTATTTTTCATGTACCAATTGTTATTAAAAACACTGACAATATAATCACACAGAAAAGTCAAATATATTTTTTAAAATTAGATATTACAGTGATGCACACAAACCATTGGAAAGGTATTATGTAGAATGATTATGTTCAATGAAAGTGATCCTTTTTGTTGTTTTTGTTTCTGGGCAGTAATAAAACTTTAGAGGCTCCTAACTGAAACTATTCCCATTTGTTTTACAGTGAATATTATGAAATAATTCACCAGAGAAGTTACATTCAGTTTACATTATAACACTTTAGCTTATACTTCATACTAACAACTTTTATTTAAACAGTGTTATAACCATATAAAATATGTAATATTTTATACAGAAATCAGATATATGCTGGTTAAATAAATATGTGTTTGCATGAGATTTCATTGACAGAAACAAATACCTCTTTAGCTCTTGACTTTTTTTTCTGTCCCATAAGACAGAGAAAAATATCCAGTCCTAATATCTCACTGCTCTTTGAAAGCTGTGAAAAATTTGGATGTGGAGGTCTGTGTCTCTGTACTTGCTTTGAAGAACTCCAAAAATTCTTTCTTCTGGGGATCTCTATTTAAGAGTATTATCAAGAGAAAATACTTTTTCCTTTTACATGACACATTCTTTGTTACTGCATTTTTTTCAATGGATACTCATCTTTGTCAGCTAAGTCTAATTCTTGCACTGGCAATATAACTATCACTGTGGAACAGGGACACGTGTGAAAGTCTGTAAAATGTACAGTCCACTGACAGGATGCCTCACCAAAACATTAAGCTAGATCTGAAGGAGCTCATATGTCTGTACTCACAGTGCAATCCTTTCTTACAGAAACTAGCACAGTTCCCAGAAGCAACACATGCTGCATCCTAATTAATCCTGTTTCCTAGGCAATTAGACATGGTACAGTGCTGGGGAGGTGCTGCTGTAAAGTTTCTGCTTTTGGAACTAGCCTCTATCCTCTGCATGGTTACAAGGTGCCTTGCAAAAACACATCCTTAAACTTAATTTTTCCACATAAATATATTCACATTCTTAAACATTTGAATACACATCTGTATCAATGTGAATTAAAGAAAGCCAGCATTTGTTTTCTGGCATGAGACCAGTGGATGGTGGCTCAGTCTATGCCATTGTGCACTGTTACCCTCCAGAACAGGGTGAATTTCTCTGAACTGCTCATGAAGAATGATCCTCCTGTCCATACCAACCCCAGAGCCATGCTCCAAACAATCCCTGTCAATGTGCCACTTGGTTCAAATGAAAAATTATCTAAATAAGTAGAAGCAATTATTCTCCCAAGCCAGGCACTATTTAATTTAAAAATACAGATAAATTTAATTTCAAAACAGAAGTGAATATTTCAAAATCTTTCTATTTAGCTAAAACTATTTTTATGGTAATTTGATTCCCAACCTCACAACTACACAATACTGCTATTGTGATCCATTATATCAAAAAATTAAGCCCAGTGTTGTATGGAATACTGGTAGACAACAGAATTCAGGTCTTCTTGAGACCTATATCCAAACTCTAATCAGTACACCATTTTGCAATGAAACTGCATCTCAAAAAGTAACTATGGCAAAATTACACTTTTCCATGGCATGGATACCTACCAGTTTTAGCAACTGCACCTTCAAGAGCAGCTCTTTCCTTAAATGATACAGATAAAAAAAAGATGCAATTGTGCTTTATGGCTGTAAAAATATATGTAAAATTCTGAGGAAAAATAGTAATTACATTCCTCTGCCAACAGTCCAAAGGTGAATTAATATCAGTTTATCAATATATCAATCATATTTAAATTTTTTCAGTATTAGAAATTTTTTCCTGGTATAAATAGAACTCCTTACTATACTCACAGAGATCCACAGTACAGATGCATGTACTAGGCTACTGTAGTAGCCTGCATTTCATATAATCCAAATTTGTTTTAGCTCAGGAATATGGCACAAAAAACTGGGCATATACAGCTTAAACAGGAAACTTGCATGAGGACACATACTACTGAATTTTTCTGAAGTTATAGGACAAGATTCATGCTGTTTATCAGATTAAGTTTCTTATGATGTCAAAAGAATCCTCCTCCATGCAATCTATATTTTTAGTTTATTTTCTGGTGGGATTTTTGGGTGGTTTTGTTTGGTGGTTTTAGAGCTTTTGGGTTTGTTTGTTCGTTTTGGGGTTTTTGTTTTCTTATTTAGTTAGGTTTTGGGTTTTGTTGCTATTATTGTTGTTTTGTCTGAGAATGAAGTTGCAGAGGCTCTGGTATTCTCTTTGATGGAATGGGGAGGACAGTAAAAATCTACAGACACAAACCTTTAAAAGTGCCTTCCAGAGCAAAAATGTGGACAGCTTTCCATGGCATCATAGATTATTAGTCACACAGAAATCCCATTTGGCAGTTGTGGGAACTCCAAAATATCAGAAAGTACTATTTTTTAAACTATATTATTAAAATGCTTATTTTATTTCTAGATCAAAGTGATAAGCAGTGAAATACTGTACAGATAAAAAGTATTTAAAGGAAAAAGCAGTAAAATAAAAATTTTAGAATTTTTTCAAAAAGAAAACCAAAGTGTTTATTTTTCACTGCAATTTAGAGAAATTCATTGCTATTGAACTAAAATATGCAGTAGATTACTTGAAAGAGAACATTGAAAGTAATAGTTCAAATGATTTAAATTTTAATCTCAGAATATAATTTTGAAACAGAATAAAAATCTGATGCATATTGCAAAATTCTCGCATCTACTGAAGGTTTTGTAGATTCATGAACACAATTGTTTTCAAATATTCTTCTCATCATATGGATTACTCAGTTCTTTCCAAGAGCATTCACAAGAGCTGTCCCTTTTTTTAGTGAAGTTGAGAATAAAAGAAAATCAAATATAACTGCTTAAAATTAAATCTTTGGTTTAATAGGTAAATGTGCCAGGTTCTCTTCTGGAAAGTCAGTATTAGAAATTAAAAGGAACTTTGTTTCATGAAGATATGCTGGCCCAAGGCTACCCAAAAGCAATTCTAACTGAACTATTTTTTCAAGTCAATAGAGAGGACAGAAAATGTTAATTCTTCCTGCAGACCAGAAATATGGAATGTTCAAGGAATATACTGCAGTCTCAAAGTATTAATTTTTCTGTGTGATGCAGCATTTTCACTCCAATACCAGTAGTATCTGTTTAGACAGCTCAGGAATGGATGAAATGCAAAACAGTCACCAAATGCATAATTTAAGCATGTGCTCTATGAACAAAATTCTTGCATCATACATGAAGTCTTATCAAATGATTATGCAAGGGAATCCAATCCCTCAAGTTAAAAAGTAACCACAATTATGTCTGCAGTGTCACTTAAGATCAACTATCAGCTTTTAAATATACATACAAGTGTGCTGTTGTTAAGAAGGGCTGCAGTAAGGAGTAATTTAGAAAAGAATTTGAGTTGGCTGGCAGACAGAACTGAGGCAGTATTTTCCCCAATTCCCTTTCACTCTGGGGACTCAATTGTAAATCACAGTGAGAGTAGATGGAGATTGCTTTCTCTCAATGACACCTGTCAAGAGTTGCATGGGAAATGAATTCTGTCAGTCTTGGTTTAGTCTTCTGAGAAAAGCTGGCGAGTACTCCAGGTCTGCCCTGATAACTTTGGAACCTCACACTGAGTAGATTCAAACCCTTGAGGACAGAGTCCTCTAGGGCAGCTTTCTGTTAAAAAGTTGAATGATCATCAAAAAGTACACCATTCACAGTATTTTGTTTCTTGTTCCCACTCTTTTTTTATTTTTCTTGACAGAAACAATCTTAAGCTCCTTTTATAAATTTTCATATCTGATCAAAAGTATTTTTAAACATTTTTTATGTGAAAAGTATTGCATTAATGTTGGTATCTAGAATATGTTTAGGGACTGACACTAGAGTGAATAAAGAGTAGAGAATTCGCTCTGTTTTTCTGACAAGTTTTTAAAAATGCTGCCTATAAAAAGAAAGAAAGCTCTGCTTGTGAAAACATGATGACAAAATTGTCAGTAAATGGAATTTCAATAAAGGTCAATGTAAAGTAAACAATAAACAAGAATGAAAACTTCTCAGATTTTGCCAGATATTACAATAGCAAATTGACTAGAAAGATAAAGTACTTACCTGCTATTTTTCTCTTCTGTTCTCTGTATGCAAAATTAATTTTTGGGCATCTATGTACAAGTAGTATTAACACAATAGCTTTTGTCGGACTAGTACAAACTCTGGGATCATGACTTAAAGTCTTTTTCTTCAGACTCTTTTTTAATCTGAGCATTGTTTTTCATCTGGATGAGGAACTCTTCAGTTGCCTCAAAAGACATTTCTACTACCTTTTGAAGTGTCTTTGCCTGATCTCCAGGTTGGTTGCATTCCAGAGAGGGGCATCTCTGCCAGATCAGGTAAATATCTCAGACACCATGTGGCATCTCCCACAGCACCTCACCTCCTTATTTAGGAAACTTACTCAGGTTCAAGTTATCCTTGAAGAATATCAACATGCTATCAATATGAACAGATTAGGTATATCTAACATTTAAGTATAAATAAGTCATAACAAAGGCCTCTGTCTTTGGAAAAAGCCCAAAACTGAATAAAATGCATTTCTCAGCTTATATGAATCCTTGACTCCACCATAGATGGAAAACTGCTTATATTCAGAGAGCTGCTTTATCTTTGGATGAGAAGAATTGGTCACCAGTCTCAATCTCTCCTATATTTCTATCAGCTGCCATCAGAAATGTTATTTTTCTTGGCAGTGAAGGAGTGGAGCATATTACCACTGGTTCAAATGATGTCACTAAAGAGGACATGACAAAATTACCAGATTCCTGACAAAACATAAAAGTCTAACTAAACTTTTCAAGAATCTATGACCAATGTGATAAAGAAAGTTAGAAAGTTAGTTTTAAGTTGGAAATTCGGTACAAATCCAGTATAAATAAACAGAAACCTGAATTCTTTATTACTTCAAATGGGCGGGACTTACTGATACAGGCTGAAGAATGTGAGCTAACTCAAACCTCTACAACTTTGCCAAATGGATCTTCTCATCAAAATGTTTCTGGTCTTAAGAAACATATTTCTAAGGTGAGAAAAGCTCTTAAATCTCATTTATAAAAAGATAAAAAGAATGCTGAAGAAACAGTAGCAAAGTATATCCACTTTCCCTGGTACAGATTATGAATAAGAGTATGTCTTAATACAGGCAGAAAGTGTGGTGCTTAATACAGCAGTTCTTGCTTCAAGCATAATATATGGAAAAATGACCTGCAGTGCAATCAGGAGTGCAGAACCATCTGACTCAGTTCTCATTTTGGTGGTTAGGAGTTATTATGAAAAGTAGAAAGCATAGAGATGGCTTTCTGTGCTTCCAAAGACTAAGTGGAAAGTGGTTCCAAACTACTAATGGAAAAAAAAATCCAGGGAACATACTTGGCTTAAGATTTAATATAGTCATAACTACTTCTGAGGTAGCACATCCAGGTCACACCAAACTCTACTCAGGCAGGTTTGCAGCAGAGAATAGAGATGTGGATATTGCAATTTTTCTAATGCCATTTGGTTCCAGTGTAAAAGAAAGTAAACCAACTACTTGAACTCTTCTTTGTCAAATAAATAAAAGTAAAGATGGAGTCCATGTGGAGAATTAAAAATTATTAATTTAAAGTCATACTTCAGAGACTCTCACATTCCAGGAAAGGTTATTGCCAATCTTTAGAAAATACTAAATACATTGAAAGGATTAAATATAATTTTTTAAACGGATATTAATGTTTAAATAATTTGAAAAGTTTGGGGGTTCTATCTCACAAAGTACCTGAACATCACAACATGCCATTTTTTTACTTGTGACAGAAACAGTGGGAACATAGTTTTCCCAAGGCCTGGTGTTTTAAGAATTACATTACCTCAGAAATCAGGTCCAAATCAAATACTAAAAAAATATGCAAATTTTCAGAGATAAAATGTTTTACTTGCTGAGTCAAAACAGTTAACCAGAACACACAAAAACATTCTGGAGTAGGGGGAAATATCATTGCAAAGCAATTCAGTGCTTGCAGTGCATTTTGGATATGCGAACATATTAAACCCCTTTCTTCATACAAGTTTTTATCACACAGCTCTTAAATAAAAAATATGATCTTTTGTGTGCATTAATTTTTTCTTAGCCTAAACCCCCGTTTAATTTCCTGACTAAATTTCCTGTCACTGATTACTTAGTTAACCTGCTATTGACACAATAGACAGAAGTAATGTATCATTGCAAAAGGTGCCTAAGAATTGCCCCAGATTTATTCTCCAAAAATATCAAGATTTCCTATGCATACATAGCATCTCAGTTTCAAAATAAAATAATAAAAATAAAATAAAATAATAAACTTTTGCAATATCTTCAAGCAGCAATCTTTAATTTGTTGAACTTCTTGTGCAGTCTCAGCCAAATGAAGCCAAGTTCATTATTGACTCAGGTGAACTCAACCGAGGTTTGAAAGAAAGGTCAAATGTAAAATCTCTGTTGAATTAAATGATACAGTTTTACCAGGAATCAATCCTTTCCCAGCAGGATATTTAAAGAGCTGGAAGATATACTTTCTTTGTAAATAAATTCATAATTCACTGCTAACAATGAACTTTAAAACAAATGTTTTCCTCGCATTAGATAAAAGACAATTTTAGAAGTAAAGGCTTATGCCAGAAAAAGTGCTATTACTTGCTTTAGGTAAGTTCCAATCAATTCATGAAGACCAAATTTGATAAAAGAATATAGCTGGTGTCTATATATCTTTAGTCATAAACTGTATACAAGAATACTTGAATTTGGAAGTGACAACTAAGCAGTTTGCCCAGGGCTTTGTCCAATTAGGTTTTGAATAGCTAAAAGAATGGAAATCCACAATGTCTCTGGGAAATTAATTCAGGTGTTTTACCACCCTCATTTAAAAAGCTTTTTCTTATATTTGATTTTGTACCCTTTGCAACATGCACTTTCAGCGAGCACCACTGAGAAGTCTGGCCCTCTTTTTCTTACACTGTCCCTTAGATAAGTATAGATGATAAGTGACATTCCCATGAGTCTTCTCACCTCTGAGCNGTCTCTGGGAAATTAATTCAGGTGTTTTACCACCCTCATTTAAAAAGCTTTTTCTTATATTTGATTTTGTACCCTTTGCAACATGCACTTTCAGCGAGCACCACTGAGAAGTCTGGCCCTCTTTTTCTTACACTGTCCCTAGATAAGTATAGATGATAAGTGACATTCCCATGAGTCTTCTCACCTCTGAGCTGAACAACCCCAACTCTCAGTCTCCCTTTAAATCAGAAGTGAGCCGGGAGAAAAGTTTGTTTCTCTGAAGATATATTTAGGAAAGGGCAGAATACACCAGACAGAGGAGGCTACACACGCACACACACACCAGTGAGAAGTAAAAAAGAGAACGCTGAGTTTAGAGGGGAAGGCAGTGCATAAGGGAATAGATAATCTCTGCAGCCTGTGGAGAACACCTGCCAGAGAAGAGAAGTAAGAAGGAACAGCAGGGAGAAACTGCTACATACTAACTGCAAGGTCAACTGAACACCCTAACCTAAAATAAGAAACAATATCAATTACCAAGACATTTATATTACTACACTTTAAATTTTCATAGAACTGAAATATGAATCCCCCACATTTCTAGATCAGAGATGCATGTACTAGGAGAATGGTACAGAACTACTCCAACACATATGCTTAGCTGAAGTGGATGTTGAATATTCCTTTTATAGTACAACTAAATTTCTTCTGATGCACAGATACATTGACGATAGTTATTGTTACTTTAGACAGTATATTCCTCTCTAGAAGGAGGGTTTTCTCGGACAAATTGCAAACTTCCTGACAACTTTTTCAAACCCTTTAAATCAGTTAAACTCAGTCACAGAGGTGAGCAGCTACAGTGTTATCATGACCAGCAGCAAAGTGCTCTGGGTTTTAGCAGAGTATGCCCTGATAAATTAGGTGGATCCTTGCAGTTCTTGATGGAAGAGATACAAGACAATCACTGAAAAATATATGTTGCTATAGAGAAAGAAATACTAAGTGAAGAGGAGAACCCAGTGAAGAAACACAGTGAATGGCAAAAGTCCAGCTTCACACCACCTGCATGAGAATGGACCAAACTGTAGATACTCAGCTGAGAGAACTCTGGGCCACTCAATTCTGGTAGGAGTCCACCATTCTAAAGAGAATGGATCTTGGCAGAGATGCATTTATAATACTCATTCCTTTCAGAAAACCAATCTCCCTAAATAAGATTTCAGACCATAAATTGGCCTGTATCAAATTCAAATTCATGTGAATAAATTCTAAAAGGACAATGAAAGTAGACAGGAGAGACAACTGAAATAATGTTGTAGCAACTGGAAGCATCCTAATTCTTACGTTCTTTTTAAAAGATCTCCTCAGTCTTTGCATTGTTTTTCCTTGCTTTCATTTCAATTTGTTTTCCTTTGAATAAATGTAATGGAGTTCAATGTAAATAGCTGAGTAACTCAGCTTGTAAATGGGGTTGAACTTCTGTAAAGCTGTTCTATCTCTGCCTCTGAAAGTCAAATAGAGCAGATTCTGATTGCATCTACAGTATGAGTAGAAGAAGTATGTTTTTCTAACAAATAAAACCTTACTTAAATGACTCACAGATTTGACAGACGAGTTTGTTCACTTAGGTCTAGCAAAAGAAAACAGTATAAAAGGGAAAAACATACATGAGCTTAAATAGGAACAGTTTTCTAAATCTTGTTTCTCTGTTCCAATAATAATACTGCGATGTTAGTTAACTCACTTGAATAAATTCTGAGGGTAGTGACTGAGGGAATTGCCATCTCTTTATTGTTTTAATGAGAATGAAAAGATCTAATTCCACACACACTGAGCCTGAAATTGCAAGAGCTATCTCTGAAATATTATGATGAGCTAATCAGCAAGATAATTATTATTCTTAGAAACAACTGTTGTACTACAATACGATTTTTAATAAACCAACAGGTGGAGATAATAAAGGTACAATAGCCAAAGTTAAGTTCTTATTACATGATCTTTAGTCTCAGTGTTGTATCCTTAGAATGACTTTGCCACCCACAATTTCCTTTAGCCCATAAAAGACAAGATCTAAAGAACAAAAACCATAGTACTTACACTGTTTTAGAATTTTTTCTAGTGAAAGAAAACTCTCAAGAACTCAAAATACTCAAGAAAAGCTTAGCAACCATTACATTTCTAGAGAAATTTTAGTTTTCTATTTCTTTGCATGTTCCATAACAGACATAGCCATCAGATTCTTTCCAGAAATTTAGTATTTTTTAATTTGGTTTTGGTTTACGTATTTGGAAATTAGCACTGTTATTAACATTGATAAATAAACCCAGAAAATTCCATCTTTGCGTATGGCCAGGAAAAACATTTTTAAATTAGAGCCATTAAAATACATAGCCTTCCAGAGTCTTCACAAAAAGAACACTGAAGGATATAAAGTATCTCAAAAAGTTTTCCCCAGGCCTTTGAGATCTTCCATGATTTATCTTACATGATTTACCTCATGTCTTGCCTTTCATTTATCTTTCAGTTTGCATCTATGATTTGGTAGAAGATACTCAGTCTGCCTCAGTGATGTAAAAGAAAATGTTTCACAATATCATTAAATATCAGTATCTTAGTGGGTTCAGCATTGAGAAAGCATTTACTATACCAGTAGAAGTTATTTTGGGGTATATAACATAAGAACACTAAACTAGTGAACGTATTTTAAGTGTCTGATCAAGATATTGGTGGAACACACCAAAGATGAGATGTTAGCTCCATATTCTGCAACAACAGTCAAAATTTAAAGAAAATAAATGAAAACATTGGTCAAAAATGGAAGGAGTAAAAGCAGGCTAACTTCAAAGAGTTTTAATCTTAATTACACTACTGGGATCCGGATAAAGAATTCAATCTGAGAATTGTAGATTGTGTTATTAAATGTCTTTTCTTTGTCCTTTCCTAATATGTACATTTAATATAGATTTTCTCATAACACAAACCTTTGTTTCATTCTCATCTCTCAAATATTTCCATCTTACCCATAGAAAAACATAAATCAAGCTCAGATGTCTTTACAAAAAACCCAAGCAGAATTAAACCTTATTTTATCCCCTGTTTTTTTCGTGGGATAAGAAAAATCAAGTTTCACATCTCTTTAGGAAACAAAATAATTAATAATGTTTTGGTACATAAATATTAAATTTCATAATGACCATTTACGGAAACTGTATTAAAATGCACTTGATTCAGGCTAGACAGGTTACCATGATTTATTGATGTAATATAACTTCTGTGATACAAAGTTCAGTTGGTGTGTCTAGAAACTAAATGCTGGTGATTGAAGTCTGAGAACTTTGAGGTAAAATACTGAAAAGTCTAGGCTTCCCCAATACTCAGCCGTAACAACAATCTCCAATATAGAAATGTAAAAACTCAAATAAGGGTGAGAATAAGTTCCTAAAGGACAGGCAATAATAATTCAATAATGCTGAATTATATCCCAGTACTTTGAGGCAGGGTAAAACTCTCACCTCGGCAGTTGGGTAAAGGGCTACTCCACTGCCCATTGCTTCGACACTGTGCTCGAGAAGCACCCTGAAGCAAGTATCCAGTGTTGCAGGTAAAATTTACCACGTCATTTAAATTGAACTCACTGCCATTAGTCATTCCATGAGCTGGATTCCCAGGATGTCCACATGTGATTGCTGTTAGAAGAAAAATAGGCAGGTTAGCATCTAAGAGAAAGGTACTGATCCATGGAACTACTTGCAGGTTGGAGCTCTTTTGGCATTTTGGTTTTTGACTTTGTTTTTCTTTTTATCCTTCTGAATTTGTCTTTGACGTTTTTACAAGACATATAAGAAAAAGAATAGGATATATTTATTGGGGATTCTTAACTGTCAGGAGAAAAGTCTTTTTTTTTCAATAAAACACTTAGAACCTAGTTTTTACCTTATGTTGAAGGTTGTAATAAAAATAATATATGCATTTTCACACTCATCTGATATATATTAGACCTTAAAAAATGCATTTAAAAACTCCTACTAATAAAAATAAAGGAAAATATTTTTTCCCAGCAAGCCTAAACAGGTAGTAGAGCCAAAAAAATTCAATGCACTATTTCAGAACATTCTGAAATTCTGAAGCATTGCATTTTCAAAGATCTTGCATTGCTTTGCTGAAGTAGGGATTCTTTTAATCTGATTTTCTTATGACTATAAAGAAATCATTTTGGGGAGTAAATCTCTCCCATTATATATTATGAAGATTGATTTTGCTAAAATAGAACTTATTAAGCTTATTATGGTCAAGCACTAGTTTTCCATGTGAAGAGATATTAAAATATTACAGAAATAGATAGAAAAGCATAGAGACTAACAATGTAAAATCAGAATGTACATATACACATATGCACAAACACAGAACTTCTCAACTCTGTGCTAGTGATATTTATTGCACTCAAATAAATAACCTATACACAGGTTTATTTTCTCTTTTGATTCTGTTGTGCTGCTACTCACAAGGAACTAAGCAGAAATCTTCTTATTTCCTATTAACTCTCAAGAAGCAGCAAGAGGACAGATCTTTCAGAAAACACTTGGCTAAAGTGTGGCCCAACTGGTTATCCAGTAAAGCAATGGAGAAAGACCTGTGTGTCACAAATTTTGCAAAATGAAGGAGGCTGACTTTTATATGAAACTAAGAATCTTAGGTAGTCCTGGGTAGAGAACTACAAGTGCTTCCATAGGTATATTTTTTAAGATTACAATACCTGGTAGTTTACAAATCTAAAAATCTTTTCAAAGTAAATTAAAAATATAAAAATATGTGATCTTCTGTAAAAATCTCACAAAATAAAGACTGATTTGGGGCAAATTTTCAGGGGTGCAGCCCCTAATGTCTCTGTTAATGTCTCTGCCATTGTATTGGATCTAGCTGAGGTGGATGTCTCACAGTGCTGTGCTTTGTGTCCTTAGCTAGAAGGTGATGATAACACCCCAGTGTTTTGCTACTGCTGAGCAGCAGCGCACAGCACCACTGCTGTCTGCCCAACCATTCCACCTCCCACCAGTGGGCTGGGAGTGGTCACAGCCTCGCAAGGGGATATTACCTGACCAGCTGACCAAAGGGATGTTCCATACCACATGATGTTTGCTCAGGTATAAAAGCTAACAGGAAGGAGGAGGAAGGGGCAAGGCAGGGTGGCAGCGGGGAAGGAGGAGAGGTATCATCCATGATTTACATGTATGTTTTGGAGCAACCATGACACATGCTGGAGCCCTCTCTATCCAGCAAGCAGCCAGACATTGCTTGTTCATGGGAAGTAGAAAATGAAAATCGTTTTTTTCCTTGCCAGCTCATGCAACCATTCGTTTTTGTTTTAGTAAGCTGCCATCTTATTTTCTTCCCCCGCCTTTCTGAGGAGGGGAGTGAGAGTAGCTTGGTGGCCACCTGGCATCAGGTGACAATCTGACAATGCTCAGTCAGAAAAATATTTCAGTAGAAAACATTTCTAACATTGGTGAACAGTATGTTTTTACTTTATATCTCAGGAATAAGAGTCTCATTTGTATGGGAATTTCTTCAATAAATTAATCAAAGGAGGAAAATCCCCTCTCGGATGCTGATAGAAACCTAATCTTACATGGCTTTTTAGTCTGGCAGCATTCTAAGCAAAAGAAAACCATGTTGTAATGGAAAACATTAGGCAAACTCTTAATAACAGAAACTGATGCCACTTCTACTCATAACAGTAAGGATAACATCCATTTAGGGAGAAGCAGCCTTCTGCCCCTCCCCCAGCTTTGCCCCTTTCTTTTGAAGGGATTTTATTCACCACATAGTTACATGAATGCACTAACAGGGACAATGCCAGTTGTGACGTTTCTCCTTTGATGAATAAAGATCACTTGAAGATAGAAATAGGATTTTAAAAGGACAATGAAACTTGGCAGATATTTCCTAGCACTGTATACAAGTAAAAAATTTTCATTTTACCCTAGGAAATAAAATACTGAACATTTAGAAATCTAATATCTATTTAACAGAAAAGCTGACCATCTCAGTGACTCTTTCAGTGTAGACAACATTTCTGTCTGAATTGTAGACATGTTAAAAAATGCAACACTCAAATAGTTGACATAAATTCTCCATTAAAAATAACAAAAATAGGTATAAAGATGGGGCGATTTAATAACACTGAAATTAAAAGGAAATAAAATTAACTGCATAATAAATTAGTAAAATAAAAACCAGGTAAATTCGACTTGACTGATAAAATGGCTGATGGTTCAGAAAATATCAGATAATCTGCCACCAAATGAAGAATGAACTAGAGAAGGAAAGACTTTGCAATTCTAGCTCTTAATTATGGGATTTTCAAAAACAGATGAATTAAGAAAATATTAAAGGCTATTAAAAAGTTAATATCTTTTCTAACAGATGTAGCATAATCCAAGCCATGCCTTGGCTTGCATTGCTCAGTCAACTTGAGACCAGTCTGAAAAAATGGGCAGTCACCATCAGAACTGCACAGATGAACACTAGTCCAGCTTTGTCCTCCAAGCAATGAAAATATACAAAGGAATTTTTTACTCTTGATGAAAAAATAGAGGAGAGTTGCGGCAAGCCCATAGTTGACATAACAACTATGCCTGGACAAAGAGAAAGTGATAGCTTAAGTCACACAGTTGCAGTCTGCTATTCGAACCCCTTCAGTGTCTATGCCATCCTGTTTCTGAAACAACAGAAATCAGGAGTTACTGAAAATATTAACAAATCCGTGCTAGGTTAGCAACTGGATCACAACAATCCTTGTAATTGACAACAGATCAAATAAATCAAATAAATATCAGTTCTGAGCCCAAAACATTTGAACATCCAATCCATTGTTGTTATTCAATTATATCTAAAATAGAGGTGACAATTCAGTGAAAAATGAATGGTACTCACGGACACAAACAGGAGTTTGTCCAGACCACTTGTGGTCCTGTAGGCAGATTCTGACAGATGTACCAACAAGTCGAAAGCCAGGATTGCACTGGTAGACCACAGTGTCACGGTAACTGAAACCATCTCCACTGATATGACCATTCACAATGGGGTCCGGAGAGCCACAGTGACCAGCTACAATAAAAGAACAACACACCAAAAATGCATATTTTGATAAGACTTGCCAAAATTTACAAGGAAAACCCCAAAATTTCAGCTTTCCTTTCAATAAACAATATATTTAGGGTCAGCTACTGCACTGTGCAGAACAAGTTCTCAGGCACAAAACCTGAAGATGATATTTCTTCTACTTCTTTGACGAAGAAAATGATGAATTAGAGAAATGAGAATTCTATTACAAAATAATAGTAGGGGTTTGAGAGTAAAAGACCTTACATTTCTATAAGGAAAAAGGCAACCCCACTAAGGCACTTCACCATAATAAAAAGTAGATATAGGGTGCTATTGTTTGGTACTGACCAAATTGCAAAGTAATATAAAGAAGAGCTTACTATAATTTTGACATGAAAATTAATTTATAAGTATTTTCCAGATAGAAGGCATGAACAGGAAGGAATGCCTGCCAGCACTGTTTCCTCCTTATTTCAGCAGCTGTTAAAACATTACAGAATCCATTATTTCAGGATAATAGCAGTCTTGGCAGTGAGGAAGCCAAGTAATGATTTAATTAATTCTGGATTCTTCATTCTGTTTGAAAACACAGTTGCTGAGTAGAAAACTATTTCTCTTTACTGATTAAGGAGGAGAAAAAAGGTGTGGGTTTTTTTGTTTGGTTTTTTTTTTTTGTTGTTTTTGTGGTGACACTGATTAATTACAACTGCAGTGATTTCATCTGAAACTGTGCTAAGTCCTCATTTTGAGAGGTGAGGACGGGGACCTAAAGCTCAAGACTGCAGCTACAATGTGTTATGTGTGTGTGATCACTTCTGTTTCATGCAGGCTGTATCCATCAATAACAACTTGTTTTAAACTTTTTTCAGGATTCAATCTCCATTCTAATAAAGCCCCTTTATTATGATAGACATTGTATTTCATTCACACCTAATGGCTCCTCTAAAACATTAGAAGGGTAAGAAAAAAAACCCACTTCATTAGGTTTTCATACATGCAGGTTTATTATAAAAATCCTAGTTGCAGGATTGCTGATGCCTCTAAAAGGACATTGTGGTATTATTCTGCAAATTTGAGGAAGAATGTATGAATGCCAGCTTTTCACTCATTATACAGCTACTTTTCCCCTTACAACAGAGAATATGGCAACAGAGGATATTGAAAGCATATTTTTCTCCTTGAAATGTGTCATGGAATAATTTATCTTATTGTTCTCAGTCTAAATTAGTAATATGATCCCTTTTACCTTTATCTCTCCTCCAGCCTCACTCAGCCTCTCCTTGTCTAAAAGATATTCCAGCCCCTGGCCCCTTAATGGGTCCTTCCCCTGAACTTGCTTCATTTTGCAATATCTCTCTTGTATAGTGGAGGACACAAAACCTACACACAATTTTCCACATGAGTGCTGAAGAGGAAATAATAACCATGACCTGCTGACAACACTGGTGCTCATACATTCCAGTCTGCGATATTTTTACTGCAAGGCCATACTTTTAACTCTTAGTCAGCCTCTCCACTCAGTCACCTGGGTGCTTTCTGTAAAGTTTGTTTTTACCCAGTGAGTTCCAAGAGTACTCACAAATGGCATTATTCAAGGCAAAGTGTAGGATTCTTTATTTGTCTTTCCTGAACTTTATGAGCTTCCTGTTGGCCTGTTTCTCCAGATTCTAAAGGTCCCTCTGTCTATAAGTACTACAATCCATCCACACTTCAATTGTTCTCCCATCATTTTGAGTCACCCTCAAACTTGCTGCATCTGCATCCCAATTTGTTATCCAAGTGACTGAGGTAGGATGGTATGGGCCTTTATATTCATCCTTAGTATCCACTGGCTCCTAGTCACACTTCAAATCAAGAAACAATACCCTTAGAATTTGCTGGTTCAATTAGTTTTTCATCCATTTTGCAGTCCCCCCATCCAGTCCCTGTCTTCTCAATCTGGCTATGAGGATTCAAGGGAGACTGTTTCAGAAGTTCTGCTACACCACAAAGTGAAAGAAATCTACTTCTGAGATCCACATCTCATGACAGAGTCACCGGAAAAGGCAGTAAGATTATCAAGGTTTGCTTTTGAGTCTTTCCATCCTGTCTGTTCCCAATTATCTTCTTATTTTCCCTATGCCTAGAAATTAGTTCCTAATATTTTCTAGCTATTTTTTTTTTCCAGGAAGTGAGGTGAAAAAAGGAATAATGATAAAGGTGATAAAAAGGAATACATTTGGGGTTTTTTTCATTTTTGGAATCTAAATATTGAAGAGCTGAAAAGCAGTAGCTTCACAGAAGGCAAACACAGGACCACAGGGAATTTCAAAAAGAAAGACAGATGAAACGTGCCACCTGGCATAAAGAAAAATATTATGCATTTTCTCTTAAATGGGGATTTAACAAGTTACTGGACTTATTATGTGAGTCATTTCATTTACAGATCATTCCACCTACTGTATTTAATGATTTTTCAGGGAATTTTGACTCATTTAAATTAACTATTCCAACATATCAAGAAGTGAAAGAGCACTGCAATGACACAAAATGTACATAATTTTCTCATCAACTAAAATTAAAGAAAATTAAGAAGGCTGAGAGGGGATTTTTTTAGTAAAATATATCCACAAGAATTTAGAAAACTGTTCATATGAATCAAGGTTGGTTCAACAGTTTTATTCTAAAACACCTGGAAAGCAAGACACAAATAATTCTATTTTAATTTAATAAGAATTTCAAATATAAGCCAATAGTATAATACTATACTGCAGTTTATTTTTGAGTAATCAATTAAAGGATTAGATATTTTTATGCAACTGCAGTCTGCAGCAGCATATTTCCATACCAATAAAGTTAAGGCATTATATATATATCATATAATAAAAAGATGGAATGGGGTAGATTATATTAAACTTTGTATTTTAAGTATGTCCTTGACTTGTTGATGTGTAGTTTTGCACCTGAGAGGTGTAAAAACACAGGGAAAAATATCTTTTCAGGAAAACACACTGACCCATAATTAAGTGCCACTGATTTTGACAATGGAGTTAGGCAAATTTCAATGCTTCCATTTTGCCCAAAGCCCTATATGAACCTATGGTCAGCCATACACACAAAGCATGCATAAAAACACATAGGTTTTGTTACTTATAGTTGCAAATATTCTTGGAAGGAAAAAAGGGAAAGAGAAGTATTCTCAACAGTGTGAGTGAAATTGAAATAAATCTTGCCTAAAAATTCATATTTATGCTTGTATAAATAATTTAAAAATATATGTAATGCTAGCAAACTGAAGACTTAGGTCTTTTATTGTGCCTTAGACTCATTAACTAGAGTCCTTGATTTTAGCTTTCTTTAGAGACAAATAATAAGGAATTGACAAACCCTTTCCTAAGATACAGAAATTAGTGTACTCATTTAACCTGAAATCATAAATTAATTCTACATATATCAGTGGGTAACATAAAGTGATACCTATTTTCATCTTTAGCTGTCTTGAACCATATTCATGTAGGTACAGTGCAGATAAAAAGCATCTCTAACTCATTATAATTCCTTTGAAATGGAAAGGCTCATTCAGAGCTCCCTGGGTGTTTGTCTTCTGATTTTCATAGGCTTCAGGTAAGTCTTAAAGGCACCTCTGAAATAAATTTGGGGCATGTTGTCCTTGAAATTTAGGAATATGCAACTAGAAGTATTCACATCATTTAGCTTTAAAATTTAAGAATTTACCTTTCCTGAATTGCTCTCTTGAGGAGCCTACATAGTTCCATTGACCTTGGATTGTATTCTTGATTGCATCTAAATTAAGTGTCTGAAGAACATGGTATTAATATACCTTATGTGAAGGAGTGTAAGAGAGACAGGAAGGGGCTTAGTAGAAGAAATAAAATTTTCTGCAGCATGCATGGGGTAACCTAAACTGACTTTTGCACTCAAAGCTGTATGATATTTTTAGCATTATAGAGCCTGTCTGATACTGAAATAGCAAAGACTAAGTAGTGATTAACCTACCAGCTCTAAATGTGATCTTTTTTGTCTGGTGAGATAGATCCACGTATTTAACGGTTCTAAGCATAGGGCTTCATTGAACAATGAAATCTATCAAATAGGAACTAAAGTCCATCTAAGTTTTTAGAAAAGGAATACGACAGTATCATAAAGCAAGCAATTCTTTTACTACAGTCATAGTTCCTGTAAGAGGTCCTGTGTTCATTACAAGTGGAAGGAGATCTGTAAAAATAATTTAAAATGCAGAATGCAGATCGTCAGGTGGGGGGAAAAAAAAAGTTATTAGCCATAAGGAGATAATAGCCATCAATAACAATTTCAATGGAGATTTGTAATATACTGCACAAGAGGAAATCAAGCACCAAATTACTCCTGAAGAACAAAAGGATGACTTCATATAAATTAAATTCAGGCTGCATATAGACACAGTCTTTCCTAAATATGAGATCTAATAAACTTATTAACTGTTTTCCAAAGAGTTAAAAGCTTCATTAGGTTTAGTTTCTAAACTGACTTTCAGAATAATGTGGTATTATTCTATAAATTATATATATATATATATATATATAAATAAATATATATAAAAATAAATGTATAAAATAAATAAATAAATAAATATATTTATATATACGTAAGTTTTGCACTGATAATTTTTCTCCATCTCTACACTATTTGAATCTAAACTCATGACTGCCATAGCCAGTTAATATTCTGGGATGTTCAGTGTGAATGTTATTTCTCAGTAGTCAGAATAGAAGGAAAAAACCCTCTTTTCCAGCCTTTCACGGGCAAGACTGATTTATAGTACAAACAGAATCCATTGAGACTTGTGTATTGTTTAGTTTGCATGCGCTGGCAGACAAACTATCCTGCATATCGCCTTTCAAAAAAGAAAAGTAATACATAAGTGCTAAATACTGTTATTGGTTGATTGGATTAACACATGGTATTTCAGGTTGTTCAGAATGAATGAATACTAATACATTACTTTATGCTTGAATTCATCACATGCAGGTGGCAGGGATACCCTGGCAATGAGTGGTGTAACACACTGGACAAACCTACAGGGATATTTGCTCTTTTCTTTGCAATAGAGTTTGAATGTTTGAAGCAGAAGAAAGGGCTGTGGAAAACACTCTTACACATACATTTGGATCTTCGCAGTTGCAGTTCCAACATATATAAATGTCAGTCAGCCTCAGTCCAGGGATAACCTCGCACCAATAGCTGGCTGATCTGTTTTTAGATACAAACCTTCTGTACACGTCCACTGTGGAACTGATGAACTTACACATGTGAAAAAGAATGCTGAATCATAGCATTCCCCTAAGCAGCACCTCAGTGTAATTTTTTTCCTGGGTAAAAAAAGTTCATTTTACTTCTTTACTGCTCTAAATATCAAAAAGAAGTAGCAATAAGTGTACTTTGCTTATGCCTATATCCTATGGTTATGCTATCTCATGCTTATTTCCTGATCAAAATGACATCTTTCCTAATATATCATATTTCAAATTGAACAACAAGGTGTGAAACTATATCAAGACAGAGAAGTGTTCATTATTTTCATAAAATTTGCCCAAAACAACTGCATCTTGCTGGGAAGTCACTAATAATGAACTGACATTTAGAAGATAGATTAGTTCTGTGAGGCAATGGTCACTACTTTTGACCACCCTGTGTCTTAAAAGACAACATAGTATAATAAAAATAATAAATTCAAAAATATTGAACTGCAAACATTCCTGTGAAGGAGTCGATCAGGAATACATAATGAAAGATTATAAAATCTTAATTCTCATCTGTATTACAGGATTCTGTGCTGTTTTTTCTTCTGATAATATAATTTATTTTTCTTTCTTCTGCAGCCTAGTTTCTGGGAGAAATTGAGATGTTAATGGTTAATGGCTCAAACATTGCTAAGATCACTGTAGGACTTTGCCCACTATGGCAAGCTGTATAAAGAAGCCACTGCTCATGTGTGGTCATCAAACCTCAACCCCACACCAAATAAGCCTCTGCAAATTCCTGGAAATCTGGACATAAATTTAAGCCACCTGACAGAAGCTTAAAGATAAGATAAAAGTGGTTCTATATCTCTGTATTAGGAGTGTGAACCAACATTAGTGGATCTGAAGAGAACAAGAGTTGGGGTGAGAATTAATGTCTAAACTATATAAATCTCCGGGTTTGAAAGAGTCTTGCTTTTGCTTCATTTTTGACTCCCTCTTTTCTGCCTCCCCTAACCAAATGGTCAATATGTAGTTGGCATGCATCAGGAATAGTCTTAATTGAAGATTATCTTGAAGCTTAGTTTCATTACACACCCTGCTCCACAAAAAAAAGCACTGAGAATGTGGGCAATTATTTGATTCACTTAAAAATCATACTGGTTTGAAAAGCATTACAACAACATAAAAAGTAATTTGATTTCTAATGAAAAGATATATGCTAGTCGAATAGCACAAAATCATATTCAGTACACAATATCTCCAAATTTAAGGTATCTTTATTTTTCATTGATTCAAAAATGTTTCTTGACAAGAGTTGAATTCCAGTTCTTGATATTGTTTAAGACAAAAGAAAACAAAGAACAGAAATATGGGGGTTTTACCTAGGCATTGGGTTTCAGTACCACTCCAGAGACCATTTGCCAAGCACTCTCTCACATGAGAACCAACTAATGTGTATCCTGTGTTGCAAGTGAATATTGCAGTAGCTCCATACACTGTTAGGGTTCCAATCTTATTCCCATTTGGTGGAGATGGAAGACCACCACAGGAGATAACTAGGGAAGAAAGAAAAAGAAACAGATCATACCGAAATATGAAAACGCTTTTTATATTTTTTTTTTAATCAGAAGACAATACATCACCTTGTATTTTCTTAAAAAGTAAACATAATAGGAATAAATACTAAGGGTATATAATTATGCTTGATTTGGCAACATATGTTCTAAATCTAAAAATTCTTTGGGATATCTGCATATCTTGACAGCAGCCAATCATTTCTAGTTCTGAAACAAGGGAATTACATGAATTCCTGAGAAGGTTGTGGTTATATTCCATATGTGCATATCCATGGCTACTCCTCAAATACACTTTCCCTTTTTATTTCCCAAATACACATTTCCTTTTAAATGTTGTGTCAGTTTAAAGGTATTATAAATCTTTCTAACATTTAGTACTCTGAATTGTTATGGACTGTTTTTTTCATTTTTCCCACTACTATTCATAAGCATATAGCACATATGATAGTTTGCTTGCTAAAACAATAAATAAATCTAGATTTGACTAATTATCACAGAAACTTTCTGTAGAATCAGCTACAGCAACCCACAGCTATTGCAAACCACATGAAAAATCATCTTTCCAAAATGCATGAACTCTAATTTAATTAAAACCATTCTGTAATTTCTTTTTTTTCTAGAGGAGTATATCAATAATATTGCAATTTAAGATGCAGACCAATGTCTTCAAGAGCCTCAACTGTATGTATACATCAGTATAAAATATATGTTTATTTCCAATAGCTTCTTGATCACAACTAAATTTCCTATGTGAAATCACAAGGCTCCACTCTTATACATATTTAAAATGTTCACTATAGAAAACAACACGGAATTGGTTAGAATTTGGTTAAAACCAAGCGCCAGCTACCATGAAGTTAACTAACTCAGTCATAATCAGAAAATGTATGATCATAGTTTCTTGTGTACATAATGTGCCCAGAGATGAGTAAGACTCATTTTGACCTCGATCAAGTCACATTAATGTAATTCATGGATTAGCCTAACATATATAATTTCTAATATTCATATTATAATTTCTAATTTTAATGCTGAATATTTATTACATTTATGTTAAAAAAATAAATCAAACTCTTTGAAGAGTTTGACTCAATAGAACGAACAGTTCTAAACACAAAGACAAATGCTTTATTGTCTTTATTTACAGAGATTACAGTTAAAAATACATAAACTACATGAATAATGAGCTATATTGTGATTTTTAGGCATCTGTTTAGCACATTTTAAAAAAATCCAATTTACTAATTAGATTTCTCTTAATCCAGAATGACCTCTAATTTGAAGTTTTGCAATTCCTTTAGAGATACTATGGACAATTAGACATTGATGAATATAATCTAAACTCCTTATCATCAGTGTTTCAATTAGCTTTCCTACTGCTCCAGAAAAATAAGCAACTAGAATATATATATATAAAATCTATCCTTAGCATGTAAATGACACAGAGAAAGTGAACTGTAGACTCCACAAAAATACTCTACAGTGTGTTTCTGGATCTTAATGACCCATGTCCAATGGAAATATTACTGAATATCTCTTGGGGGATGAAGTTTGCTATAATTAAATCTTAATCAGTCCTCTAGCAGAGAGTAAAATAATGTACCTTTCTTATAAATTAACTAATATCTCTTCAATCAGCAGCTCCCTGTGTTTCTCTATCTAATACTTTTCTTCGGGTTAACTCTATCTGATGTGGACCACCTCATTTTCTAATCACATAAAATTCCTGTAATTGTAGAGAGTGGGCAAGAACTATCTTTTCAAAGACTTGTCAGCAGCTGAACAGTAGCTGCATATTAGGCAGCATATCAAAACTACATTTTTAAGTCTGTGTGCACAAAAAGAAGGGAATACAATTGCAGTTAACAGAATTAAAAAAAAATATATATAAAAGAAAAAATGAAGTTTTGGGGAAATTCATTAGGACTTTGGCACTGTAACCCTTGAAATCTGTATGATTCCACTGATATTGCCAAGTTCATCTAAAACTTTAAACATCCAAAGTCAGGATTGATGTGATTTATGGCATTTTTTAATGAAGACACTATAAAAGCTCATATGAATGTTTCTCCAGTAGTCCAGTTTTAATGCTTCATCCAAGAGGTCAAGGAAACATCATCTTCTAATCTAACTCTAATCTGGAATCTTCTAAATAAATAACATGATCTCCTGGTATTTTCTACATACTTATGCACCACCTCGTACAATAAATACTGATTGATTTCCTGATGTTACTTCATTGGCTTTTGTAACGAAACATATTGTACTTAACACCTAAGGAGTTGGAATAAATTAATTTAAAGTTAATGAAAATTTCACACTTTCTTACTTACTGGAATGTGAGAGCAAAATAACATTTTTAAGCCTTTATTTATAAAAGAAAATATATGTATTATAAAGCATAGGATGTTCTGTAAACAAGTACATTCCTTACCCTTACAAGTTGGCCTTTCACTGCCTACGCTCCAGGTTCCATTAGTCCTGCACTGTATGAGTCTTTGACCCAGTAAATAATATCCAGGACTGCAGCTGAGCATGACTTGAGCTCCATACTCATTCAGTGACCCAGAAATCAGTCTCCAGACAACATGTTCTGACAGAAGAGTCTCTATGCTGGGGCAGGTTACAGCTGTGAAGAAAGGACAGGTACATATTAGCATTCTGCCCCTGATTTTCTTTATAGGTGTATGTCTTGCCTTACTGACAGGTGTTTCATAATCTAAGGCTTACAATACCATAGTCATTTTGGAAATAAAATTTCTAAGAAAAATAATTCTCATACAGTGAGTATTACAAATTGAACTGAGTTTGTAGTATATTTTCTTTTAGTGGATGTTGTGAAACATTGACATAAAGTTATGCTCTCTAATGAGATTTATTCAAAGATTTCAGAGACAAAACACATCACAGACTATGGTGGAGGTAAAAGGGAAAGCAAATATTGCTATGTAATGTTTGCAAAGCTTGAAGTTCTTAAAAAAGGTTGCCATAAAAGCTCCTAGCACACATTGAAATGCTAATCACTATAAAACGGTATATTGTGGTATACATGAAAATTATTTCGTTCCAGTTTAAAAAACTTTTTAAAAATTGATTATATTTAGGAAGATTTTTAGAGTTATTTCAGTTCTGTTGTTTTTAGTATTTTGTAAGAGAATGCAGTTACTGACAATAAACAAGAAGTATAGTTTATGTTCTTTTTCCAGCTTCAATTTGATGCTCTGCAATTTGCATCCACAGAATGCTTGCAATATTTACGATATTGACATAAATTCTATCTCAATGTACCGATGACTCTAAACTAGCATTATGAAAATATTTATGACCATTTAAAACAGCTATATTTGTTATCTTTTACCATGTTATTCAGAACTTTACTGCTATAGAAAAAGTCTGGATGTTACTGACTATTTATGTCACTAAGTGAGATTCACTAGGTGAATATTTTAGAAAAAAACTACTATCCCAGAAATAGTTGTGAAGAGCCATACTTTCCAAGGAAAATCAACCAACCCACAACAACAAGAAGTAGCAGAAATTTAGTTTCTTTATATGTTGATCAGTGGAAGACAAAAGATTTAGGAGGAAGCACGTAAAAATCCCAAATTAAGAAATAGAAGTCTGGTTCTCATTTATGCTACAATAAATTCATACTATTACACCAGGAAAAAGAGTTGGCAAAAAACCCAACATAAATAAATAATTACATATTCTACAGATGTCACACTATCTGAGAAGTATAAAGAGGTTTCATAAAAATAGGAATGTGTGATGGAAGAGACTAGTTCAGGCAATCACTGAACTAAAGGGAAAGTAAAAGAATCAAAATTCCTGCAAAAATTTAGATGTTAATGCTATAATTATACATCTACCTTTTCCAATAGTTGTCTTACCCATCAGAACTGAACACTGCATACCTATAAAGATATGTAAGTGTTTATAAAGAAGAAATAATTTGAAGAACTTCCAAATTACAGATTATAATGTGATATTGAGTTGAAATTGTAGAATATTTTCTTAGATTTTTTTTTTTTTAGCATATCTTAGTAAGGATTGCCAGTGTACAATCACTTTGAAACTTATTAGGTCTTCACTTTGGCCTTTAAAACAATATTTTGACTACTGAAGAACAGTATGCAAGGTTAACAGAGGACTTCTTGCTTCCTAATTTAATTTATCTTGGTATTGATATGAAACTGTGTTTCATAGCTATGGAAAGATAATGAACTATCAATCAAGAAACATTTTTCTATACTTTTTCTTAAATAAAGTATGTCTATTGAACATATTGAAGATATGTCTATTGAAGCACTCTAACTAACATCTTGTGATGAAAATCACGTAAATCTTTCAGAAAACAAAACACATTCTAAATAGGAACTATCAACTTTAACATTTTTTCCCCTCCTCCTTCCAAGCAATAGCTTTACTGGTTCCTTCAAATATGAAAGCAAGCTTCTTATTTAATCCAATAGCAAAAAATTTGAGTCTTAACCACAGGACATCTCAAGACAGGCTCAGCTATTTCAGAATATGTAAATAAGCTGCATAGATGTTATCTCTACATACTGAGGTCAGTATGCAATTTATTCTTTCCTTATCTATAAATCTGCAAGCACACTTTATAAACAAGTATCAGATTCTAATGCATAAATGTACAATTTTTAATTCAAGATGTTCCTCAACACAGAATATACTTCTAGGCTGTGTTGATGTAATCAACTAAACCTGCTTGAAAAATTTTAATTTCATAGGGACTGATTTTGAATTATAAAATTCCTCAACCTTCAAGAAACAAAGAAGTGACTATTAACAGATGCGTGATTTTGTGTACATGGTTTGTGAATGAGGGTATCAACTTGCCTTTTATGGTCAGTCTCTTGGAAATTATGGCCTGGGCACTATTTAGATTCTCATTTACATAGATGAAACTGTAAGGGATTATCTCAACTCCTTGCCAATATGAAGATGTTCTCTTACTTCTCCAGGCATTTTTATACAAAAATGTATAAATAATATTGATTTACATAAAATACAGGTCAGAAAACATAATTATAATTTGAAATCATGATTATCTATTTTAATGACGTGACAATCTCCATATATTGATAATTCTGAATATACTCAAAAGCAGGGAATTAATAATGTCATATAATTACCATAAAAAAGAGTTGTTATAAAGCCCAAATAGGCAGCAGATCTGTCAGGTCAACATGTGGCTTTGAGGCTGGTGTAAGGGGAAAAATTTGGGGTTTGACCATGGGATGCTCTACTTAACAACTAGTGCACTGACACCTGATAGGCTGCACCTTTCTCAGAGGGGAAAAAGCTCTAGCTCAGGAGTTAGTGGGGCTCACTGACAGAGCTTTAAAGTAGTTTGGAAGAGGGAAAGGAAAAATACCTGACTTGTCAGCGATGACCAATGGTATGGTGTGCCAAAACTTGAGGAAAAAAAACCTCATCCAGTCAAAACTCAGCTGGAGTTGAAGCTGGCCAGAAATGTTGGGGGCAATAAAAAGAGTTCTTTCAAATATATTAATGGCAAAAGTCAATGTAGAAATAACATCATTCCATCACAGGATGAGGACAGTCACCTCACAAGCAGGGACATGGACAAGGCAGAGGTGCTTAATGCATTCTTTGCCTCTGCTTCAACACAGATGATGCACCAAGGGGGTCTCAGCGCCCTGAGCTGAAGGACCATGACTATTAGAATGACCAACTCCTAGCCAATCCTGAAATTGTGTGGGATCTGCTGCTCCAGCTGGATCCCTACAGATCTATGGGGCCTGATAGGATTCATCCAAGAATCCTCAAAGAACTGGATGATGTCATTGCAAAACCTCTCTCGATTTTTGAGCAGTCTTGGGAGTCTGGAGAGGTCCCAGATGACTGGAAACTGGAGGACCTTGTCCCAATTCTCAAGAAAGGCAAGAAGGATGACCCTGGAAACTACAGACCTATCAGTTTCACTTCAGTGAAAAAATTTACTCCTTTACTGCTCTAAATATCAAAAGTGAAAAATTATCATGGAAAAGCTTATTCTGGGAAGTGTTAAAAAACATCTGAAGGTTGCTCTTCAAGAGTATCTTGAATATTGTGACTGAGTTCAATTACCTCCTTCAAAGAAAAAGAAGTACAATGGTTCATGATGGAAAAATACCTCAATTACAGGAATGTGCTATTTATCAACATTTGCTATTATTATTTTCAAGGAGCACATGATACTTGATTACCATTCTTCAGCTGGTAGTTAACAACCACAAAAAAGGGGAAAGGGCATTTTAGACTTACTATTTGGTGAACTTAATGCAGTAATGTGACCTACATTTTTCAAATATAACCCTTTGAATAACTTCACTATTAGCTTAAAAATAAGATCAGTATTAAGGTGATTATATTGTATCCGAGATACTAGTGTCGTTTAAATACACAAGTATTAGCAAATTTAGAAGACAGTAGGTAACCAAATAATCCATCACAGAATCTATGAACAAAGACCTAAGAACAAAACAGGATCACTTGAGCAAGTTGATAGGCTCAGTATGCTGACAGAAAAAAAAAAAATCATAAACATTGAGTATATTGTCTTGGTCAATATATTCAAACAGGAAAGGCTTCAAAACCTCAAAACAGATAAAAGGATCATGTGGTACTCAGCATCAGTCTGTCAATCCAGTCAGGTATGTCAAGCTGTTATCAGTCTAATGTATCTAGGCTAATTCAAAATTGCTAAATTTATGAACTGTTTTACTACAGTTCATTGAATAAGTACTCCATGTTACATACCAAATGCTGACGAAATACTTAAAAAAGTACTTACAGACCCTGGGATTTGTTAAAGAAGATGGGTATGATGTTCTGAATGTCTTAGCAAATAAAAACCACTAGCACAATATCTACAATGAGTTGATGGTGAATCTTTGCCTGTTTATCTTAGCAAATCTGGTTTTGCATTTATACTACAACTAATGTTTTATTCCAGAACTACTTATAATTCTTAGTTCTATAACTAGATATTTTCCAAACCTATTGAAAATTATGAAAAAGGCTAATTTCTAAACTTACAAACTATAAATTTTATAAACTCATAAATTATAAAATTTAAAATTATTTTTTGATTAATTTCAAGAAAAAAAATGGATGTCGGAACTATCACTGTTACAGCCCAGCATACCACACCTTCAGAAAAACAACACCTACAGCAAAATCTGCAATGTGAAGATTATGGAAACGTGCCACTGGCTGTTCCTTAAAATATTTGATATTAGATGAATTAGCATAAGCCAATCAAGGACCTGATTTAAATATTTGATTAAATATACTAAAGGAATAGTGAAAAAGAGCAATAAAGTTATGCAGTCATAGGGACTATCTTAGCCAATTAAAATGTTAGAAGAATGAACCATAAACTCAATATTCTAGGTTATGCATCTACATACTTCTATGAAAAGGAAAGCAGTAAGAGCAAAAGCCAGAGAGCAATGGATTTGACAGGCAGACAAATTAACAGATTAAGGTGAACCGTGTGAAGTTCAACAAGGCCAAGTGCAAGGTCCTGCCCATGGGTCAGGGCAATCTGACACACAAGTACAGACTGGGCACAGAATAAATTGAGAGCAGCCCTGAGGAGAAGGACTTGGGGTGTTGGTTGATGAGAAGCTTGACGTGAGCCAGCAATGTGCACTTGCAGTCCAGAAGGCCAACTGTATTCTGGACTACACTGAAAGAAGTGTGACCAGTAGGTTGAGAGGGGATTTCACCCCTCTATGCTGCTCTCTGAGACTACACCTAGAATGCTGTGTCCACCTCTAGGGCCCCAAACAAAAGAAGGATCTGGACCTGTTGGAGTGAATCCAGAAAAGGCCAAAAAGATGATCAATGGGCTGGAGCACCTCTGATGATGACAGGCTGAGGGAGTTGGTGTCATTTAGCCTGGAGAAAAGTAGGCTCCTGGGACAGCTTAGAGAAGTCTTCCAGCACCTAAAAGGGGCTGCAAGAGAGCTGGAGAGAGCCTTTTCACAGGAGCATGTAGTGATAGGAAATGGAGTAATGGTTTCAAATTTAAAAACAGTGAGTTTAGACTAGAAATTCTTCACTACAAGGGTGGTGGGGCACTGGAACAGGTTTTCCAGAGAAGCTGGGAATGTCCCATTCAAAGCCAGGTTAGATGAGGCCATAAGCAACCTGGTCTAGTGGAAGGTACTCCTGTCCATGTCAGAGGGGTTGGAACTAGATGAACTTTAATTTTCCTTCCACCCCAAGCCATTCTCTGATTTTATGGTTCTATGGAAGAGCAATAGACAAGTCTCTTCCTTTCATCATGTTCTGGGGATCTCTAAGCAGAATAACTGAAGCAAGATATCTGTCATTCAGTTAAGCTTTCTTAGTAGATATCTGTTGCTTTGTATTTTCTGTAATTAAATTCAATAACTTAATATCCATGATCATCTGCGTCTTGCTCTAAGACCATCACAAATCATATTTTTCATGCTTCAAATCTCATATAAATACTTTTAATGAAAAGAAAGGCGTTTCAAACATCTGCCTCAGGCATGGTATTATCAAAGGTGCTTTGCAAAACAAACTGCCCTGATTTCAACCTTCATTTTAATAGACATGGGAATAAGAATGGACTTATTTATTTACCATTTACCTTTCTGTGCTGTGTTTGCTTCCCATCAAGTTAGAGACATGTCAGTTTTGGAGACTAAATACATCTATCCTTACAGCATAAAAATATTCTGGAAAAACCAGGTTGTTATGCAGATTGTCTAAGCTCTTCTGCTCTTTGTAAGTAAGAAATCTTGGGTAAAGCACACCTGCCTCTGAATAGCAATCCATTCTGAAAATATTGATTTTAAATTGTCATTTACATCACTATCACTTTAATTTAGCATGCCTAGATTTAGAAGTAATTGGATTAGTTTCCAAAGTAAAAAAAAAATTGAAGAGGAAAAGAGAAGACAAGGAAGAGAGGAAAGTGTTTTATATTTTATTATAAATACTAAACAAAAATTTTAATGTTGAAAATTGTGTTAAATGTTAATAATCAAGCTTTGTTTTAAAGGGTAGTCATTGCACGGTTAAGTTTGACCATTTCAGTACTACAAACTTTTTTGGTTTTTTTTGTTTGTTTGTTTTTTGTTTTTGTTTTTTTGTGTTTTGTTTTGTTTTCACTGCAGATATAGTGTTATTAATTTAGTATATCTAATCCCCAGATTAGTTCATCTGGCCTCTTCCCTCAAAAAAATATCTGTTGACATTTTTGCTGATTAATCATTCAAGTTTTGTGCTTTGTACATTGTCAGTTTTTTTTCTGAGAATGAAGCTCACTTCAACTCACTGGAGCACTGCCTTCCCTCTGTACACGGCTCTGAATTCAGATCATGTCTGTGTGACCACAGCTGGTTTTGAATAATCCTCTTTATGTACTCTGTGGAATTGCTGTGTACAGTTTTAGGCACTGCCCTTCAAGAAAGGTGAAGAACATTTGGAGATTTTCCAGAGGACAATAATGAGAATCACTTGTCCTAAAAGCAGGAAGGAGAAGTGAGAATGAATCACAGTAAAATAGTTATCTCTACAGAAAAGGTGACTGAGTGCACTGGATTCAGGAGTCAAGATGTTGGCAGGGGTGAGTGAGCAGCTCCAGGGGTGGCCTTTGTGAGGAGAGGCTGCTGGGCACAGTCAGTTCCAAAGGACACACTGCAGAATACAGCTGAGCTCTGCAGCCATGATGGGAGCACCTCTGGGAAACTGTGTTTAGGAAAGGGCGAAACAGCACAGGCAGAGGAGGCAGGAACAAAAAGAGTGAGAAACAGCAGAGGGAACACTAAGGGCACGTAAGAGGGAGGTGTTTCAGACACCAGAGCTGGTGTTTTGCTGCAGCCCAATGGAGGGGACCATGCCAGAGCAGATATCCACACTGCAGTTCGCACTGGTGCAGATAGATATTATTTCTTGAAGAATTTGCAGGTGAGGGAGGAGCCACACTAGAGCAAGTTTATCTTGAAGTTCAATAGTTCATGAAGAAGACACATGCTGGAGCAGAGGAAAAGTGCAAGGAGGAAGGAGAAGCAGAAAGAAGCCTTTAATAAGCTGACCACAACTCCCATTCCTATCCCCTAGCAGTGGCTGGAGTAAGGAAAAGAACCAAGAGAATGAAGGTGACCCTGGGAATAGAGGGAAGAAAGCACTGTTTTGATGTTTTTTAACCTTTATTTTCTAAAGCTTATTTGACCTTATTTTAATTGGCAATACATTAAATTAACTTTTTCAAAGTTGAATCCTCTCTCTGTCCTTATCTTGACCCATGAGATTTTTCATCCTATTTTTTCTCATCTGGTTTAAAAGGGAAAGGGTGCTCGCCAAGGATAACACACTGAAAAAAAAAAAAAAAAGTTTTCAAACACATTAAGAAGAATAAAACAAGTATAAAATAACTTATATTTGTCCACTGTGGATAAAAATGAAAGAAGGCCTTTACACTACAGAAAACCAGCTTAAGATTATATAAATACTCGGAAAAACTGCAAGGAGGAAAGCAAATTACTGAAAGAGAGTATTCAGGAGGGCATTCAAGATTAGGTTAAATAACCATCTGTCAAGGATGCCTAGAAATTCTCTCAAACCAACTTCAAAACTATTTTCTAACAATTGTTTGCTATCAAATTGTTCAAATAAATAAAAATCCTTTCGCAATCATGTATAATTTCACAATTCTTGTATTTGCCTCATTTTACTATTTCTTTAAAGATGAGTTGAATTTTATTTGTTTGAAAAATTAAAGTGCTTATCAAATTCAAAATGTGGAAGGCACATACATATGCTGTTGATTAGATCAAGATTCTAAATTAACTCTCAAAATTTTTATACATAGTATTACAGCAATTATTAACTTCAAGATTATATCCTAATCAGTATTTCAAGTCATGTTGAAGTCAGGCTCATTTAATTACTGCTTTGATGCAGGACAGAGAGAAGCAGTGGCTGCCCAATGCAAATGAGAGGCAATGCCATGTAGTAGACGAGCCTGCACTACATTGGTTTGTTCCTGACAGGAGGCAGAAATTAAGACTGAAGGACTGTTATCCAGCTTAATTATCTACACTAATATTTTAAGAAATAATTTTTGCTTTTATTAGTTTAGAAGATATATTAAAAAAGAAATTATAATTAGTGATTGCAACTCACCATGGTGAAGGACATATTATTCATAATAATAAAATATACAGGAAATTTAATTACTTTACAATTTAAATTCAGATGTTTTGAAGATGATAAAGGAAAGATTTTTTTAATTAAACAAATTTATAGGCTTCTTCTACTTTACTACATGCTAAATGATGATGCATTCCTGAATGGCCACTTCCGGGCATATGTATAGGTAAAACCTAAACATCAGCAGTGAAGAATTTCCTAAGAAAGTTCTGGAGAAATATTCTTGGGAAATCCATGCTCACTTACATTTGCAAACAGGCGGCCTCCCTTTGTTGCTCCACAATCCATCTTCTTGACACACTGCTGTTGCTTGTTGACTAGATTCTAGCTTGAAGCCCTCATTACACTCATATATCAATCTACTGCCCAAAGTGAACTCATTACCTATAACTGAACCATTCCCAGGGGACTCAGGAATGCCACAAGATACAGCTGAAAAGAAAGGAAAGAAAAAATAAGAATAGGAATTTTATCATATATATCTTTAAAATATTGTCCCACCAATGAAATAAGAAACACAGACCAGTAATTTTGACATATCCCATTTATAACAATTGAAAGTAATTTTCCATCATATTTGCAACATTCTGATAAATGTTACAGCATTTAAAACATTGATAAAAACTTAGAAGTGCATCTAATATAGACAAACATTTAATAAATAATTATTTAGTTCCATATAATCACTGCAGAGAGAGAATTTTCCACACAGGATATGGGCATTGCTTTATTTGCTAAAGAAAAAAAAAATCAGAAAGATTTTTGTCCAAAGAGATTTGGTTCAAGAAGAAATGAACTGAAAAACTCTTAAATGCTTTCTAGTAATCTGCTCCATTCTCTCAGGCTTTCTTTCAATCCTGCACTACTTTATCATAGTTTGTTCATATATTTCATGAATTACGTTGTTAAAGAATTCAATTTAACATTTTTTGTCTGATGAGAAAATATATGACCAAAAAAACCCCAAATATATGATTAGATAGGGAAGTATTCTACTTAAGGACATTATTCAGATATTTTAAACCTTATTTACATATTTGACTAATTTATTTCAGCATTTTAAATATTATGTGTATCTAGGCTTATCAATTTTCTACATCAGGGAGGAAATTATTTACTGAATTATTTTCACATTTTTTCTCCTTCTGAATTTAACTCCAAATGAACAGTTTTTCTTTTTTCAAGATCACAAAGTTTAATTTGCTTTCAACTTAGTGAAGTTTGAATAGTATCTAGGTATTTTTGGGCTTATATATTAATTTATTTGGCCAGAGTTCCTTTAACAGTATCTCATAATATACAATTTTTGGGTAGAGTATAATTATAAAAATGCCTATTTCAGTCACTTTCAGGAAAGGTCTCCAAGCTGAGATTGCCTTCTGTCATCTGACTTCTCAGGTCTCTTGCTTTTGACAATATTAAAAGAAAAAATTCTTTTAATGCTACGTTTATTTAAAGTAGTCAATCGTACAGATATTAACTCTGGATCCTTTAATAAGTTACAAAAGCTGGTAAAAATTTTTTGTTTGCCCCACAGCTCTACTGAAGGGCAGGTCATATTATCTTCTCTGAAAGGATGTTACTTTCTGCAAAATGATAAAGCAGACTACCTACCAAATTATTACAATGAATCTATTTCATGAGTTCATATAAACCAGTACATATATGTGTGTGCAGAATCACAAGCTGCTCTGAGGTTGGCATCAAGTTTACTGCTCTGCAGTAAACACACTGAATAAAAATCAGCTTTCAAGCTTTCATTTTTAAACATCTAACAATAAAAAATGAAGTTTTAGAAATTAAAGTATTTTTTCTTACATGCAGTCAATGTAAGAAGCAATTCAATATTTTACTATTTTAAAATAAAAGTAAATAAATTTCAAAAGAAGAAATCACTGTTTGTCTGAAATCTGTTTCAGTGGTGAAGGATAAGTATTTTTTGAAAAAAAAATCTAGTTTTATCACTATTTACCCAATTCAATGTAAACGATTAATTTCAGAACACATCATCATGGTACCATAAATACAACTCTCAAATTTGTTTTCAGTGTTTCCAACTTGTCACATTTGATTTAAATTCAATACAACACAGTACTTGGAATATGATTATAATGAGGATATATAACTATTATTAAATGATGAATGTTTAGTTCATTTCTGCTGTTCCTTTTATCTGGAATTTGTCATACTGCTAACAGAAGTAGAACTATAGGAATGTTCCAAAATGGGTTGCTACCTTTGTAACACAACTTCTTGGCACTTCTTGTGTCCTAACCAGAACTGTTCTTCTCTTATCAAAACTGAGTATTTCTCCATCAGTGAGCAGGGGCTGAACCTCCTGCCAGTGGAAGGAGTAGTACTGGTATTTTTTGGGTGATAGAGAAGTGATAAGGAAGGGGTTCTGGAAGTCCACTTTTAACTGCTCCGAATCATCTTAAAGAAAGTGGAGAAAGGGGAGGATAAAAGCAAGTTCTGCAGCTTCTGGGAGCAGATCTTTATATTAGAAGTAATTCTCCACAACAGGGTGACTGCAGGAGTGGTAGTTTTTCAGGTCTCTGGGGTACTCAACACAGTCAGCATAGGCATATCTGGTTAAATGCTCTATATTCCCTAAAGATCTGCTGAATCCTTTACAAATTACTAGAACCAACTCTGATCTTGTGTCAGGCAAGCAATATTTGCAAAAAGTTTGTCTGCGTGCTGAATTGATGGAAAGTTAAACTCACAATCTAGTACATCATAAAAACGCCAATGCATTTCAAGTCATGGTTACTGTGAAAGATTGCAGTGCTCCCAATGTCTTGCACTGTGCCTCCACTCATCCAAACATGCCTTACAGTTCTCTTCTGACTTGTGACAATGTGTCTGAAAACTTTTGTTAAGATTTAACTTCTTGTTAACGTTTTCATGTCTCCTTTCTCATATCAAAACAATAATCTCTGTGTTAAGTGCACATACCTTTAACTGTATAAAACCAAAACTCAAAACTATGTGTCTATCCACCCATACCATGTATGTGCCCATCTGTATATACAGGTGGACCTTATTTTATTTTCCTTTAAATACTCAAAACATGAAATAACTTCAAATACCTTAGTGAAGCAAGAAGCTTTTATTATGCCGTTTGAAAACAAAACAAACAATAAAAACCCCAACAAACCAATTCAGGTCTGTTTAGTTCCTGGTGGAAGCTAATAACTCTGTCAGCATTTGTTCTTCACCTTTAGCAATAACCTTTCTAGAGACACACTNCTCTGTGTTAAGTGCACATACCTTTAACTGTATAAAACCATACCTTTAACTGTATAAAACCAAAACTCAAAACTATGTGTCTATCCACCCATATGTGCCCATCTGTATATACAGGTGGACCTTATTTTATTTTCCTTTAAATACTCAAAACATGAAATAACTTCAAATACCTTAGTGAAGCAAGAAGCTTTTATTATGCCGTTTGAAAACAAAACAAACAATAAAAACCCCAACAAACCAATTCAGGTCTGTTTAGTTCCTGGTGGAAGCTAATAACTCTGTCAGCATTTGTTCTTCACCTTTAGCAATAACCTTTCTAGAGACACACTGAAAAGTTCAAGACTGAGTAGCTCCTATGTGCAAGTTATTTTAAGGAATAAAAGATACATACAATGCCTGCTCACACACAGGTGGGCCTCTCAGTTATGTCAGGTCTGATGCCATGTTCAGTATGCTAGAACACCTCAAAATCTATGCTTGTCTCACTTCAGCACTTTCATCCTCAGCGTGTATCTCAGCCCTTACTGTGTCCCTTCCTTCCTTAGTTGTTTCTAAATCTTGTACAGCTAAATTGTCAGGCTTTTCTCACTGCTGCTTTAGCTACTTACCATAAAAGCAGTTTGGGCATTCTGGCACTGTTCCAGTTAGAGTCTTATCTGTTTATTTTTTTGTATGCTTGTCTCCCAGAGCCTGGGATTGGAACGAAATATTCCTGCTGCTACAAATTTATCGAGGCAACTAAAGGCTTTTAGAGCAGCAGTGTTAAAACAAAGCATATCAGCAAGGAGAGTTTCACTATATAGCAAGTACTTTGAAATTTAAAGTAAATCAAGCTGAACCAAACTGTCTAAAATCGCATATTTTCTTTGGACAGTGGAAACAATGACACTGCTCTGCCACAACCAAGTATTTTGAAGCTCTCAGCTTCATGAATGTTAAACAATTAAGAATAGTGTGAGAAAATCCTCTGACTTGAGGAACTGTCAGCATGTTTCTTATGTCAATGATTAGATGAGACTGACAGGATCCAGCTGGGAGATGTGCATTCAGAGTGTTAAAAATGTAAGTCAGCCTTAATTATCCTGCACAGCAGAAAAATACACTTCTTCCAATGCAAGGGGAAAAGCCTTTTACCTAGACACTGAGATGTAGCTTTAGTTGCTCTTTCATGTTCCACGTCATAGTTGCATTTATTCCTTATTAAAACCAGTAAATTTAAGGTTTATGGCAATCCTTTAAAGTATCTATACACCTGTATTCCAGTATGATACTTATACATTATTTATCTTCAAAGTATGCATTTCATTGTGTATAAAATTGAAGCTGGGGAGTGCATTACAGTCAGACACTGGGTTTATTTTCATATGGTGGAAAATCCCTAAAGTTTATCCACAAGCATTCATCATTCAGTGACCTGTTTCTATTGAACATTGTGCTGGAAAAAGGATTTAAATACCCAAAAATTGAAGTTGGAAACAGAGAAGTCCCTAAAAGCGGGATTCAAAACAAAAATATGCTCAGTGACTGATGTGTATGATATCTGATCGGAAACATCAGAGAGAGCATTGACAATTCTCAGACTTGAAACAGAAATTATAAAGACAGACTTGTACAGAAATAAAAAAGAAAGTGAAAACAGGTTGAGGGTATAAAAAAAAAAAGCTGTTATGAGTAGTCATCTAGTCTATCCTCCTATCACGAGTCAAAATTATACTTGACCAATCTTGATCTAATTTTTCTTGAAAGACCTCCAATGATGAAAATTTCACACTTTCCACAGGCAATCTATTCCAGTATTTCACTAGCACCTCTGAGAAGAGAATAAAAAAATAAAGAAAAACTAAACTTAGGATCCTGTTAAAGTAAGGTTAGCTGCAATTCCTCTATTTAGAAAGGGCGCAGATTAATTATTTCATTCATCTTTGGAACCACTTTTAGCTTATTAAAAGATTGCTACCAGGATACTCCTTAAATTTCTGGGATTTTTTTTTAGTCTAGAGTAATACACTTATTGTTTTACACTCTGAAATATGGTCATTGGTTTATAAGAGACAGATGGAATTTGGTAACTTTTATTTGCTACTTACCTTACATTTTTAAGACTGTATTCTAAGAGGGACATTTTTACTTAGTACCATTTACCGAAAAGGTAAAAGGTAAGAGCTAAATTCTATGCCCCAAAACACAGAACACCTAATTTTATGAGGAAGTAGTTTGGTGGCCTCAGGGTCATAGGTCTTGTGCAAACTGTAAACGGATATTTTCAACTCCACTCTGCCAGGGCAGACATGGAACACAGTCATGGGCCTGGAATAATCTTTGTTCAGTAAAGCAAAATGTACAAAGATCTCTACCTCCACAATGTACATCTATACACTTCAAGCACAGAGGTAAGCATAATGACAGTACCTGGAATCAGCATTTTAAGCAGGAACTGTTGGCATCAGCTATACCTGTGTCATGATTCTGTCATAGACGTTGAGCCAGTCCAAGTACTTACAATTCAGATGAGAACTTCCCTAAAGTAAGCACCTCCAGTTTTCTTTTTTAAACCTACTAGGAAGTAACTCAAATGGTGAAGAGCATCCAAGGGTTTTTCAAGGCTCTTTAAAGTTATTTTTAGCTCTATTAAAAATGAGTGGGAGAAATCAGGAAGAACAAAGTCAAAAGCTGAGTCTTGTATAGGAAGAACAGGTGGGATAAAGAGGGGCATCTGTTCATGCCTGCCAGAGGAACACAGCCACCCTGCTGCATTCTCACTGGTACCATGTCTCAGCCTCCAGACTCCAGCACTGCTGAGCCATAGTGACCCTGACAACTTGCTTTCAGTTTTTCATTCTAACTGCTCTTCTTGCCAAGCTTTTCTTATATTTTCTCTTATATTTTCTCTCTTATCATCTCTTCATCCTCAGCCACAGTCTTCTCTTCCTACTCTCCCCCAGCAAGGCAATCTATACACAGGCTAATCTGTAGCTGACAAATGTCATTGCCAGTATCATTACTGGAGCCTTACTATTTCCTCTCAGCAGCTACTTACTTGTTATTTTATAAGAAATGTTATTTTCTCTCCATATCTGTTTTGAACGTAGCATGACTCATATTTCTCTTTTCACTTCACAAATGAAATAACAGCAATAACAGTTAAGTTCTAATTTGCTAGATAGGAGTCAAGTTCTTTATGCAGCATTCAGGACATTATTATACACATTTCCATTTGAGAAGACTGGAATTGAAAATATCTTCTGACCCTATCAGATTAACTCATATTAGATGTTTTCATATTCAAATTAGATGTTGTTGTAATAGATACACAAAAAAATCACCCTTCTTCATAATATGAACAAATTTGATTTCAAAAATTAATTCTGATACATTCAAGTTATTAATTACAAATGTTTCTAAATTCTATGCCCCAAAACATGCACCTTACAGTTCAGCTATGGTATCAATAGTCTTTAGAAATATCTGAACCATTGCTGAGATGGAACATGAAGTAAAATATTTTCTTGAAGGAGACGTAAAAACCAATGTTAATGACAAAGTTAACAAAGTTAAATTAACAAAATTAAGAACAAGTAAATGCAAGTTTTAATCGACCATGTTCTTAAATACGAATGCTACTACAATTTCATTCTATAAATGAAGCAGACTAGAAGCAGACACATGTTAGAACAGGCCATATACCATATAGATAGAATTTGCAGCCTTCTTCCTCTTCCCCAGGTCCCTGATATTATCATAGAATCATAGAATAGTTCAGGTTGGAAGGGACATTAAAGACCATCTGATTACAAACTCCTGTCATGGGACACCTTCCACTAGTCCAGGCTGCTCAGAGCCCCATCCAACCTGACCTTGAACACTTCCAGGGATGGAGCATATACATTTGACAAACAGTAATTACTACTAACAGGAGCAGCAAGCTAAAGCAGAACAGCTTAAGCTTTAGGTTCAGCTTCAGGATAAGTAGAAACAAAAAAACAAAAAACAAAAAAAAAAAGAGAAAAGAAGTGAAAAATTATGTCTTTAAAGCACTGGTTATAAAGTTGTTTTCTGAAATAATAAAGTAATCCCTTATAACTACTGAATTTTATAAAATGTTCTGTAATACAATATCATGACCTGTGGTCTGTTTATAGGAATGTACATTATTAAAGAAAAAAGTACTGAAAACATATTTTTTATTTGGTCTGTATTTGGTTGCATAAATAGTTCTTAATACTTCAACTCTGCACACATAAAATACACAAGTCAGTATGTGTTTGGATCAGGCCATGATGTCAGTGCCTCTCTTGGCATACAGCAGTATTGACAATGTTGCATCTTTGTTTTGTGAAATAGCTTTACAATAAAACTATAGAAGCCTACTCAAGAAGCAGGCATTATCTTACCATGGCAGATAGGCACAGGAGAATCCCACTGGTACATGCCATTTTGGTAGCGCCTGCACGTTGCATTATTGTGACCAATCATTCTATAGCCAGGTTTGCAGAAATAGCGAACTTTGCTTCCAGCAGGACCACCTGTTTTATTTATAATTCCACCATTCCTCAAGGTAGGGTTTAAACTGCAATAAGGCGCTAAAAACCAGAGAATGGACATTATTAAAAACAAATCAAATGCACTTAATGTACAAAATCAAGATTATTTATGACATGTACGAACTTTGAATGCCACCAAAATCAATACTGAAACCTCTTCAGTACTTCTGGAATCTTCAGTGAAGATTCAGACTACTTATAAAGAAACATCATGAAGTTCAAAAACAAAATTTACAATTAAAACCAGTTTATACTACTGCACATAAGGAAGCTAAAATCATGAAGCATAAAAAATGCTCAATAAGTTCACTCACATTTAATAAACATTCTCTCTCAAATCTGGTAACTTTATAAGTACAAAATTATTCTTTGGCTACACAATATACAAAACCAATTATAAATGGCTTTATTAAAAATTTCAGTGCACTTAGACATGTAAGTCAAAGTTTACACATTTCTTCAAATATGGTAAAAATTTATAAGACAAATAACAATACAATGATTCTTTAGATGCATTTTTTCAGGTTAAAATGCAGTTAATTTTTTTATACATATTTTCTCAAAGATATTGGCAATTCTATTAATTTTATGAAAAGAATGTAACTTCACTGACTGCAACTTCTTAAATGTTGAATTTACACCTCATATGAAATAAGACATAATGCACCTATTTGAGTTTTGATATGAAAGTAAACCTTGCTAAAGTTTAATCACTTCTCTACTAATATTTTTTGCAGAGGGGTTTTCATGACCAGCATGGTTCTCCAGGACCTGTAACATATAAATGGAATTTTTTTTTGTGCTGAGTAAGTAAAAGAAGTACAAATTTTTTTGTGTGTCAAAAAAATGAGTAATAAAGACCATTTTAAAAAATAAGGTTGCAGTATCTCTCTCTAAGGATGGGATATGGACACCTGAACTGGCCCCAGATCAAGCAGAAGTACTGTATAATTTGACACACTATATGCAGAGTTGTAAAGCAAATCTGTTTGTAGAATGCAAACATTTTTCACTGCATAAAATTAATATGAAAAAAATTACCTGGACTCCATACTGATGTACAAGTCACTGCATATTTGAAGCAGGTATGCACCATGTCAAGCTTACTAAGATTATCTTTGCAGAAGCAGTGTGGCAGGACCGTGGCTTTCTGCAAATAAACCTGACTGGACATCCACCACTGAAATAAGCCTATGAACATTCTTCACAGGGAATACTCTGTTGAAAAAACCTGAGAACTAAATGCCAATACCAATGAGACTGAGACTGCAACTACTATTGAAATACTCTCTCCACTGTACTCTAATGTGTCTTAGGTATACTGTAATATTCATTTTAACTTCTCTAGACAATTATCCAGTAAAAGTTGTTTTGTTTTGTTTTGTTTTCACAAGTGCATAATTACAGATTTTGGTACACAGCTTTCAATATCTAGCTCTATTTTTTAATTTTTATCTTTAATGCATACTTTGTCACCTTACAGTTCAGCTATGGTATCAATTACTACCTAGAGAAGAATATTTTTGTTCATCAACAGAGAACATAGAGTTGATTATATTCCTAACTGAAATGCTTCCTTTAGATGTGTAGATTTAGATGTAGTATCTCAAAGTCAATATTTCTAATTAATAACACCCAACATAAGCAGTAAAGTTAAATCTAGCATTAAAGATGCTGAAAAATATTGTCATCTCTTGGAATTATATGATATAGCTCTCAATTAAGCAATGTTATTTCTACTCAAAATGTTATTTCTGTGCATTCTTTCACTTGGGGATTGTTCGAAAAAAGCCCAAGAAATCATAAAGTAAAAAATTAAAACCAGAATGAAAATTAATAAGCCAAGATGGTCCAGTAAAAGAATTGTTTGGGGCCATGTTTTGTGTCCTTTATAAGCATGGTGACACTCACTTGCCTGCCTGAATTACAATAATTATCAAATTACTCTTTAAGAAAGGGACTTGACATTTAAAGAAAAAAAATAAATGTGGCTTTAATTTTCCTTTCAACATATTGAAGAATAAATAAGATTTTTATTGCAAAACAAGCAGGTTAAGCCCTCTAAAATCAGCTCCAGTAACCTCTTAAGTGCTATTTAATTTTAAATATCATCGATCTTAAGAAAAGCCAGTGAGTCATAAATAAAATATTCAATTCAGAAAAAAATCCAAATTTATTACATTTGTACTGCAATTCTAGACATGAAATATTTGCAGCCCAGTAATACTGTATAACAATTCTAAGTGTAGTGGTTTTTTATATAGTACCTTGCAGGTCTCCTTTTTTCTATCTCCTCTTGTAACCATTTAATCTGGACTAGTAATTCTTTTATTAAATGGCTATCATGGTTATTCTAACAGTAAATTCTTGGCTAGACATAAAAGAATAGGGTTTTTTATGCATAATAAGATGTTTAGAATAACAGGTTAAACTCCATGTTCTGATTGCCAGGGTATTTACTGCCATGTTTTATCTGTGGCTAATTACAACAATAAATACATATGACCATCCAGAGAGACAAGCTTCAAAATTACATGAAATATGGGACATTCAAGCTGCTGAATGACACAGAATGATGTCAAAATACTGATAGATTTCCTCAGGAGCCAGAGGGGAAATCTATCAGTCGTAATATTTGCTTATGTTGTAACAATTAATAATGCCTTGAGCCCAAAAGCATAGTTTAAGCTCTCCAGTGAATCAAGCAGTGTTCAGAGAAAATACAAGCAAAAAAAAAAAAGAAAATCTTTTGAACTAAGAAATCTGTAGAAGAAAACAAGAAGGAGGAAAATAGCAATATTATTCAGAATTCACTTCAACATCCCTTTGAAAATACTTAATTCCTAAAGTTTATTGTTGCAGTTATTCTACAGAAAACTATATCCTCCTTTTCCAGATACCTTGATGACTCCCGTACATTTTCTGTTTTCAACCATCTCTTTAACCTACTGTTACTAATGCTTACTTTTCCTGACAACCTAAGGTGAATGAGTGGCAGCGGCTTCATGGACCTGTAGGAAATAAGGAAGAGGAGATCTGGGAACTGAGATGCCTTGGTAAAGCTTTCTGGTCACCTGCCCTTGTGAAAGTTAAAGGTAGATATTTAAGTGTGAATATAAAATTATGAGATGTGTTTGACAGAGCAGGGAGGTTAGAACTGGAGAAAAGAGAGAAAGAATATTTGACACAAAGGTGCTGATTTAAGAGCCATGGGGAAGAATACCCATGACAGATTGTGCAAAGAGATCAGGAAAGTAGGGATGGGAGACCACGAGAAAGGGATGAAAATGAGAGAATGAGAAATATTTGGTTAGCCATTAGAAGTGGCAACAAAAGGATTGATGCATCAGAGACTCAGATTGTGTTCAGATTAAAATATGATTCAGGGAAAGAAACTGGAAAGAAAAAAATATAAAATCAAATGAAATTGACTAGTGGGAGACAAAGAAAGAGAAGATCATGGACAGAAGAAAGGAGGGAGGAGGATAACAAATTACAGGAGTCTTTGTAAAGAGGAAGCAAGACAAATTAAGATGCTAAACTAGATGGAATGAAAGATAGATAAAAGCTGGATAAAGAAAAATCTTATGTTTTCTTCTTCAAAAGTAGATTGTGATTTGTAGGGAGAAGCAGAAAAAGTGTGATCACACAGAAGGGTTGAGGAGCACAGCTAGAATGTCTCGGCAGAGGTATTTTGACCATAATGAGTATAAGGTTTGGGACAAAAAAGGTATGATGAATGGAACTACATGAAGTGAAGTGGATTCCTTGAAGAGCAATGAAAAATTCCCTAGACACCAGTACAGAAAAGATCTCATGTATCAGAAAGGGGCTGAGTATCCCAGAGTACCAAACTTTACACTTTGATGACTGTTAAGAGTGTTTCTGAAGCACGTAACATGCATTTTGTGATGTAAACCATGTATGTTTGGATAACTTAGGTTTAAAACATCTTTTTAACATGGATCAGATTTCTCTTACAGGAATTTTTATTAATGGCATTTTAAAGTAGTAGCAGTAGGCTGGTAGCAACAAGGTTACAGGCAAATAGTGCCTGTAATCCACATACATTTAAAGGTCCCACTAAAACTATAGCATTTTGTGCTGCCAAGGCAGCATGATATGTATAGAAAAGGCTGATACTAAAAGCAATGTATTCTGTCCAAGCTATACATAGCATGAAAAGAAGAAAATAATTTTAAGCAAATTATCTAAAAATTCTGAAGATGGATTTTTATTTTACAGCTCTGAAAAGTACACTTGTTGATACAGTAATGGAATAGTGGTAAGTCTACATAAAATTCACTTAATCTATATTTTAGTAATTTTTAATCTGTGCTTTAAACTGAACTCCCTTCAGAGCCCAGGAAGCACACATAACACCTTCTAGGATCAGGAACTGACATATTAACAGAAGACCTACACAAAGCAATAAATAAATGTTTGTAAGATCTGAAGTGTAAGCAAATGCTTGAAGAATGCCAGACTGAAAACTACAGATACTGTAAGCTGAGTGAAAATTTTGAGCTTAAGCAGAAAACCATACAGTAAACTCACAGAATGCTGCAGCCTTATGTCAAGGACTACTGTGATGAAATGCTGTTCTTCTCCCAGACAGTTTCTGAGAGGAATCTGTCCTGGAGTCTCATGAGGCTAAGCTGAAATAGGTGTAATGACACAGAAGTGCTCTCATCTAGGAATGACAACGTTTTACCACAAAATGTGATAAGCTTCTATGGCTAATCCAGTGACCTAAGTAACTTTACAGTTACAGATTTAATTTACTTTTCCAAATGACATAGTCAACATTCTTTCAAGACCTCTTAGATAACAGTGTATTTTGTAAGGCAACTGAACATTTTCAGCTCACTTATAATCAAAACATGTAGCTCACTTAACATCAGAACTTTTGTAATTTGCCACTGAATACTAACAGGATAATAGCTTCTAGCTAAATCACATATCACTAGTCAATGGATGTGTGGACAGCAACACATATAAACACTGATCTTGCATTTGCAGGACCACACTCCTCCTTCAACAAATCATATTTTCCTAATAGCTGGAACATTTAAACATTTATGCTGAAAGTTTTCTGTTTGGGTTTTNCAAAAAGTGGAACATTTAAACATTTTTTGTGAAAATTTTTTGTTTGGGTTTTTTTTTTTTTTTTTTTTTTTCTATTTGAGACACTCTGTCTCAGGGAAGTTCAGTTAAATGGCTCCCAATTAAAAATTAAAATTCTTTTAAACTCCATGTCAACCCTCCCAGATGATTTTGTAGAAGTCACCCTCTACAGGGAATCTACAAAATTTTATCAAAGAATTTATCTTAGCAAAAGACTTGATTTCTCAGCAGTATCTTTCATCAGCAGTAAAAAAACTAATATGAAGAAGATAATTGCAAGTATTCACAGAAACAGTACTATGTTTGAAATAATAAATAAATGAAAAAATTTCCTTCATACACCACAATGCTCAGTTTACCTCATATGCTGGATTGTTTACTGAGAAATAAAAAAGCACTCCTCAGTATACTCCTTCCTTATAACTTTCCCTTTTGGATACCTAATTGTCTTTGTCATAGTACTGGGGAATCTCATGTCTTTGTGCTGCTATTCTTAATATCCATTGTAGTAGATGACTACTGTACTCATTTTATAGATAAGAAATTGGACACTGCCTAAAGTAAGTAGGTAAGGTCACATAAGAAAACTTAATATATTTTTTCTGATTACTAAACCATTTCCTTAATTAATGGACCATCCATTCCATATGTTACTTTTCACTTCAAAATGTACAGGATCAAAATGGAGAAAAATACTCAACCAAGCAACAGAAAGGGATCAGTCTGTCATTCTTTTTCTTTTGCATTTTATTTTAAATCTAACAAACAAACATGAAAAGACAAGATAAATTTGAAAAGGCCTATTTCCTCTTTAGTGATATAATTGTGAATGTCTGCCCCTTCCAAAACTAAATTGTTGACTAAATAATCTGCTACTTATATGAAAGTTGTTCTTACTGATGGTTCCACATTTATAAATCATCTCGAATATTTTTTCATGATTCACAGTACTATATAAACCTCCACTGTGACCTTCCTGCTGTGCAAATCACCACCTAAAAGTTTACAAATTGTGGAAGAAACAATTATACAGAGTCTGATGAACTTCTTCACGCAGTTCCCTTATCACTTCTAACCATCTACTGGAAAATGTAAAGACAAACTAATCAATATTCTTTTATTTGAAATTGAAATAGAGAGGGAGCAGGAACACTGCTTTAACATGTCCAGAGCTTAAAAATAACAAGAAAAGAATGGTGAAGAATTAAGCTTCTTACAACTACATATGATGTTAAAAGAACATAATAAAAGTGTGCTGGATTGACCCTGGCTGGATGCCAGGTGCACACCAAAGCTGCTGAATTGCTCCCCTTCTCAGCTGCACAGGTGAGAGAAAACATAACAAAAGGCTTGTGGGCTGAGATAGGGACAGGGAGAGATAATTTAGTTGTTTCTGACATAGGCAAAACAAACTCGAGGAAATTAATTTAATCTTTTACCAATCAGATCAGAGTAAGATAATGAGAAATCAAACCAAATTGTGAAAAGCCAATTTAATCCCTGCCCTCCTCTTCCCCTCCTCTTTTTCCAGGTATGCTGGTTTGTCTAGGATAGAGTTCATTTTCCTCAAAGGCTCTAATATGAGGCTGTGTTGTGGGTTTCTGCTGAAAACAGTGATAGGATGAAAACAGGGATTTTACTGTTGAGCAGGACTTACACTGAATCAAGGCCTTTTCTGTTTCTCACACCATCCCACCTGCAAGGAGGTTAGGAATGCACAGGGATTTGGGAGGGGACACAGATGGGACAGTTGACCCCAATGATCAAAGAGATAGTCCATAAGATATGGTGTCATGCTCAACAATAAAAGCTGTGAGAAGAAGGAAGGACCAATGTTGCAAGTTATGTTCAAGTCACCATTAAGACTGGTGGAGCCCTGCTGTATTGGAGATAGCTAAACACCTGTCAAGTGGTGAATTAATTCCTTATTTTGATTTGATTGCATGTGCAGATTTTGTTTTACCTATTAAACTTTACCTGTGTATCTCATCCCACAAGTTTTCTCATTTTTACTCTTCTGATTCTCTACTCTGTCCTGTATCTTGATGTGGGGGGGAGTGAGCAAGCAGCTGGGTGGCCCTTAGTGGTGTGCTAGGGCTAAAGAGCAATACAGGCTGCAGGGAAACTCATCTTTGGTGCCTGAAGCATCTCCTTCCTCTCCATCTTCATTGGCCTTAGTTTCTTCAGAGTTGTCACTCATGTATTCTCACTCCTTCTAGCTGCTGCTAAGTATATATGTTGGGGGTTTTTTTAAGCTTGTTATTGCAGAGGCACTACCAGCATCCATGGCCAGCTGCAGGTCCATCTTGGAACCAGCTGGACCCGGTCCTTTTGGACATGGGGGAAGCTTCTGGCAGCTTCTCACAGAAGCCATACTTGTAGCCCCCCTGCTACAAAAACCTGGCCACTTAAACCTGAGGCATAAGGAAAAAAAATGCTTTGGGAGGAAATTACAAATTAGCTAAGTAACCACTTGACTTATTTACTTTTGAATGAATAACCAAAAGTTAAACAAAAGCCTGTAAATATTATAGTGGCAGTGTCAATTAGAAAAGTAGCAAAAGAAGTTTCCATCTGGTTCCCAAGTCCTTGTGCTTCCAGCAGATATACCCGGTACTGTAGTGCATTTTCATTCCTTCTACCAATAATTAAAAAAAAAAAAAAGAAAAGAAATAAGAGACTCATCTACCCCTTCTGAGTTATGCTTTTACCCCAGCTTGCTTGGGTAGCAATGTGCATGCAGGTTTATAAATTATTGAGGGATGCTATGCAGACACTCCGTAGATTAAGAAAGAGATCATTTGATATCTAGGCATTAGTGCAGTTAGGAAATGTATAATTTAGACTAAAATCTGTGCTAGTGCCTCTATAATATGTCAAAGCCCTTAACAGAATACCTGTCTGCTGTAATGCCTCAGCTTTTTTCCACTGGGATTTAGCAAAAAGTCTTATGCCACCTGATAGTAAACATACTATTAATATTAAGCAAACGGCTTACAAATTAAGGGTGTATGCTAAAGAAAATATTAAGCATTCCTATAAAAGCTTCCAGCGCTTTTTATCGGTGAATAAAATTTGTAACTACAAGTGAAATCTAGCTGTGACAAAACCATAATTTATGAGATTTTGTGCACAGGCATAGCTGGAGAAAAAGGAAAAGGTTATGGGAGGGCAGTAATTTATTTCAAAAGGTTCTTCATCATGAGGAAGCCTGCTGGCTCAGTCACAGCTGCCACAGTATCAAAAGCCTTTTTGGGATCGTGTATTTTTCCTACTTTCATGATGTTGCTCTCCCTCATTAGGATTCAAATCCAATTGTTTTTGCTGCCGCTCACTGTTACTCTTCTTTCATGCTGATTATTTCCATTGAATCTCATGTAAAATGGACAGAAGTTTAGAGAAAAATGCAGGCACTGACTCTTAGTGAAGCAAAAAAAACTAACCCGTTGTTTGTTCCTAAAACACAGCCATAAGGATTGCATATCTGTCTCCAGTCCCCCAATTTTATTGTTAGCCATAGCTAGTGCCATAATAATTGACGAATTGAGTCTAGCAATTACAGATCACTTCTTCAGTACTGCAAAATGTGTCTGGTGTACATGCAAAGGTACAAAATATTTTGCCATTCCTCCAAAATCAGTCTCCTTAATAATTTGATACTTACAAACCACAGTCTTCCTCTGAAGTCTATTCATGTAACCCTGATATTGCTTCCTCACTTTGAATTAATGAATGAAACCCACTCCTTTCACTGCCACACATTTGAGGGCTAGGATGTGACAGATTCTCTTTGCTTCTCTTTGCTTCTCTTTGCTTGCACACTCTCAATCCAACTATGAAGTCCTGCAATTACTTTATTTACTATGAAAAACTANTCACTGCCACACATTTGAGGGCTATGATGTGACAGATTCTCTTTGCTCCCGCTTGCACACTCTCAATCCAACTATGAAGTCCTGCAATTACTTTATTTACTATGAAAAACTAAATTAATCTCCAGTATGCTTGAAAAACCTTTCCTTTCCTCATCCCTCAGCTTCAGTTTGTCTGTAGTAACTATCCAAAGATGCATGTGAAGATGATGCTTTTACTGATTTTTTTTCCTGATGGCTAACAGTTTCTGCTTAGTTCTTAAATCCCCCAAACAATCATAATTATGCTCTCTAAGCTGAGCCCTCATCTTATGTTTCAGTAACAAGAGAAACTTCCTGGAAATTAGACATGCAGAGCACGGATGGTAGAGAAAATGAATCAGCTTCCCAAAAACAGTCTCCCTAAGAACATCTATCATGAATAAATGGGAGCTACATGGTGCTTCATGAAATGTTCTGCTAAAACATGCTTAGTATTCTTTTCTCTGCTTAACTTATATGGACAATTATTAGCCACCAAAATTAACACACACAAGCTTTACATTGCTAATCAAGTTGAAATACAGAAGAAGCAAATGTTAATGATAGCAATTATCACCTTTCTCTCTAACACATACTATTCACATCATGTAAATGATCCCTAAGCCAAGCCTTTTAGTAGCAATGTGTCAGTAGATGTATGTGTGGAGACATCATAAACAGGCTGCAAACTGAATAAGGGTCAATATGTCTACAAATAACACATAATCCAGTACTGCCATATGTTTCTTCTTGACTTTTATTATTAATAAGGGAAATAATTTTGGCACTATTTTGATAGACTACTTACATATTTTCATGCTACTAGATTCATATGCAGCCTGTTGAAGAAATGAGGGGTTTATTTCCCCACCAGTTTTTCATTTATTTATACATAAAGAAAAACATAGTAATGAGAGTTGTGAACTACAACCCTAGGAAATTGTAAACCTAATAATTGTGTACTGAATTGCAGCTGAAGTACTGCACAGCTACTGAGCATCAAAAATTCTAATTTCTGGGTACTTGTGTGTAAATCGAAGGGTTATCCCTACCTCTACATTTCAAAGGCCTCCCTCTGGATCTGATAAGACAAGAGAACAGGTCCAGAGAGGAGTATTAACAGGAGAAGTATTCACCTGGAGACCTCTGGCATACTGGCAAAAAATGGAGAGACCAGGTTCTGTGCTTACCTTAACTTAAAGGTATTAAGTATATGTGAATGATTTCACACCCTTAAAATATCTGTTATAAAATAAAATATCTTCAGAGAAACAGATATTTTATTACAAGCTCTATTTGATGCTGAACAGTTATCATGGTTTTAAGTCTAGGTGGACAACAGTATATCTACAAAGTATAATTTAATAGAAAGCATGAATAGCTACCTGAGTAACGAATCTTGAATCCTTTCTTGCTGGTTGCATGATCAGTTGACCAGCGGAGATACAGCTGATTCATTTTGCTTGTGAAGTTCAGTTGCCCAGTATGATTTCCACTCAAAGCAACCAGTAAAGGGCTTTGCCCAGAAGAACCTTCAGAGATGAATAAAGAAACTATTGAAGTTTTAAAGTAGTATGAGTTTAAGTCAATCTTTCCAAATTGCAACTCAGCTGTGAATGTGAATACGGTAGAATAGAAAATAGCCCGGCACTTTCTTGTCAAAGAAATAACTAATAGATCTCTATTTAAACTGTCCACCTAGTTTTAGGTTTTCACTAGAGAGCAATATAATTGCTTTATATTTCCATTCTAGCTGAACCACTCCCTTCCATATGCTCACCATGTCTTTTGCCCCATGTTTTTTCAAGTTTAAGAAAGCTATGTCAACCAACATCATCTTGGTCAGAGGTGCTATTACAAATAAAGAGCTTTTTTTGATTTTTTTGCTGAGTTTCAGCAACTACAGCCTGATTAGGTATTCTCATGTTACATGAAAATACAAAAGTAAAACTGAATTAAATGACATCCAAAATTTGAATACAATTGTTGTCAGCCCCATCCAATTTAATAAAAATATAGGTGTATTTTCTGACTGGGACATTTCAGGTACAAAAGGAAGGCTATGCAAGCCATGAAAACATGAACATTAGAATTACCTCCCAGTTCTTAGGAACTGCAGTCATGACTACTTAACTAAGTAAGTATTAATAAAAGAATTCTAAATAATAAATGCATCTAAAAATAAGAACAAATAAGCATTGCTTTAGGCATAGGTTGTTCAGCATGTCCTCCATCAAAATGCTTAATGACTTGTTTGTTTATCATATTATAGAGTTAATGTTTGATGATTACAGTGTAGGATAAATTATAGGGAATGCTAAGGTCAATTCCTATTTTTGCTTGAAAAATTTATTTAGAACATGGCATTTGACTGAGTTACTCTATGTCTCACTTCAGTTTTGTAAATCTGTTTAATACCCTTGGTAAAGTTTGGAATGTAAATGTTCTTTAAAAATTCTCAAGGGATTAGAAAATGGACTTCTACAAATAAAGACCTACTACCTACAATAAGATGAGAATCCTGATCAAGGATCATGGAATTATTTTGCAGCACCATATGCCACACCACATTTTTTAGTCATTAGGAAATCAGAGAATTAATTTAATGCATTTCAGTTTGCTTTGTTTTTCCTGGAGTTGAGTTTCAGTTTCTGTACCTTACCTAGCAGTCAGCTCTTCAAATGGTGTTCAGGATGTTCAGCAGCATGACAGTTTTTCTTGTATCTGACATTTATTTAATTATTATTTCAGAATTTTTCTACATAAGGAAATTTTCAATGCATTCAACTTCTGGTATGGTGATCTGTCATATGTTCTCTTGAATATTAGATAAAAGTTGGCATTTCCTTCTATTTTCAGTGATAGATCAGTTTTGGTTTATTTCAGAGAGAAAAAAGAATATTTTCTGCATTACATTAATGCTATTCAGTGCTGAATAGCCTGAATGCAGTATTTTCAAGTTCAAAATACTTTAATAATTATGTTCATGTAACATTTATGGCTTCTCTGGTTTAGAATCCAGATAGGATTTTCTAAGAGTATGACTGGTGAGTGGGAATGGCTAATGGGCTTGTTGCTCCCAGCTGACCAGGGTGACTTTACTGACTGGCTGTCCACCCTGACCATCATGCACACTGCAGTCAGGCAGGTGTCCCTGCTATGGTTTGCATTCCAAAGCTGCCTTATAAAGCAATCAAAGATGAGTACCTTAGCAACACTAATTCTCTAAAATTTGTCATGCAAATCTTTATACAGTTTCTGCAGAAAGTTTGGTGATGTATCTTTACCTGTTATAGGTAGATAGATAGATCAGTGCAGTTCTACTAACCCAGAAGAAATACACTGTCTTGGACCACACAAGGCCCCACAATATATTTGTTGTAAAATGCAGCAACATTTGACTCTGCTAGCAGTATAGCCACATCAGCATTGCCTTCTGCCCCCAAAGCCTCATGCTGAGATGCACAACTAATTAGCCTGGCAAAGCACGTTGCTAACGTGGCCACAGGGACACAAACAAGTATCTCTGCAAGGCACTGCAATGGGCCATATCTGAACAGCAGCTTGTTGAGAGCTAGCTCAGGAATCTCCACATGGCACCATAATTGAGCTGTTATAAATATGCCATTATCTTTTTCACTTAAGGTTGATGGTAGGTGGTAGAAAAAATTACTTCTGCTGAGCTGCAGTAGAGATTAATTTTTAAGACTATTGTTTCTTGCTACAAAATTAAAATGCTTAAAAATGTAGGAACAACATTAGTTCTTTTCTCAGATATACTATTGATAATCTGGTTTCATTACATTTAAATTCACAGGAATGAAAACAAAAATATAAATCAGGAAAATAATGTTGTTTCAACAGAATTTATCAAAAGAAAACAAACCACTAGAAAGTTCCAGTAATGCTCCATATTGTCTTTGATACAAGATGGAATGGAGGAAAAACCAGTCTTAATAGATTTTTTGCAGTCAATTTTCTGCACTAACCTGACATAGACCTGTACACATGTTATGAAGAAAAAAAAATGCTAACAAAGTAGCATTTTTAAAAGCATTAAAAATATTGTGGATTTTTTTAGGATGTTTTTACCAAAAAGTGAAAAAAATAGTAATTTTAGACATTAAAAGCTAATCCTTCAGAAGAATATTTAAAACAAGATACCTCAAAAGATATGACCTTTTAATATTTTTTCATGCTATGAAACTCCCATAGTGAATATTCATCTTTTCTATCACACTTATCATATATTCTTGGTTAATGAAGGAAGATATGATAAAGGTCTCTAAATGAATAAAAATGTACTTAAGAACAATCAGAGACGAGTTATCTTTGTCAATCAATGGGAACATAACAAGTCATAATAACTTCAGAATGAAGTAGAAAATAAGAATTAAGTAGGGCCCTTTTAAAGGTGACAACACTAGAAAATGAGATTTGGCCATTTCTCTGCTCTTTGCCTCAAAACAGATGGCTGAACACTTCAGCAGTGGTATATTCAAACAGAGAACAGCACTGGTGTGCTATGCAATGGAAAAAGCAGACAGGGTATTTGAACTCAAATTTCAGTATTGAGACTCAAATAATTTTATTCATTTGGACAAATGTAGTTATAAACCCAAACTATTTCTTCACCAGAAACGAAACACTACAGATCAGCATGTTATCTTTTCCTTTCAGACACCACACATTTCCCAGGAAATAGAAAACTATGTGACTTTCCTAGGGAAGCTGCAGCTGTCACTGCTCCTCCTGTAACAATCCCTAAGAAAATTGAAAATATTCTCTGCCCTGAAATCATCTATAAAAACTTTCACTGGCTAATAGATTTAGATTTAAGGAAAGTGTAAAAGGAATTCTGAATTATTGTTTAAGTTTCAGGTATATCACTGCATTATGAACCCAACAACTGGAAATACAGGCCCACTCCACCCAGTATTTTTTCTTGTGTAATTAGATAGAATTGAAATCTCTCTTACCATCAAATACCTCCAGCTCATCAAATTGCTTTTCACTTTGAAACATTTCTACAAAAATGGAGATGTTATATCCTGGCTCAACCTTTATAGTCCAAGAACATGTCTGAGAGTTGGGGTAGGTGCCTGGATAACCTGGACTGAGGATCACTCCTGATGATTCTGTACGAATTTCATTTGCTGGACATTGTGCTAAAAAGGACACAAAAAGAACACTAAGAATAGCAATGGAAAAAAAGTGCTTCTTCTCCACGAAATGCATGCTTCAGGGTCAGTTTCCAAATAAAAACATGTTAAATGAAAATATATTAAAACCATATTCTAGATGTAAGGGGAAAAAAGTTCCCTCTAATATTCATGGAAACAGGACCACTTTTATAAACCTTGCATTTAGGAAACATTATATTAATTTATTAATTATAGTAAAGTATCTATCCAGAAAGAAATATGTTAGAGCCCAAAGTAGTTTCAGTCAAAGAATTCATATATGTTGGTGCAACCATTCACAGAGGTGAGGTAAAAGTACCAGTAAAACTCTTTATTTGGAAATTGTATTCTATCTCAGATCTTAAAAAAATGACCCAGCTTTAAGAATGAAGCCTGTTACATGAACATGACAACACATTGAAGCATCCAGATGTACCAGATCATTTGAAAGTACACAAGTTTTATGTCAAGTGTCCATTTTGGATAGAGAATGCTCCAAATCATCCAAGTAAGACCTTCTTAGCAACTACTTCTCCTGTTATTTAAAGTCTGAACTTTAAATTTCACCGGGTATTCATAGGCATTTATGATCTCTGCATACTGAAAGGAGTATAGTATATTAAATATTGTAAGTTTTACATCCTAAATACTGGTTTAATTAGGAAGTTATGTTAGTCACTATTTTTCTTTAGCATTTCACCTCTCATGCAGGACTCATTTATTCAAATCTGTTTCCTGTTGAAGTCTGATACATTTTGTCCACAGTTTCATAATATACGTTCATTTTAACAGTGTTTTTTTGTGTAAGACTCACAAATATATCTTGAAAGAAATGCATTCCTGGAAATCATCTGTCACAGTACCCAAGCACTTAAATAAAGTAAAGGTTGTAAGGAAGGTGAGAAACAAAACAACAGAGGGAAAAGTGATCAGTGGAAAAAGTATACTACAGGGGTAAATCCACACATAAATATCAGAAACAAACATTAAAATTTGGACCATTTCCCTCAGAAGGCCTTTTGCAAACTTGGAGGTGAAATTTGGGTTCAGTCATAGCTAAGAATTTCTCCAGTCAGAGAGAAAAATGTCATTCAGTGAAAAGGAGGGACGTAATATGCAAGTGAGAATAGGCCACCAAGCAGGGGAACAAGATCTGGGCTGGGGAAAGTAAGCAGTAGTAAGCAAATAATTTTTCTTTGGCATATATCGCTTTCTGCTATCATTTGACAGCACTGGCTGCAGCAGAGAGTATCCCTAACAGAAAAAGCTATCTTTCATAGAAGATCCTAAGAGAGGGAAAGCCCATGGGACAATGGTATCTAAATCAGTAAGAATTATTTTGACAATAATCTAGGGATTGCCTCTTGAGGTAGAAACACCTGTAGTAAAATTACACCCAGTTTCACACGAACTTCTGTCTAAGAATATAGCATTGCATGTGTTTAATGGCAGTGTTTAAAGCTTCTTCTCTTATTCTCTTAAAACACACTACTACTTTGACTTCCTCTATTCTTCAGAATAAGACAAGAATAACTTGGGAAAATACTGTCAAAAAGTGCTCTGACTCATAAACAAGCAGAAAATACAAGTAAACCAGCAAATTCTCAAAGAAAAATATCAGGCAGATATATAACAATAATTTTTCCCACAGCATTTCCTGTCAGACAAGAATAAAAGCACACATCAGAGACGAAGAGCAGCTGACACAACACAGCTCCACAACCTGCTTTATCCTGTAGCATCATTCCTTATGCTACCAGATTATTTTAAGAAGGAAAAAGGTGCTTTTTCTTGATCCAGTATTGGCTTACTTGAAATATTTATTAAAAATGGTAATGTCTACTTGAGCAGCTTGAGAATTCAAAGCCTGTCTTCAAAGTTATAAATTACAAGTATTTTGGAGAAATAAGTGATGCTGTCAGACTTTTCACAGCAAGACACAATGATTCTTTTCAACACTGGAAAACTGTCACCTCTCTGGATCAACCATGGTTTGGAAATGGCTACAATCAACTAAACATGACAAACAAGAAGCTACAATGCATGGGTCATTTGGGATGGGATATGGCAGTGTAAGGAAGTACAGCCGGAGTGCTTTTGTAAATATGCCATATCTAAACACTAGCATCTTAACACAAATGTTAAGGATACAAATTACTTTTGTTGCCTGCTTTTCCTCAGCATGTTAGGGAGTTACAGAAATAACCATTAGTCAAATTATTCATGAAACCAATTATATAGCAGTCATTCAGATTTGGGGTTTGCAAAGAAAATCTGGATGTTACACAGATACAGACTAGCCAAGACTAAAGCCTGGCAAACTCATTACTTGGGAAGTGTAATAGTACAATTCTTCCACAGAGGTTTACAGCTGGGTTAATCTGAAAGGCTATTATTGCCTCCTTTATATGGGTGCTCTTTCAGCTAAGTTACCACAGGTATCATTTTCAGAGAAATGCCCTCTAAGTGACTTCTTAAGAACTTGCTGAATAGACTCTCTTTACTTACTCCAGTACATACTTTTGGAATCTGGGTGGAAGATTATCAACTAAGAATGAGATTCAAAATTACATTTTGAAAAGCCTGAGATCAATGTATAGTCATCTTCAGAACACTGTCACTAAGTGCTGAGATATTGTTCACTAATTCAAGAAATACACTGCAAGCATCTTTAAAAAATGAAATCAGGGAAGGAATGAAATGAAAACATAGAGGAAAGTCACCAATTCAGAGAAGTGAAAAATGTTAGGTTTTTTGGGGATAAAAGAACTTTCGTAGAACAGGAAGAAAGATACACTCAGATAGCACAGACACTGAGTGTGATCATCTCAGAAACCTGTGGCAGTACTCCAGAAAAGAACTGGTAAGAATGGTCAGTAAAAAGAAAAAGAGACAGGAGTAGGAAATTGTGGAGGGACAGGAAAGGATAAAAAAAACCACAGAAATTACTTTTCCTGCCTTTTATTTCAACTGCTTAGCTCTTGGATTATCTAGTTTTTCCTGTAAAGACATCAGAGACAACAAGTGAAGGAAAGAGACAAGGAAATAGCTGATTTACTAGGTTTGAAAAAGCATCAGCAATCAAATTTCTTTCAAAAGCAGGTGAAAATTATCAATAACAGAAAAACTGCTCTTAGCTATCTCATTCCTTGCAGCTAAATCTTAAGAAGGGCCCTGAAACTCATTTATTCACCACGGGGAAAATGTGCCTTTTGCAGATGTTTCCTCATGCCCTTCTCTCCTAATTGAGGAAAAGTATGATGTTGCTTTGTAATTAAGAAAATTTCTTTGGTGAGTGAATATTAAAAATCAACAGCTTAAAGGTCAGAGTACGTCCTTGAACACATCATCACATTTACACAAGAAACAGATCAATGCAGTGATGTCAAACTGATTTTTTGCCTTTTTGCTTTTATATATTCTTTATATATTTGTAGCTCTGTAACCTATTATTGTAATCTATGCTACCTACAGAGATTTGTAGCTAGCATTTCACCTACTCTGTTAGACAGAAAGACAGAACATCTTCCTAGAGACTCCAATCCTCTGGGGACGAAGGTTAAATTCTCTGAGAACCAAGGTTAAAATGGCTTCTGGAGACACTTTCTCATAAACAAAGTTTAGTCAGTATCTAAAGAGAGGGTTTCAGAAAAGGGTAGAACCCAGGAGGAATTATCCCATCACTTGTGTCTCTAACTGGGGATTCTTGTCATGCTGATATGCGAAAAAAAATTGTGCCCACTTTATGTTACCATGTGCATCTTCAGTGTGTTTTCAGCAAGTATTCCAGCATGTTTTGCACCATAAAGGATCTTTTATAAAGGTAACTGCATTTCTATCACCTGTGTCTGACATTTTGTCTGACTGCTTTTAGGACTGAAAAGACATCAGCAGGACCGCAGTAGGAATTCTTTCCTCCACATATTCTACTGTATTCCCTTACTGAACTTCAGAATTTTACTAACAAAACAATTTCCAAAAAGGAGAAATAATGTTAATGTGGAAAGAAAATATACCACTCTAATACAAATTGTTGCAAAGAGTGATGCTAAGGGTGAAAGCAGATATGGAATATTCCTCTGTGCTACTGAGACAAAACCAGCATATTCCTATAGTAGAAAATTCAAGTAAAATCAAAACTATTATGTCCTTCTGTTAGCAGCTCAGTAGCTGTTTTGTGCTAGGACAGAATTGACCAAATATTTTTAAACACTGAGCTATAGCTTTAGGTCATCCTATCGCCAAGATTTACTTCCTATGGCTAAGACTCATTGGACAAGAGGTCCCTTTCAATCTAAGCTGTTCATAGCAGGTATATCACAGGGACTCATGAGAGGAACAGCTCTGGGGTAGTTCAGGGACTGGGGAAGGCAGACTTTGCCCCTTTGCAGTCTGGGAAGCTGTCTGTACCATGGGGTTATGTGGCAAATTGGCACTGCTCACCTTGGCAGCCTTTATTGGCTCTTTCTGCACCCTGATGAATTACTCACTGATCCCTCTCCAATACAGCTTAGCTACTGATTACAGAATTTAATCCTCTAGGATGGAAGCTACACTTTACAAGATTTAAATTTAAAAGGTTCATATGTCTAAAGACATAAAAACTGAGATACTGAGACAGCAAGACTGCTTCACTTTGTCAAAACAAAAGGCACATCCATTTTTCAGTACCACAGCTAATACCTATAATTTGAATAAAAGTAAACTCCACAATTTTATCATCTTGTAGTCACCATACATACAACAGGTTAAAAAAATCTGCTTTTTCAAGCTTTTTTTTTTTTATAATATTAGCTCTACCCTTTTAGCAGAACATTTTAAAGTAGAACACTCCTAAATAAAAAGTGCTCTGGTTGAGGCATACATATTTGCGTAGGGTCTATCTGAAATTGAGTTATTTTTCCCCACAGCACCCCCTCACAGTGCTGTGCTTTATATTGGTAGCTAGAAAGGAGTTGATAACGCAGCAGAATTTTGGCTACTGCTCGGCAGTGCTGGCACAGCATCAGTGCTGACTCTCCAACACTCTGCATCACCACCTCCCAGTAGGCTGGGGGCGGGCAACGTCTTGGAGCAGCCTAGTGAGGACAGCGGACCCAAACTGACCAAAGGGACGTTCCAAACAATATGACATCAGCTCAGCAATAAAGGCTAAAAGGGAGGAGGAAGACAAAGGTGTACTCGTTATTTACAACAGCTACATGAGCTGAAGTCCTGCTTCCCAGGAAGTGTCTGGACATTGCCTGCTGATGGCAGGTAGAGAACAAAATATTTGGCTTTTTTCTCTTGTGAACATGACCTTTCATTTTTGCTTTAAATTGCCTTATCTTGACCTATGAGTTTTTATCTATCTTATTTCCTTCTCCTGTCTTGCTGAGAAGGGGAGTGATAAAGTGGCTTGGTGGGCACCTGGTGACCATTTAAGGTCGACCCACCACAATATTCTACTCAATACTGTTTCTTTTATTTGTTAGTCGACTAACACAATAACATATTTGATACCTCTTCTGTCAGTTAAATTACAGGTTGACTCAACTCCCTATAGATTTAGAAGTTTAGGAATTGATGTGAAATTTACCAGTTAAGAAAATTTGAGCTGCAAAATAGATTAGATGCTTGAGTCCCACAATATATTTAATTATCAATTATTTATAAGTAAATCCCATGAATTTTAAAAATAGCTGCTGTAAAATAGTTTGGAATGATTAACAGGAATAAATCCTAAAAACATGCTTTAGGCATATTGGAGAACATAAGTAATCTATTTTACATTTGTTTTTAATAGCATTGTTGCACATGCAAATTCCAAATAATGTTATTTGTTAAACTTGCATAAGTTCATGCACAGAGGCAATGTTTACAGAAAAACAACAAGAAATTACTATCTTTATGTTACATAGTCACATGTATTTGTGTGCAGTGGGGTAGTGTCATCAGAAAGGTATTTCTTCATGGCAGCATAACACTCTCATCATGTTCTAGTTTTGAGGAACACATTCCCTAACATGGCTTTTGGATAAATGTGATTTAGGTTTTCTGGGGAAGGTTTGACCAAGGTTCTTAACTCTAGTACTACTTCTGATATCCTCATCTTTGATTTTTCTTTTTATTCATAAATATTATCACCACATTAGGACAATTTTATCAACCTACCTCTCTAATTTAATTGTTTTGAGCAGCCATATTACCTTACACTCAATAACCTTTATCTGTTTAAGTAGTATCTCAGTTTTTGTGATTACTACAAGAATATTTCTTGCTGTCACAATGCTCATCATGCTTTCATTTACATCTTTACACTTCCCTAACAGCAAGTAAAAAATGAAAGAAATTTGTAGCAAGAGAATAAAGAAATAGGTTGAGAGCAGCAGCTCCAAGTGTAGACACAGAAATCACAGCTGTTCAACTACTGTTAAGCATAAATCCCTTCACACTGACAGCATGTTCTGTAGGGGTGCCCAGGGCTCTGCATGGTTGAAAACACCTGGCAAGTTAACTCAGTACCAAACATTTTGAGAAAGTCTGTCCTCAGACAGGAAGGGAAAAGGAGCTGTAAGAAAACTGTGATGTGTTGTGATTATAGCTGCTCTGGAGGTCATTTATTGAGAATGATATAGAAGTGGTCATGCATACTGATTTTTCTTGCCTGTCAGATATGTCATCAGATATGTCATTACTCATATAATTTCCTAGAACCTGGCCTTCTATGATCTAAATATATTTTTTGACTACTACAACATGGTGGCACAGCTCAGAGAAATGGAAAGTGTTCTTTAAAAAATATGAAGCTGATCTAAACAAGGAAAATATGAACAATTGTAAATTACAGGTAAAATGTAGAAATATGAGAAGGCAGTTAAGAAATTAGTTTGAAATACAATATGCAGATTGCACAGCAAGTAGCAATTTTTTTTCACGTCTATGAGGATAAAATGGTTTTGTATAAATGCTGTTCCATACTGCATCACTCCTAAAGAAATAGAATAGAATTGGACAGGGTATTGAGAAGGATGAGAAGAATGATTAAAGATATTAAATACCTTCTGGTCTATAGAATCGTGCCATAAGTATGGTGAATAGAGAACAACTTGTAACTTATTTTTTTCTCTATAAGAACTGGACAACATGAAGTGAAAACAGCTGGTACCAAGTTTAAAGCAGACAGAGAAATAACTTCACATATTAAATAAATAAATTGTGTAACTTCTTGCACAAAAATTTGTGGATTTAAGGCATTTACATGGGATTAAAATAGGACTGAGTAATTCTACTGAAGAAATCCAGCCCTACAGGATTCAAAATATAAAGAACTTTGCTAGCTTAAGAGTGGTTTAGCTACAGTTGGGTTGAAGCCTTAATTAGTTACATGTTTGCAATGATTTTATGTCCTTCACTAGAAAATCGTTAGTGGCCAGCACTAGATGTGGAACACTGGGTATATGGACACTGGTATATGAACCCTGGTATATTCTGGTATACAGAATTTCAGATCTGATGCAGAATTACATATTTCCCCCCTTCAGATACTTATGTTTACAAAGTTCAACATGTGTACTTACAAATATATATCTATGAGTAAACCCTATAAAGACAGCCATTAAAAGCAAAACTTTTAAATGATCTAGCAATATTTCATATGATTCATAAATATAAGCTAGGGTTTCATAATAAAATAGGAATTTCATTCTATATTTGTCTCCATAGTAATACAGAGGAGGCTGGGATAGAAATAAAACCAAGTAATTCTACTTTCCAGAAAGGAAAATGAAATTTATATAAAGACACAACTTGGCTGAAGAAAGGAAATCAGGTGCATCCCAATTTACCTCATGAAATTCCTCCCTTATTTCTGTCCAAAATAACTGTGCTAGAATCTTACTCTAATGCCTCCAGTTATATTGTCTACTGTCTCTGAATCACTCAATGGCACTTTTATTTTTCCCAGTCAGATTATTTCTTTTGCTGTCATCCTTGTAACAAAGTTTTGCTGTATTTACAGGATATAGCCAGAGAAAGCACAGCAATTTGAACAGCACCTGCAGGAATTGTTATGGATGGTTAACCCTAATCAGAAGCTCTTAGTATTTCTGTAGATTTTGTAATAACTATTCAGTTTACTTCAGGCTTTCATTTTATTTATACTCTAATTGACACAGTCGAGAGTTAAGTTACTGCTGTTACTGTTAACTGAAAATGAAGTCTGGATTTGCAGTCCAATCATCTTATTAAAATATTACATCTATAACACAGAAATACATTGATTAAAAGAAATCATCTGAAATATTAAAAAGTATTCAGTTATCCTATCAAGAAAGATATAGAAGTACAAAATATTCCCATTAATTCTGCATATTCTATGGGGAAGGTCCTGAAATGAATAATGATTCTTTTCCAGTCAAAACAAAGATATGGAGTCCAATGTCTGAACCCTCGTCAGACCCCAACTAATAGTATGCACAAGTCAAAAAATGAGAGGTAAAAACCTCATTTTACCTCAAGTATTTGCATTCATGCAGACAAATAGATGCATAAACCATATTATGGCATCAATAAACTAAGAGTTTATATAATGAATCCTTCATTAATTTTTAAATCATGAAAGTAGAGAACCAGGGTAACAGGAAGGCAGATACACATAAAGCTATTATTAAAGTGTCACAATAATTGTGCTTCCAGCACTACCTCTTGTGCATATGGATGTTTTTACCTCATGATATGGAAGATACTCCAGCCACAATTACATATTATAGATCAAAGTTAAACTTGTATAATACAGAATAGAGAAATTCTGTTCACTTTTTGATTTCCATAAATTTTAATAATAATATCTCATCAGTAACTTTTTTTCCCCCAAAATGTTGAGGTACTTCAGGACAAAATTCTACAGATGTTTTCTTGATCACTTTTTCAGCATTTCAAAACCTTTTTTGTCATCCACTATTTAACAAATTGACATAAAATAAAGAAAAAAAGGCTAAACAACATATTTTAAAAAACAAAGTTTGGAAAACTGAATACAAATTTCCAAGATAAACTTGTTTTTCATGAAGATGAGAACATAATATAAAAATGTGCATCTGAACATAATTCGTATTAATTTTTTTAGTTCCTTGCTTGAAACGCTGTAATTATGAACACAACATAAATAGTTGAAAGATTTTTAATACTTATGAAGAATTTAAATTTTCCACATATTATTTTAAAGCAGCTTTTTCATGTCATTCTGTTATACAATGTCACCATATTTTCTTATTTCTTACATAATAAGAAATAGATATTCTTATATAAAATAAGAATAATTTCTTATTTTATTTTGAAAGTTTAATTTGAATTCATATTTTTAGTATTCTTCAAAAGTAAAAAGAAATCTTTGGTTTGATATGAAGCAAGACAGAATATTTTAAATTGCTTTTAGAAATCAGTGTTTCAGTAATGGTAGAGTCGAATAGTTAAAACCACTTCTCATTTGTTCTGAAGAACAAAATTTCTACATAAAATTCTTTGGGCCAAATATATAAAAACAAGTGCATTTCTTAGATAGCAAAGAAGTAAATGGAAAATTTTCTTTTAAGCATCAACGAAATGACAGTGCCTAAAATTTGATGCTTTGAATGGGATGCATATTAATGATATGTATACCATGCAAGTATATACTTATGTCCTAGTTTGGCATTTATTTAACTTTTTTTATGTGGAACAATTCCCAGTTTGGGACCCTGCAGATGTAGCAGAGAACCAGTCAGTAGCCACTCTTCAATACTGACACATGTGGGGTGGATACACCTTTTGTGAACACACATTCTTAAGAAAGAAAAAGCCAAGAGTGCCTCTCTCGGCTTCAAGCCTTGCAGGAGGCGGCGGGCGGGTCCGGGCCAGCCCCGCTCCGCCTGCGTGGCCGGGCCTGGGCTGGTCTGGTCGCCCCTGGCCCGGCTGAGATGTTCCAGTCCCGGAGGGGTGTGAGGGGGCTGCCGAGCCCCTCACCGGGGAGCCCGCCGGGCTCTGTCTTAGAGGGCAGCCGGGCACCCTTCCCAGCAGGGCCTGCTGCTCATTTTCTATCAGAGCCACCGAACGATGCTGGCCAGAGGCTCTGTCGGCACCGAGGGCGACCATGGGGCGGAGACCAGCACTGAGGGTGGCCCCTGGTCGGAGCCAGGGGTGGCCCCAAGGCCAGGAGCGGCCGCGTGGCCGCCGCTGCTCGATGCTGAAAGTGAGCACGGGGCCGGGGATCAGAGCAGCCAGGGCAGAGCCGGGCAGCCATGGCCATCGGCATAGCTCACAATGAACTTCATTTGCTCAGCCACTCTGAGCCAGCTTTGCTGCAGACAGCAAGACAAAATCATCGGCTGCAGCTTTTCTTGATTTCAGCACCCCAGCAGAGCCAGGCCAGCACGGCTC
>VYXF01006153.1:0-62320 GCA_013397295.1 Polioptila caerulea | reverse complement strand
AATAATCTCTGGATTTATAGGACAGGCTAAAGAGGCTTTAACTCTTCACTTCCATCATCCATATCAGTACTGACTTGGATGATGCATTTAGCAGATTTTCCATCTGAACACAGTCCTGTGCAATGTGCTCTAGGATGATTCTGCTTGAGCAGGAGGCTGGACAAGATGAGCCACCATGGTCCCTTCCAACCTGACCCAGTTCGTGATTCCACGAACAAACAGCACCTGCTCCTGAGCCATGAATCTTTCATGGCCAACAAATGAAACCAGCCAAGGAAAATGAATGGTTGGTTTTATCTGTCTGATTCCTCATTGCACGTAGAGGCCGAGGGCATCTGACACTGTCTGTCAGCTCTAGGAGTTCTGATGAAAATGTAACTCAAGCCCACCTTTTACTATTTCCTAAACACCTACATTCATGCCATATTCCCTTTGTCTGGTCTTAGAAATCTACTCTGTTCTCTCCACATCCACAATACTCCATTGTTTACAGCTAAGACTGCTTTGACAATTAAGCTTACTACAGGGAAATACACTTCCTGAGACAAATATTAACTCTAATTAATATATAGGATTTTTCTGACTGAAGTTTTATATTTAAATATATTTTGAGTTGACTATATTTTTGACAGGTTTATTAATGATGTTAATGATTGCATACCTTTTTATTTTCCCTTCATTATTCTCTAATACTCAAGAAGGAATGCAGATTGATTGTATCTAAATACAGTCTAATTCCTCTTATATGATTGTTAACCATGAAAGATCAATAAATTTTGTCAGAAAAAAAGTATCACAGGTAATAGAACTCTAGTAAGAGTTCTGTACACCCAGGTGTTACTAGGCTGTCTTCAAAGATCTTTAAAAATCCCAGAAAACATAAAATTAAACAGAAATAACTGGTTAGATTTCACACAAGATAAAAATAGCTTTAGTGTGAATAAACAAATCACTCTACATTAATGATACTATGTTACATTTTGAATGACAGGCATGAAGAAACATAGGTTTTTGAAATGAGTAAGTGTATAATCAAATCTTCTAAACTATCAAATGCTAACAGGAGACCACATGTTGATTTATAAATGAATGAATGCCATACTATTTCTTCTCATACTGATTTACACCCAATTACATTGTGCATGGAAAGACAGAAAACATTTATAAAATTACACCCAAAGATACCCAAACCCAGTTAGTCATTTACTGACAATTACATATGTTATACCAAGATATCTATGGTAAATCACTAGGACAACTTGACTGCACAGGAGTAAAGTCTTAGAGCATGACTGTATGACATGACTCTACTATGATTACTTGAGCAGAAATTCATCTAATTTACTCCCATATACAGATTCTCAGCCTTCAAAAGTAGCTGCAATCTTCTTTAGAAAGTTTTTGATTCAAACTTCTAAGAAAAATGGTCATAGCTAGAAAAATTAATAAATTCTTTCACTGATTTCTCTCTCAGATCCACTGTCAAATTACAACAATGAGAGTAAATTTTTTTTTTCCCTGTAGAAAAAAAAAAAATCATATGTCATAATAATAATTTCAACAGTACTAGGTGGAGCTTTAATGTACACAGATGAATTTTCCACAAAACAAGTAGTGTGCTAAGTGAGAGACAGAAAACCCTTAATACTCAGTCAAAGCAACCTGCTGTACAGTCAGAAATGTACCTATAAATGTATACAAGTGCACACACAATAGAGTTGCATGCATGCATGCCTCAACTGTGTGGAGGAGATAGAGATGGCTGTGGGTATGCTTGGAAGGTAGGATTCACATGCACAGGAACCAGGCCAAATGCACATTGTGAATTACAGAAATGTCAGTGGCAGAGAAATGCCTTTGAGTTAATTTTAATTCAGTGGTTTTATCTTCATTTTCTACGGATGAGGGGACAGGGAAAAGTAAAAATTACTTTGTCTTCATGTCATTATAAATATTAATGTGCTTCTTGCATGTCATTTCAAACTGAACATATATTATTTACTCTTGTTTTAACTAAGAAAACAGAAAATGCTGATTTATACCATAAAAACCTGCTTCTCCTATTATACACCTTCATGTATTTTAGGAAATATGTTTCTCTACGGAGTAAAAAGGAATAAGAAAAGATAGAAGGCTACATGCCCTTTGGTGCTGCATCTATATCACTAAAACATAAATACGAGATGTTGAACTAGCTAGGTTTCTAACAAATTCTGAAAACACCGACTGTTAACATATTAAATTTTTATATCAATTTTAATTGATATTTTAAAACTTTATAATATATTTAACATAAAGAAAAAAATACATATCTGTTTACAGTGAACTTTTAGCATGAATAACTTTGTATTTTCTTCCAAAATATTGATAAAGATGTCTCCATAACCTAACTGCTTTTGAATAAAAGTATCTTCTTGAAATAGTCCTTCACACCGAGTTTAAGATAATTTCTGGCAGTATCATGAGTTCTCATAATCAATACAACTGACAGATATTAATAGGAACAATAAATCAGTGCCAAGGAACATGATTCATAGAACATTTATGATTTATAAAAGCACATAATATTCTCCCTTTATCTGCTTACACTACAAATTAGGATAAAGGCACAGTTTTTCAGCAAAAGCTGCATTATGTACAGGCACACAAAAAAAGTAAACAAAAATCAGAAAGTATTGTGAGCTCTGAAGTAAAGGTACTACCAGAAAGTTACCTTCACATCTGGGGAAATGATAGTTCCAATTTCTGTTGATTCCATGTTGACAAGTGAGAACAGGCTGTCCCCTCAAAACATATCCAGGATAGCATTCAAACGATACTGACTGCCCCACACTGTAGTCTGAGTTGACTATATAGCCATTCAGAAAAGGAGGAGGATCAGGACAGTTCTGTAACTCATAAGCTGGAAGGGAACAGAAGTACTTTTTATTGCTTAATCAGCTCTCAATACAGGAAGTACACAATAATATAAAACCTGTAATCATTCAATAATAGGTAAACAATGGAATGCCAAGCTCCAGTAATTCAGAGATTTACACATAACAAGAAATAAATCATCCATTTGGACCACACAAAAATATTTTAGTAATGTACAGCAGAGCCATTCATTCCTTAAAACTTTATGAAATACAAGATTTTCACAATCCATTGGATTTTTAATATACATTAAGCTATGCCCAAAAAAATCACCTGACCTAAAAAAATTAAAAGAATTAGAGTGAATTTAATACAACAGAGCACCATCAAGATCTAAAAAAATTATAAATCCTTCTGAAGAGAAAGGTCCTTTTAGATATATGACCATACAAAAAATCGCTTTAATGATTCGTCGTATTTCATGTTGAGTTCTGTGTTTTTGAGGACATCAAAATATTATTCAATGAAACACATTTAGTTCATAAAATCAGTGTGATGAAAATTCAGAAGCTTCTGTTAATAACATTTATTAAGATATAAAGATAACAAAGCAGTTCCATATGAAGCAATAAAAAGATTGTTTTTAAAAAATGTTATACAAAAATTTTTGCAAACAACTTCACATAGATTGGAGAGTAATTGCCATTTAAGAAATAAGTGTTATAAAGATGAGTGCCTTGCTCTTTTCGAGCACTCAATTTCCAGTTAAGAAATACTCTGTCAGAAGAAAGTTCAAACAAGAATAATAATACCAGTGTGCTCTTTATCAATGTGTTGTTAAGTCCAAGCTCTAAAAATACATCAAGAGAATATGATGAACATATTCTTGAACAAAGTATTTTGTTACTTTTTCCAGAGTTAACCTTTACAATATGAACATGTTCATCCTAGAAGTGTATACTTATTATTCTGAAATAGACTATTTAAACAAGCTACTTCAGCAAGATTATTCTAAACATATATTATAGATATGCTTAAGTGCTTACCTAAAGTGAATTTGTACTTAATTTCTTCACTGAAGTACAACTACTGTCAATAAGATTTTAGTCATTGCTAATTACAGTCATGCTGTGCAATTAAAGGAAGATTTACATTGAGACAGCCACCTTCTTTTCCCTAATTCCTTCAATGAATCCAAAATTCAGTGTTTGTAATGCCACAAAATTGGAAAAGATGTAGAAGTACTAGAAATATTCTGAAATCCTCTAAAAAGTCAGATCCTCCTTCTCTCAAATAAGAAAAAAAAATAAGAAATTAAAAACTTAAGAATAAAAATTAATTGCTACTGAAAGGAAATACAAAAAGGTTTATTTTTCCTAAATTGTGGTTCATTAAATTGTGTGCTAAAGCAAATAATGGCTCATTAATTTTTAATATTATCACTACTCCTGCTATCATTTGTGTAATACTAATACAGATAATATCATCTACATCTTTATACAAAATAGAGTAGTAGAAAGATTACTTAAGAGTACAGGATTCAGAAGAGTCCTGTATTAAGACTGAAATATTAAACAATATAAAAATCTATTTAGCAAATTATATTAAAAATAGAATAGAAAATTATTCCAGAAGGTCAGAGGATCTCATTGTTTTGGGGTTTTTTTGTTTTTTTTTAAGATGCAGCAATGCATTGCCCAACAGTTACAACAACAGTTTTTTGCAACAATGACAGTAATTACTGGAATTTTAAAACATTTATTGTAGAACCTTTTGAGGAGATGAATACCATCCTTCCTTTTTTGTTAACTTGGTACAATATAGTAAATATAGATTATATTTTGAAAGTATGTGACACAGTCTCAGAATTTTTGAAGTTAGTATTTAAAATCAGTTTCAGGAAAAAAAAAACCCTCCCTCCCTGATCCACATAAAAAGATAACACAGGAACCATTTAGGTGAGAGAGAAAATCCTGACAGATTTGACAGATGTGCTCCATAGACTGAGAAAGTGATGATTGTGTGTATATGAATCGAAAGAGATAAATAGGGAAGGTAATGGGATATTTGTGAGTATTGAAACTTGGCGTAACAAAAATTTTATGAAATAAGAGGTGGCTATTGACCTTGTTTCTGCTAAGGAAGAGTTAATTTCTTCTCTTTTTATTATTTTTTTTTTAATTTGTCTCATGCTCTCCCAGGGAAGTGGTACAAAAAAAAAAAAGATAAACAAAATGGGGGGGATCACAGCCAGGACAGCTGATCTGAACTGACCAAAGGGATATTTCATACCATAGAACATCATGCCTGGTATAAACTGGGAGTAGTTACCCAGAAGGGTGGGTGATCTGGGTTCAGGAATGGGGTCCTGGCATGAGTCAGCAGGTGGTGAGGATGTTGTAGACTGCAATGAGGTCTCTCCTCAGTCTCCTTCAAGGTGAACAAACCAAGTGACCTCAGCTGCTCCTCACACGGCTTCAAGGCCTTCACCATCTTTGTTGCCCTCCTTCGGACACACTCTAATAGTTTAATATTTTATATTGCAGTGATCTAAAGTTAACACAGGACTTGAGGTGAGGCTGCCCCAGTGCAGAACAGAGAGGGACAATCCCCCACCCTGCCCAGCTGGCCATGCTGGGCCTGATGCCCCCGGGACAGGGTTGGCCCTCGTGGCTGCCACGGCACGGCTCATTCAATTCAACTTGTCATTGACCAGGACCCCCACGTCACTTTCTGTGGCTCTGCTTTCCACAATCTCCTTCCCCAGCCTGTCCATACAGCCAGGGCTGGTGCGTTCCAGGTGCAGGATCCAGCACTTTCCCTTGTTGAACTTCATATGGTTGATGATTGCCCAACCTTTTAACTTGCTGAGGTCTTTCTGCAGGGCCTCTATGCCTTCAAGGGAGTAAACAGCTCTTCCCAGTTTTCTTTCATCTGCCAGCTTTCTTAGTATCTCTTCCAATCCTGCCTCCAGGTCACCTACAAAGATGTGGGAGAGCATAGGGCCTAAGATGGAGCCCTGTGGGATCCCACTAGTGACAGGTCCCCAGTCTGGTGTTTATCCAGCTGAGTGCTGGACATTTTGTCCAGAAGGATCCTGTAAGAAACAGTATCAAGAGCTTTGCTGTAATCCAAGAAGATCATGTGAACTGACTTCCCTTGGTTCATTAAGTGGGCTGTCTTGTCATAATAGAACACCAGGTTTGATAAGCAGGACTTTCCTCTCATGAAGCTGTGCTGGCTGTGACCAGTGACTGTGTTATCTTTCAGGGGTTTTTCATTATCCCCCAGAATAACCTTCTCCACAACTTTGCCAGGCACTGAAGTGAGAGTGACAGGCCTGTAGTTTCCAAGATCCTCCTTCTCGCCCTTCTTGAAAACTGGGACAATGTTCTCCAGTTTCCAGTCCTCTCCAGACTCCCAAGACTGCTCAAAAATTGAGAGAGGTTTTGCAGCGACATCGGCCAGCTCTTTAAGGACACTTGGATGAATCTCATCAAGCCCCATAGATTTGTAGACAGCATCCCTTACTGTCATTTGGATAGTAAATTAAAAAAACCAAAGCCTAGCCTTTAAAATTCTAATTACTCTTTATTGAGAAAGGCATATGCTTTTTGCCTGTTGTAAATAAGGCAAACAAAACACATACAGAAATTTTGGGAGTTTGTTCTGGTATTTTTTTTAGTAAGAGGAGAACCTGTGCCTAAAGCAGATCATGATAAGTTTGAAGGTCAGTCAGGGGTGAAAGCACCTGCATATGAACAGAGTATAACTATTTGTTTTGCTATTTGTTATTTTAGAACATAAGGTATAAAATTTTAACATACTCTGCTTGTATTTTCTGGTATAAATCCTATAGATGACTCATAAATTATTGGTCAGGTGATCCATGTGACTATGATATTATGATTTACAGTTAACTCAGGAAATACGTTTTAGTATAAACATTAATATTCTTCTTTTTTCTTTTGATATATGCAATAACACCTGAATTAACAGTGTAATTCAGTAGTCATGACCAACAAATACTGCCAACAAATCCTGATGTCACACCTTGCAATAGAAAGCTCTTTTTATGAGTGACATTCCCAAAGACTAGTTTGCTACTGAACTTTACAAACTGAGGTTCCATTTCACTGCAGACAAAAACTCTAATGAGAGCCTGAAATAAAATGTAAATAAAATCTGGGAAAAATATTTCATTCCAATACTGGTAGCAGTCAAATACTTGAATTTTAAAATAATCTCATATAGCCATTTGGCATTTATTTGTGCAGTGTATTTTCCACTGATAAAAGACAGAAAATCACAAAAGAAATGTATTTGATTCTCTGCTGCCTTATTGTTCTGGTTCAAATGTATTTTTCATCCTACATAAACACTAGGGTAACTTATTGGCTTTTCAAATGCCACATACTTCTGTAACACTCAAACGTGGAAATAATTGCTTTACAGAAAAATGGTTTTAGCAGAGAATTAAGCATGCAGACACTCCAGTGCTGGGAGAGCTCACAAAAAGCTTCTTCATTTAGGCTTATTGTGCATTCTTCCAGTGTCATGGTGTGTATAACTACAGACTCAATAAAAAAAGCTACTTCTCAGACTAGACTGGCCTACCATGAGTTTTGTTGGAAAGGCCCGTTAAAACTGATCTAGTTCCAATTTTCCTGCCACAGGCATGGACATATTTTGGTAGATCAGATTGCCAAAAGTGCCATCTAACTTGACTTTGAAGACCTTCAGGGACTGGGCATTCACAACTTTTCTTGTTTCATTGTCTCACTACCTTCATCTCACGTTCCTTACGTCCAATCTAAATCTTCAATCTTTTGATTTAAAACTGCTAAATCTTCTCACTAAATGCCTTGGTAAAAAGACTCTTCTCTTCTTTTTAAAAAGACTGTCTTACATACTGAAAGCCCACAATAAGAACTTCCTGAAACCTTCCCATTTAGGCTGAACCCCAGCTCTCTCAGCCTTTCTTCACAGAAGAGGTGTTCCAGCCTGTTGTTAACTTTGTAGTCTGCCCCTGGACCCACTTTAACAGGGCCAGAATCTGAATGCAGCACTCCAGGTGGGGTCTTGAGAGAGTGAAGCAGAGGGAGAGACTCACCCCCCTTGATCTGCTGGCCATGCCTCTTTTTAGGGAAGCCAAGGATAGGACTGCAATCTGGAACCTCAGTTTATTGTTGTAGGTACCAAAGAATATAATCTTTACAGATGCCATGACTCAGGACTAGAATCACGAAACATCACTTAATGATTTAGAAAAAAATTTGCTACAAGGCCCTCAAAAGATTTTATTTTTTTTCCTTTAGCATTCCTGTCTTAGGACATAATTTGAAACCATTTTAGAAATACAATAGCTTTTCAACAACACCCTTTTCATTCCATGATTCCTATGACACAGAAGCTCCATCAAAATAATCTTTTTTCCAGATAAAGGCCATCATATTTAACATGTTTAAATCATGTTTTTTATGTGTATGAGTGTTTGTGGAAGAAAGGGAGGGCAATTAAAACCTTCTGCTGTGTATTTTCTAGAACATATTGCTCAAACTCTCAAATATATGACAGTAAGATTCCTACTTCATATTCAGCTTTACCTTATATTGAAATTCAGAGGAGACTGAAAATAATCTTATGGTTCCAATAATAGAAATTAGTACTTCCACCGTAAAAAAATACAAATCAAACATTTATTTTGCTTCCCCTAAAGAAGCTCTAGTCCTAAAGGGAAAGATATGTGGAAAAAAACCCCAGATGTTCCAGATATATTAAAAGCTGAAGTAATATTATTATGGACAGGAATTAAACCCCACAAAATGTCTATGAACCATTAGACTAAATGTGTTCTTCTGTAAACTAAATTCTGTTATGAGTCTGTCAAAGGCCATAAAAGCAATTTATTACTTCTGACCTGGCCTAACAGCTTGCCAAACTTCTGTGATTGCTCTTCTTGGACCAGAGACTGTTTATATCTCAGATATTGATATATATGGGGGTCTCAGAACCTCAAGATCACCAGTCAAATGAGATATAGAAATGTTCTTCTAAGTATTTGTGGTTGTTTCCTCTCTTTGCTGTTTTACATAGGTGGCAAAATTCATAAGAGACAGTCATTCTCAATGCTTCTTTTTTTAACTAAACAGTACAACAGTTATTTTAACAGTAGAAAAAATGTAATTAAACTTAAATGTTGCTCTTTAAAAAATCAGGCACTTTTTAAGTCCTTTCATTATCTTGGAAAAAAAAAAATGTTCTAACTTCTTCTAGAAGTTCAACAGGCACTATGAACTTCCTTCTTGCTACAAGTGAAACAAAAGGTTTCAGAACACACAGAAATTCAGCAATCCATCTTTAACTTAATGGACTACCCCCCATTCCCAATGCATTGCAATTGCAAAGCTGAAGGGAAAAGAGAACATGAAAATATCAGAGCATAAAACAATAAGGATCTGATCAGCAATGGTACTGAGAGCTGTAATTTCCCCAGGGTTCTGCTAAGGAGACAAAGCTTCTTAATGCATTCATAAATACACAGTACCTAAGTGATTTAGGTTATCTTTTCAAATCTTGTGCTGTGAGAATTCATGGGCTTAAGGACCAGCCCTAGATCCCTACAAGTATGGGTAGAAAATATTTTACAGTTCTCAGTGTGCATTCATTTTTCTTTTTCCCAAAAATAATGTGTTTCAGAGTACAATCCCAAGCTATATTAAGATTCAATCTCATTCAACCTTTTTTCTGCCTTCAGAAAATAAGTAGAAAAATTGAGAAATAGCATTATTGGTTTCATAATTCACTTTACAATATTCATATTCTTTGCTTTCCCTTGAGATGAGGGGTTATCAAGAAAACCTTATCCTTCATAAAATGCTAAGATCTCTAGAAAACTTTTGGTTTTTTATGGCATGCAAGCTTGATTGAATAAGCATAGCCATCACCCATCTCCCTTTATTTTTAGATTAGTATCTACAAAAAGGGTATTAACCTGGCAAAAAAAAGTCTGTTACCTTAGTGCCCTTACATATTGCATTCTGGTTAGCAGAAAAGACAATTATTTTCACTTAAAAAAATCAGTCCTTGAATTGAGCTGAGCTAGGTACCATACAGTAAAAACCCTGAATTTAATCTTAAATCCCTTTTAATGTAATTTAAATACAACAGATCAGATTAGAATTAATCTATTCAAGTTTGTGGGCACTCCTAATATGCAACACATTCACTAAGTCAGCTAGAATGGATTTGGCAAATGTGACTGTAACTATGGATTCTTTTTGCCTACTCTTCTTTTTTTTTTTTTTTTAAGGATAAATTAAATTAATTTCACTATTAGAAAAGTAATGCTTTTTTATTTATAATAATTTTCCCCCAATTATAGTATATTAGGACATCCTAAAATGAGATAAATTAGAAGCAGTCTGAAAAAAACCTGCTGGTTAAACGCATAAGGATGTCAGAAGCTCAGTTCCATTTGCTTTGCTTTGCAAATTCATTTCTAGAAATGAAAAAAGTGGACAACTTAACTGTGTGAGCATCAATTGGACTAAAAATAAATTCTTATATTTCCATATAAAACCATATTCTTTTTGTCCATAAGAAGATTTTGAATGTGATACCCATACTAAGCTCTCATATTTTATTTCCATCCAAAATTTAAGTCCCATGAATAGCAGTTAGGAAAGACATTGCATATTAAATTGAGTTGTGACTAAGAATATTCTGACTGGGTAGCCAGCTAGCCAAACTGAATTGGTATCTATGGAGTAATGCTGCATCTTTCCTCTCAACAGAGCTTTTTTTCAGAACTGTGAAATTTGAGTGAAATTGACCAATGGTTTCAAAATTGCGTAACAAAGGTATACTCAGAAGGGTGAAAGCCAGACAACAAAACAATGCTAAATTCCATCATCCAAACAAATCAGGCTAACATTGTATGGCATTTGATTTACTGAAAGGAAAAAACACTTCTAATAGGGAAGAAAGGAGAGGGAAAAGAATGACATTGGAGTAATGAAGAATTATTTTTTAAGTCAAGTTTTAGCAATTGCAGATAGTCTAAGAGGAAGAGAGAGTAATTGAGAAATACAATATTAAAAAGAGTAGAAAAAAAACAGAGATAATCCACCAGAAAAGATAACTAAGTATCAGGGGCAACAGATGTGGAGCAGGAAAAGTCAGTTATCAAAACCAACATATACTTTGTATGATAAAAAAAAAAAAGCAAACAATAAAATTGCTCATTTTTAAACCACTGGCATTTTCTTTCAGAGGGCAAGAGAAGAACAGGAAATACAGTGAAACAATATTTTCCAAAGTTTGTAGGTTATGGATATCCAGTTAAGTGTACAATTTCCTATATGTTCTGAATGATACTGAGCAAGTTATTTTGGCTTAATAATATGAATTTATAATATATGATGATCATAGAATTGCTAGATCCTCTCAGTAGAAATGGCTAGAGCAATCTGTGATCTCAAAGGCAACAGAGAGAGTTTCTGCTTTGTGAAGAAAAAATAAATGAGACAATTAATTTTTAAAGAAGGACAGTCCCATATCTGTTTGTATAATGAAGAAAAGGAAGTAGATAGAAAACAGACCATAAGTCAATTATAAATTCAATAGAGTGAGCTTAGCTGCTAGATCCTAATCACTTAAAAATCGAACACAACTGTGTTACCAACTTTCCACATTAGGAAAAATACCCCAATAAATAATAAATACCTTTTAGAATAATTCATTTTTTCCAGCACTTGATTTTTTATTGAAGCAGATTATGTTGTCTGTTTTTTTAAATATTTTGAACCCATAAGTTTTTTAACATACACACAAATATGCATATACACACATACACACAACACACACACATACACACACTAAAATTGTGTATGTGTACCTGTTTCTATAGGTAAGGAGAAACACATAAAAATGAACTGCATGAGTTGTCTTTACAGAAGAAATTGCTTCTCACTCGTAGGAAGCATAAAACTAGATGAATGTATATATGCATTTGGTAGTGCAAATATACCCATAACTACACTTTTTGTGCAATTAGATAAATACTAGTTATATTTTTATTTCAGTTAATTTAACTGTATCTCTTCCTTAGTTCTGATTTTTTTGTTCTACTTTTATAACTATTAGACTAATAACTTAGCTATGAAAAGTCTTATCAAATTATTTCTATTGTTGAGAATTTAATATTTTTTCTGGATTTTTTTCTGTAAGTGCTTGAAAAATACTACTACAATTTTCTGAATTTCAATGAATAATACTTTTTTGACATTTTCTTTTATTTTAAGAATACTACTAACACAATCTTCCTCACTTGAAAAATACTTTATTATAAGGCCCACGTAATGCAAAAATGTGATATTTCATAATACCTTGCTCTGGTTTTAAGTGAATTGCTTTTCCTGTGTTTATGTAGGATAAAATTTTACGCTGTCATCGAAGCAGTCATGATCATATGTTTATTGACAGCTGACAAAGTTGCAATTGGGAGAAGCAGAAAGCATGCAACTTATCTCAAAAGCAACTGATTTTAACAAGAAGTGGTTAGAATGAACCATAAAATAGCAATTCCTATTGTACCATGCCCTCTTCATCACATTCCCATTTATTTAGGAGTAGACCAAACAGTTCTACTGGGCTATGTAAGAAAGGGAAGAGTAGAAGGAAAGAGTAATAAAGCTATGCACTTGTTGAGTAAGCTACAACACTGCCTCTAGAAGAACATGTTATACAGTCTACAAACAACGTAAGATTTAACTTCTAGTTTCGGGGCAGAAAATGTTGTTAGTCAGGAAGAGCTTGTTGTGGCAAGGAAAAACACACTAAATAGAACCAGAACAAAGAGTACAGGAGAATATATAGAAAATATATCACATGGCTCTGTATTTTCCTTACTTGTCATTTCTCTAATTTGACAATCACAATTATTTTTGACTGCTCAGAAGGAAACTAACACTAGGTGGGTGTGATGTGAGAATATTTCATACTTGTAAGACTGTGTGACAGAACAAAATTCTACAGATGACAGAGAGCTATGCCTTTGTGGGTATGCTTTATGAGCATCAGCCTAATTCAGGTGTTCAGAATCTTCCTCGCTCTTCACTGACTCCACAGATACTATCTAACTGTAAATGTGTATAAAAGTTCACATTTTCAGATACTGATTATATGTGTTTGAAAATGGAGATAGAATGTAATATCTGGTGTTTTTTTCATTTCCTGGTAATTTTCACAGGAGTCTAGACTGCAAATACATAAATGGGAAATTATATCATTACATTGATCATAAAAAGATTATATAAATGGGAAAACAAGACAGTGAATATTAGTAGTATGAATCAGTAACAGTACAACTGAGTGGAATGGAAAGGGTTTTCAGCTATGTGACCGTTGGCAAATGACATCACCTTTTTCCTAGGCTTTTACATCAATAGAACAAAGATTCCAAATCAATACAATTTCATTTTTAAAAATTCCAACCTATTTTATAAACAATCTACAGATTTTAAAATGCTATATAATATATACCAAATATACCTTCTAAAATAATAATAAAAACAATTAAAATTTACTTTCAATTTCTAATCATAAAGATCAATGTGCTAGTTCATACTTACCTTGGTATGTCAACTTAAATCCTTGCCTGTTTTCTGAGTGATCACTATAAAAATGGATAAATGTTTCATGAGTAGTACTTAGCAAGGGTGATGGGACTTCCATTCCACTAAACTGGCCGATCATAGAACTGGTGTGATGAGGCCCATTCTGAATTTCAAGGAAATCATGATTTGCTTCAGTGGAGAAATTCAGAAACTGAATGTGTGCACCTGTAGCATTGAGAAAGCAAGAAAAATTTTATAACTCATGTTGATAATACTAAAGCATGTAAATAAAAATAAAAATGTTATACTTGTTACAGGCACTATGGTTATGTTTTAGTCACTATTCAGTGTGGCATGCTTAAGTTAAAGAAATAGCTGCGAAGTATTACAAGACTTGGAGTTTCTAATTTTTTTGTTTAGCAATAAAGATCATAACCACATATGAAGGTACAAATGAAAATAAGCCATAAAGCCACAAAGTCAACATCAGGGATTTTTCATATTCCTAAACCAATCAACAGGAAGACTCAAGGGAGGGGCAAATAACAAATCCTGCTGTGCCATGGTATGGCCAGGACGCTGCTGTCCCAAGTCCATCCCTGTATCTGTGCCAAGGCCTTTCACAGAGCTCAGGATCAGCTAGGCACCCAGGAAGGTTACTAACAGAGAAACCTTTCTGAGGCAGAAGTTTACTACCTAGCTCCAGCTATTTACTCTATCTCATTTTTCCTGCCCCAGGTCACCTATATTTGTCTCCTTTTTTGTCTAGCTTGGGCCAGTGTGTCTTTGGAGCCATTTCACCCTGTATGCAGCCCAACAAGATGCACTGAAGTCCAGATTGGCAACAGAGATTTCAGAGAATTTACCACAAACTCTCTACAGGAATCAGGTGCTTGAACAAGGCTTTTCAACACTCAAAACATGCTGAACAGTTGGAAGTATAAGCTTAACCTCATGGGAAGAGATGTTTTGAAATTTTAGCACTACTTCCTGTAATACAGTCTTAAACTATGCATATGTATCATATCAAAACCGAAATGAGGGATGAATCCTTGCTTTGGAAGTCTAGTATCAAGTAACTTGCAACTGCACTTTTTGGGCCTAACTTTGCTCTAGTAGAGTATGAAGAACCAGCTGTAATAGAATTAAACAGTATTACTGAATGAGCCAACAAAGCAGTGGGAAACAGTCAATGCTGTCACTCTGCTTGACATTCTTACTTAGCAGTAGAGACATATTTATTCCAGGAGAGAACATTATAGATTTATTAGCAGGATAATAGATTACCAGGGTAATTCACTCAGTCTTATTTATAGCTGATTTCTTCACCTCTGTGGTTTAAGAGTGAATCAATGGTATAAAAAAGATTTTTTTTTCCTACAAGAGAAATTAAATAAGCTGGAAAAAACCCTGGGTTTTATAGAACAGTTGTAAAAATATGGGATATATAGTTCAAGTTCCTTCTCTAACCTATGCAAATGGGAGGTATGAAAACAAGCATTCAGCTGCTGAGTAAGAACACTTAATCCAGCGCTATCAATAGAGAGGTACACACCAAACAGATCATCTCTGTATGATGTTTGATGTGGCTAGTCTGACTTGAATGAAGTCACTAATTTTGCAATGCCCTCAGGATTTGAGATGAGGTAGGACACCAAGCAGCCTGGAAACATCCTGATTTCAGTATCAGTGATTTCCAATGGATCAGCGCCATAGAAATGATAAAGAATCGAGCAGACACTTAGTGTTATTCCTGAATTTTGAAAGTGACAAGCAGATAATCAAATTTGGCATATTTATATAGAGCCCAAACATTGTTTAGGTATTTAAATGAAAGTAATCTACTGTTATGAAATATTCTCTGTTGAGCCATGGAGTACCTTTAAAACCGAATCATTCTAATTTAATTTCTGAGAAGGAATTTCTGTTTCTAGGTGTATATATTCAGTATACAAAGGCTTTGTGTTTTAAAAGTATCAAAGAAAGTTTAAAGGTAATTAAAAAAACAACAACAAAAGAACTCCCTAAAGTAGTTTTAAACATGCTAATTTCAATTAGAGAACACTGTATGTGCCCCCTCAAGCCTTAAGTCCAAGTTTACACAATTTGCAAATGTTAATTTGACATGTCAAAGAAGAATTTTTCTACACGAAACAATTTCTTACATAAAATTACACGGAATAAAACTGATAGGTACAGAAAATAAATCATTATCTGGTCAAACTATAATTATATTACTTCTGGCTTGAATCTAAACAACACTTCCTCTCTCACTTGAATGAACTCTGAATAATGAAAATTCCAAGCTGAGGTAGTTGGTTTTACACATATTAATTAATTAACAGCTACCTACAGACTTTCAGGGAAGGGAGAGAAATAATTACAGGATACAAGATGCTCTTGTACAATTAATTTATGAAATATTTTCTACATGGAAAAGTCTGAAGAAAAAGAGCAACTCTGAGACATATGAAGGACTATTTTTCAAAGGCAGTTATTGTAATAACCTAATTAGTATGACATTGCTTATCATTTACATTTCCTGCAAATGGAGCTGCAGGATCTCCATACTAGCAAAGGATGTTCTGTCTGTGGTTCTCTTACATCTATAACAATATATAAGGGTACTAAGGCTATCCATAATTATGATGGATCAGTTTTACCAGATGTTCACTGATAAAGGGCACCATTTTAAACAGCAGAAAGTATTTCTACCGAAAAACTTAATAAAATACTATGCAAGTTGTACATCTCGCTACAGAAATCCCTCTTATGAATGCAAATGGAGCACATGGAAAATAACTTATTGCCTCAGATAAGAATAGTAAATTTAGTAATAAGTTTTGAAAAATTCATTTTCTTATGGAGCATTGGCATTGCATTTACATTATGGGACCTGAAGTTTCACAGCAAGAAAACTTACTCCTCTTTCAGTTCTGGTAATGATAGAAGACTGTGTTTTGTACATGAACTTACAGATTCCTTATTATCTATGATTACCTTTTCAACATATTTATTACTCATTTGTGAAGATATTTTTTGTACTACAATAGTTTTAATGTAAATCTAGAAAGATTCTATGTTGGCAACTGTAATCTAGGATTTGGAGTACAGTTTGAGAATGCTTTTAACCGAATTCGTAGTTCTAGAAGTGAGGTTTTGTCTATTTCTATAGAACATAAAATACTGTTTAAAAAGTCAAATAAAGAACAAAAGACCATTATTTAATTTAGAAGTCAAATTATTTATTTCATCTGATATATATTCATACCACAAATCTCATTTCCTTTGGAATCAATTTCTGAGACAGGCTGAGTAAATAACAAGTTGCTCTTCCAAAGACACATTTTTAAATTGCCAACCATTTTCATTTCAAATATAGCAAATAATTATGTAAGGGTTCACAATACATTCATGGAATAAAATCTACTTCATATTGGAAGTAAAATATTTATAACAATATAACTTAAATTTATATAAATATATGAAATATATATATTTAAATCTGATGATTACAAATAATTGCTCTTCCAATATAAGTTTACTTACCATATCCAATAGGCAATAAAATTTTCCACGTACAATCTAAGTTACTAGGGTAATTTCCAGGAAAACCTGGGCTCAGGATCACACCAGCCATGTTTGTCAGTGTTCCACCACATTTAGCTATTAAAAACAAAAAGAAAATCACTGTGTCTTTTATTAATATTATTTCTTAGTATTTGACATATGCATAATTTAAAATGGATTTTTAATTTTGTTCCCATGACCCAAAAGCAGTGAAACTTATCATAGTCAAAACATTCCTCATGAAAGAGGCAAAAAAAGGATTCAATTTAGAGCAAAATCTTTACTTAAGGTGATATGTTCACTGTAATATAACTACAAATGTGTAGTTGCGCATAGAGAACAGGCAACCCATTGTGTCAGCTTGGCAATTACTGTTAAAAATGTCTGGTGCTATGTTGAGATATGTTTCACAATCAGGGGAACAAATCTGAAATTAAACTATCACCCCAAATCATGATGCAGCAACAAATCTATTATTTAATATAACCAAAAATACTCTTGTATCCTGGGTCAAACAAGCAAACACACACGCACAGTTTTTGGTTTAATTCAGAAAGAGGATAAGTCTTGCTGCATAACAGAATAATCCTTTGCTTTCTATTGGTATGCTTCTATTCAGCAAATAAATATGATTGGAAATTGAAAACCATTTGCATCATTTAGGATAACATAAAGCTAAGCTATAAATATGTGAAGCAACCTGCAAAAAAGTGGCTGAGTTTACACATATGCTAGGACAGCAATATGAAGTAAGAATAACTTCAAGAAATTAAATTAGAATATTGTAATTTATATTGTATAATATAAATTTTGTGTTTAAGTATAATACAATACTTATATACAATATAAGTATTGTATAATATGAATTTTGTAATTTATTTGAGGAATCATTGTGAGCCTTCATGCCAGGCATTACACTGCTACATGATCTGATAACACAATTGTGATAATGTCTGTGGTAATAATTGTACTGATTTTGGTTAGCTTTCAACATTTTAAGTGTTAGAGGTGAGAGAAGAGGGGTTATGTTCTAAGGGGATTTTTGGTTTTCTTAGGGGTATTTTAGCTCCCAGGATGGCACAATTTCATAATTCAAAGAGCTCAATGTTTGCAAAAAGGAACTATATTTAGTGTGCAAGGTGAAACATAAGGTTACCATAAAAAGAAAAGAAACAACAAAAGTGCCCAAAGCCCAAAACAGCACTCCTTGAATACATTTTCCATTTCTAAAACTGATTGGAAGAAAATGCACTGCTTTAATACCAATCAAAAGTGACTACTTTTTTAGAAGTTAACAATAATAATGTATGGGCTCAACTTGACAAGGAATCTTTAAAATTATTTCACATTAGTGTTGTTCAATATCATCACAGTATTTTTAATTTCTCTTAGATATGAAACTAATAGGAACAGTTTTTGCTGATTGAATATTAAAATAAAAAGCATTCACTGAAGAATGTATTTCAAAGCTAAAGTGACAGTACATTATGATGGACCTGTGCTTCACTTCCTGCTTTTTCTTGAAATAAGCATACCAAAATACATCAGAATCTTGACTCTCTTAAATTTTGTCTAATCAAGAAAAAATACTGCAGAAGATTATTTTCTACACACAGAAAACTCAGATCTGTTTGGCTAAGGTCTAAATACACTTAAAAGGAAAACGCTTTTTAGGTTTATTTTTCAACTCAGCATAATTTAACATCTTTCTCAGATGAAAAGAACCAGCCTTTTCTGGATCCCTAAAACTCCTTTTCATTCCACCACCCCTGAAGGCTTGGCTTCAAAGCTGCTCTCCATTGCCTGCTTCTTTAGGAAATCTCCTACATGCCCTGCATGACCTGCTTGTCTCCTAAGTTTTCCAAGCTGAGCACACTGCAAAAGGAATCTGTTAACTTCCTCTCCTTCATGAAGAAGATTCAGCCTGACTCAAAGCAGACTATTCAGGACAAGCTAAATAATGGTTAACATATGGGTTTCCTCCTTTGCCCACTCTCATAACATTTTTTTTAATAGCATTTAACCATATATAGACAAAAAATTATCTTTTTTCCCCCATCTTTCATAGATACAAATGGAAACTAAAAAAAGTCTTGAATGAAGCAGAGTTAGGTTGAGGAACAATGGGCATAACAAGGTCAAGAGGTTCTTATGACTGATGGTCAGAAAACTGAAAACAAGTTTTCATACCAATGCAGAGAGGAGATGGATAGTTCCAGCGTCGAACAGTTCCTGGCATACAAGAAATATGAGAACGGCCCTGTTTGGAAAGGGCAAAACATCAGATTACAGATACTCATTTATGGGACTTTCCTGAAAGACAGCTACAGAGGATCTCCTGGATAATCTAATCAGTGTATGTTCTTATATCAGCCACCTACATAATAATTATTTGAATGAAACTCTGTTTTCAAATAGTTCAGGTTTTACATTCATATTTTTCTCTTGGGTAAATTTTCTAAAAACACCTTTCCTCTGATAACTGGAAAATTTCTTAGAAGTATGATTATAAATCAGAAGTAGCTAACTATGTCACTCATATGATCTGATTAGTTCATTGCCTGTTTCAATTCCAGTGCATTCCAATTCCAGTGCAAGCACAGTGGTTGACTTTTATGCTGCAATCTGGAGTGAATCAACCATTGCTCTGTGTGAGTAGCACCGGCACAGAGAGGAATTTGTTCCACATCTACTTGCTACAGGTGTTCCATGTGGACCATGCCAAGACTCTCACCAACAGGAGCAGGCCTTGACCTCTCACATGGCCTCACAGCATGACCCACTGCAAACGTGCAACATCTTGGCAGACAGCTGTAGAAACACAAGTGCCTCTTTATTTAGCTGTTGAGTTAAATTTACTCTGCCTATTTTTAAGAAAAATTGCACGAACCAAGCAGACTTATGTGGTGGCAGGAATTAAATCAAGATGTGGCTGTAAGTTGCACAGTCTAATCCCACATACTTCATGGTGACTGCCTAGGACCAAAATGCTCTCATCTTTGTTTTCTGTTGGCACAGTTCAAACTGGAAACTTAAAAGTAGCACAAAAATTCTTTGTTTTTTAGTCAATTCTGTCCTTTGAGATACTCAGCTTATGCATTCTGCTGCTGAAATGCAAAAACTGAATAAACTGGCAGGAGGGAGAGCAACTGATATAAAGATTGGGAAGCAGGACTGAGAACAAGGTTTAGTTTCTGTTTTCATCATTTGGATATATAAATTTGTGCAAGTCACTTAACATCTCTAGTTTATTTTTATCAAGTGTATTATGAGTCTAAAATTTAGTAAGGCAGCACATCTTACCAATATAATATGAAGATTTATTTAAATACTATTTGTCCATAGCAATCATAACCTCTTAAAAACAAGAGAAAAGAATGCAGTAAAATAAAATCCATTTGATGACATTTTTTCTACATCATTTGGAATGTTTACACACTGCTTTGAATAAAGTTTATATAGAATTTCATGGAATAAAACTCTTTTAATTAATCATTTTGTTAAGTATATTTAGGCAATCATGTTCTGAAAGCCAAAGTGAAATGCATCCAGAAAGTTATTTGGAAGGAAAAAAAAGGATCAGTTTTCACTAAAATAATGAAAAATAAATCAGTATTTTTCTTCTAAAAACACTCCAAATTGATAATTCAATAAAAATCTTTCTCTTAAAAGTACTTTTTAAAGGGAAAAAAAAAAAGTGCATGCACTTACTGTGTCATCTTAGTTACTTCCAAAATGGATGAGGCTTTGAATAATTTAATTAATGCAATATTTCCTGTTTTACTCCCTCTTTCTAGTCTTCCATGATTGCATTGTTTTATTTTATTCTCTTTTTCTAGTTTTCTGTGATTGCATGTCTCTGATATGAGTCAAGGGGGAAGCCGTAATTTAACTACCACAGTCAGGAAAAACGTAAAATAGCCTATAAAAGATCTTTTGAAAAATAAAATTAAATGATTCCTCTAGCTTCAAGCGTCTTTCCAACAAGAACACACTCTGATTTCAGTCTTTTAAAGTTCCCTCCTGTGGGGAGACACTTAATCCTACAGCTAGCAATTACCTTTCTTATGCATCTCCAGGTAGTACTTTGAGCTCTGTGAGTTTTCTGGTAAGTCTCAATTATAAACTAATCCACAGCTGATTGTTATTGCTAGCTGTGAATATGTTCTCTGAAGATTGAGGATAAATTCACAGCCAGAATGAAAAAAAAAAATTATTCTGAAAAGTTATGCTGGTCTATATTTTTTGAATAGCGAACATACTGTGCCTCATAGAACATTATTTTTTTATTTCTTTTTAATTTGGACATATTTTTACTTATCCTGTCTGAGCAACATGTTATATATATAGATATGTATGCATTTTCTCACAGCATATTCCATACGGCATAGCAATTCTAATCAATATTTCAAAAAGATTCAAAAGGTTTTCTCTTGAATTTGGATATTGAAAGTCTTTGTTTTACACTTAGAACAAGTTCACAAAACTAGATTTTATGTATATCAACTTCCATAGCTAGTATTAAATTTTTAGATGTATTGAAAAAGAGGTTTAAAGTTGGAATATATACAGTTAAGCAACAATATGCTATCAAATTTTAAGAAAATATTTAATTATACAATCCCTGTAAGTATATAAAAAAAGGTGCAGTTAGTTGGACAGAATATTTGATGATGTTGTATCTTGAGCGTGTATCCATTTGTAATCCATGTAATTAAAAACAGAATAATGATGCCGTTTTTTTCAATATGCAAGATTTAGATATTTCATAGTTGAAAAAGGTAGGGACAAAAGAGTCTGCAATATGACAGGCAATGCAACTAGAGGCCACCCCACTAAATCTAAGCAGTTTAAAGTTTGATGCCTGTGTTAACCTTTTGATATCACTGATGAAGAACGATACTTTAAGAGTAAAGTTCCTGTTCTAACACAAAATCTTAGCATGAATCAGTCCTTGGAGGAGTATGGCTGTTTATTTCTAGTGTCACAATGAAAGTCAAAACAGTTGATTCAGGTTAGATGGCTGTTTTTTACATTAAATGAATTGTATTATATGTTATTACATCTCCATAGGAAACCATTAGCATAGGCTTAGTTTTTCACTCTTTTCCTGTCAGATCACTGTTATAAGCTTAGCTATAAATTAGATGTTTGCCTAAATGTATTTCAGTCATAAGGGTTCAGAAGCAGTGACCTGGATCACAGCAATGAGGCACTAAAGAATCAGCTCTTGGCAATTATATGAACAGCAAAAATATAACAGTCCTACCAGCAGATCTTGATCCTTTCCCCATAAAGTGGAACTGAATTAAAAATATATAAACAATTGCACATATCTTTTCTACAAATATTCAAAATAGGAACATTAAAAAAAAAAAAAAAAAAGATTACTTTTTAAAATCTAACAACTCATAAAATTAATTATATTTATTGTTGTGTAACCAAATTTATTACAGGCTGACCTCCAGAAAGATTCTGCATTGAAACAGAATGTCCTGAGTCTACAGATGAATAATGCTAAATTTAGCTCAATGCATACAAAAAAAGCTCTAAAAGAACATATATGCTACATCTATACTCGTGGAAGTGTGTGGGATTGAGTGCAAAGGTGCAGTTCTTTGCATATCTATCTCCTTAACTTTTTGCATCTGAATTCATCACCAAAAAAAGTGCTGTGATGCAAACTGCCTGCAAGGAATAGTCTCTTGTGATAATTACTGCTGTTATATTTCAGCTAGGCCAAAGCATGCCAGCACCCCATTCCAACAAATAAATAGTGCTGAAGATGAAATTTCACTTCCCTTATCTTTGCCTCAGGTATAGTAACATAGGTATAGACACATAATATGTCCTTTTGTCATTTACTTAGTTTAATGCTACATTGAAATAGAAAACTGTTAATGGCTCAAAAGTGGTATTTAAATGAAAGTCTGAATCTATTTTGGTGTCAATTTTTAATGACAGATAGTCCTTCTAAAGAGACCATGTCATAAAAATGTTATCAAATCTCTCATTTTCCTTCTGACATGCTAACTACTAAGGATACTGTAAGGGAAAGATGAAATAGACAAAATAAAGTTAAAACTCCAAAAGCTAATGGGTTTATATCATTAGGTATTTTCAAAATAATATTAATTTTGAAAGAAAAACATTTAAGTAGTTTATATATGAACAATCAGATGGCTTTTAAGTAACCCACAAACTGTTAAATAAGCAATGAGTGCTCAGGGTGGATAGAGAATTGGCTTTGTTGTGCTTGAGTCTAATCCTTTCTAATTAGCAGGATACTGGTATAACAAAATCTTCTTTTGCTATGGATAAGGAATGCTCCCAATTAAGGTTGTTTCATGTCATGTAATACAAGCAAAGAGAACGAATTAGTTGAAATACTCGACCTGTACCTGCCATACATGACTGAATAGCATATTCCTGGTTACCCAGATAGATGCTTTATGTGCATGTGCTCCCACAACCAGCCCAGAGGTAAGGCTTAGCCTGAATCATGCAAGAATTTTAGGGGAATGGTAAGAAATATGGAGACCAAAGAAATATCCTGTATATGCTGTGGGAACACTGAATTGGCAGACCTCAGATGGGGAACTATCCTTGTAAGGAGCAGAAGTTGAGATGCTTTGCTTTCTCTGACACAAGTTTTACACTGTCTTGGGTAGGACCTATTACCAACCAAAAGATTGTGATCTCATCTCTTCTCAATGTATTTTACCAGTGGTGGGTTGTATATAAACAAATTAGAGAAGCTAGTGAGGAAAGAAAAAAAGCTTTTAGTCTTAGATTTACAGAGTGATGAAACATTTACAAAGAGCAGCTCAATCATATGTCTACGGTGGGAAACTAAACCAGTGTGTGAACAGAGAACATCCCCAATTAGTGAACTAATTTCTAATACTTTTATGTGAAAGATTTTTCAGAGTAGATTTAGCACTAAGAAAATTTGCTTTAGACATTAAATTCCACAATTCCTGAGCAGAATATGAAATACCACAACATATTTCTACATTAAAATTTTACCTAGATAAATCAATCCCCCAAAAGGAAAAACATAGTATTATATAGCATAGTACTATAACAGTTTTCTAGAGAAAATATTTTAACCATGTTATTTTGAAGTCCATTTTGATGGCCTTTACTGCTTAATGGTATGTTGATCTAAGACAAGATTTGCCAGCCCAGATTTATTGAAGGTGAGAAATGCCACACATTTGTAGCTTTATAATTTGGGAGCACTCATACAGGCTCTGCCTAAATCATCTCTGTGAACACACTACAGACTCTTCATTAGAATATATTTTGGGCAGGTCTCTTGGCATTTTATTGCAATCATTCCACAGTGTATTATTCAAAGTAAAAAAGAAAGAAAGGAAGAAAGAAAGGAAGAAATACCTGTAATGTATATCCTGGCTCACACTGAAATGACAAAACATCATTCACCATATATCTATCTCCTGATTTGATCCCATTGCTAGGAATTACTGGTTCTGGACAGGCAGCAAGGCCTACAGCTGGAAAAAGTAAAAACAAATATTGAAAAAACATAGATAAGTGGACAGCAGGCCTTCATTGATATTCTCTGCCTTAATGAATTCTTTCCACAGAATTACGGGTATTTAAGAGAAAATTAATTAAATGTTCATTTCAACAATAAACTGAAATTTTCTTTAAAACACAGAAGTTTTCAGAACTGTTCTACAGAATACCAGCAGTATGACAGAAGCACAAAGATTAAACCCTGTGACTGTACCATTTACTAAGTCACATTGCTATGACACACTATACAGTGTTATAGTCTCCAAAGCAGTATTGTGATTTTTTAATGAATGCAGCATTTAATTTAATAAATTGCTAATTTATTCATTAGAGAAAATTACTCCTGAAACATCATTACTTAGATTTTATGTTTTATGAAAATATGGTCTGTAGAAACCAAGACAAAATATAAATTATTTTCACAATGTGTGGGATTTTGAGAACTTATTAGCACAAAATTCTTTAAAGGGCAGAGAAACATGATACTTTGCTGAATGTGATCCTGTGCATCCTTCAATTCAGTTGTGTGAAAAAAAATAACTGACTACTGCTCTCACTGTCTTCCTATGAAATCCAACCTGTTTGGTAACAGTAGATGCAACTGGACTGTTTAGTACAGAAATTTCATTATATTTGATTTTATTCTGATATGTGACACTTTAGAGTCTGTTGTTCCAGGCAGTTCATCATGGAACAATATCTGATATTATTCACTGAGACTATAGCATTTCTAGGGAAATACAATTTTCTTACAGGTAATATTGACCATACATTTTCATATCAACATAGGTTTAAGTTCATGCCACAAACCTTTATATATGTACTTTTCGTCACTCAAATATAAATGCCTTACAAACATTAAATGCACAAATAAAAATTTCACACAATTCCAGTCTTTTTTAGGTCAAGTTTTCGCTGAAGTAAATATATTTTTCTGATTGAAGCACAAGGAAGTCTAAAATAGCTTTTATACTTTCACAGGAAATTGTGATTGCTGTGCCTTTATTTTTTTTTTTTTTCTCTTTCCTGGAATTAAGTTCTGTGGTCCAGAATATTCCTTGTTTGTCCTGTGCTCTTGAGTTTTACTATATTTCATTTTTATCAGGAATGAAGGTAATGACAAGCCATTCTAATTCTGAGTGAAAACCATCAAGGTATGAAGTACAGTCCTGATAACAAATTGTGCAAGAGGTATCAAATAAAAAATTTTCAAATTAGCAAATAAAGGATTATTCAATAGTTGCAAACAATGGGACCTCCCTAAAGTGGTTATTTTGTGTACTGTAATGTAAAAATTTAGGAAAATATCTAAATGTACTTCAAAGATTTTCAGAAATTTCTATCACAGAATTTATAAATTTTTATATTCTTCCAACATAATCAGCTTTCAAATGACGTTAAGGTGACATCACATGGCCACTAGGAATCTCATGTGTAGTCACTATGTGGAACTCATGTTCCAAATAATCATGAAGATATTGTCATTAATTTCAATGGTTTGAGTTTCGCTGCAAGTTAACTTTTGGTCAATCAGTCTGTATTCCACACTACCATAAATGTATTCATGTCTGGAAAATTCCTTTGAGTATAGCTACTAAATAGCTGTGATGTTCATCCACACAAACTTTTGTTTCTTCATTAAGTGGAGTGTAATGTCTCATCTCAGTTATTCAAAGTGCCTTTTACAGATTGCTGTTCACTAATTTGCCAATCCAGTGTTCAATGCAACTTAAGCAACTCAACTCTTATTTCTGCATTTTCTCATCTTTCTCACTCCTGATTAAGTAACAAAATTTAAAAATATCTGCTCCAAGATTACTAGTACTAAATAAATAAGCACGTAACAAAGACATAGTGACTAAATTGCTTAGAGATATCAATGTACTTGCTGAGTTCTATGAGTATAAATTTGAGGTTCACTTCCTGTCATCAATAAATTTGTATTTTGGAATTCAGAATTCCTGTATGTTGAGAGTAACAGGGCTGCAGGCTTGGACCTCTATGAGTAAAGTTACTTTTAAATACTTTTCTGAGTTACAGAAACAGCTGTAACAGTGGCTACATAGCAGAACTAGTAATGTGCTTTTAAAATAGCTCATTCCATCATAGGTTGAATAGCATACAGAATTTAAACAGTCTGATCAATCAAAACCCTTCAAATTAACTTTCTATGTAACTGTTAGATATTGTAGTATACTATGTATTTGTCTTTAACAGATTCTAATAACTTAGGTAAAAAACCTTTTTTTTTCTGCTAGCTGCTTATACTTTTCATAACATTTTATATATACTACTATTTTGGTCTGCTGATATTCTATAAGAATGTAATAAAAAAAATTGACTTTCTTTGATATACCTGACATTAAGAAGCAATATTACTTTCCCAAAAGTAAGAGAAAGTTGAAAGCAGAATCAAATTTCTGAGTCCTGAAATCTCTGTTAGTCTAATCATTCCATAATACTAGCCCAGTGTAGTTCAAATATTGGTTTAGTTAAAACAGGTCCAAAAATCAAAAGAATGCTTGAGAGAAAGCAAAAAAATTCTGGTATCTGGGGACAAACTAGGAAACTTTAATATTCAGAGACTCTGAAATACATTATTAAACTAGGTTGTATGTGAAGTCAGTAATACAGGGAAAACATGTGAAATGCCAAGTCCAAGCAATCAAAAAAAGGAACAAGAATTTCCTAAGTGCATGCTTTTCAGAGCTCAGCTTCTGCTATACAGTACAAAACAGAACACATCAATGTCAAGAGTGATAACCCTGTCCCTGACCTTCTTCCACTTACTGTTTGCTAAACACTTTCTTGACTCTGCTGTGGCATAAAACAAATATGCTTTACTTACATAATTATATCCATGCCTACAATTACCTCAAATTCTGTCCAAACATCACTGCCATTGCTGGCAGAAAGAAAATCCTTGCTGGCATATCTGACAATGTGAATGCCCATTAGTGTCCATTTCAGAAAGCTGAGAACTGGACAGCACGAGAATGTCTTGACAGCCGGACCAAATGTCATCAGGCTTTCTTTTTTTAATTCCTCCCACCTCTATGCAGCTAACAGAAACATATTATGCTTTATTATATTACAAACATCAAGCTGGAGTGACTTGTTCTTTCCATTTGATGATGGTGTACATCAAAATCCAAGCTGTCCCTTTCAAAACTTCATGCTTCAGACACCAGCCTAGAAAATGTCTTTATCTCAATGAGTTACTGCAGAGAGGTCAGATTCTTGTCAACAGCTAGTAAGTTGTACAGATATACTGACAGGATCAGGACCTGCTAAATTAAAAATGGCATGTTTATAATTCACACCTGCTTTAACAGAAGGAAAAAGAAAAGACTTGCACTGAAGAGCTACATTAAAAATCAAATTGCATGAAATATTTTAAACTGGACCTGTAAAATAGAATATGCTACTTGGAAGAATATATTTTCTTCTCTGCTATTCTGATTTTTATCTTTTAATTTATTAGATATCTTCATGATAGAGAAGTACTACAAAAGACAGTCAATTGTTCTCTAGTCCCCTTAGCAGTGAATCCTTTATTTCAGCTGCCAAGAACCTTCAGCACTTGAAAAGACACGATAAGAGTGGCTTCAGAAAAGGAGATGTTGGTTAAAAGTAAGCTTATGTTCTCATACATATTCCATCATCTTGGTATAGCCGTAAACCAAAAGCTTACAAAATGAGTGGTGCTGATCGGTGCCACACATCCTAATTCAAGGTAACAAAGATAGATGACACTATTAAAATATTGATTGCATAAAGCAAGATTTTTACTGAAAAAAATAATTCTAATCTCTAAATTTGGAGAGTAAATAGACAGAGAGATACTTAAAGACATTTGTTGTCTAAACCTACATATCAATATTCAGTATATATTCAGTTTTTATTAAAACAAATTTGAATTTTACCAATAAGTTCAAGAGGCATGTTGAGAATTCATTATTTCCAGAATTTTTATTTTTTTATTTATTTGAATATTAAGGAAAACATTTAAACTACCACTGAATTAATAAATGAGATTTTAAGACGGAGATTAAAAGATGAGTGGCCACAAATGCAGTGGAATGAAACAGTCACATTTCTAAAGTCACATTTGGAAAGTTGATTCTTTCATTCATTATATTAAAAGAAATTCAATCAAATAACAGGGATATTTATTCTTCCTACTGTTGTACGTATTAGGAATGCTACAAAGCACTTGCTGGTGGTTGTGAAAATAATTATGTTTGGTATTTATTCTAGCACATGCATATGAAGGATTAGTTAAATGATAATTCTCATCCTTTCTTTAGTAATCTGTTGCATATTTAACTTCTTTGTTAACCATAGGTTACTGCAACCAGTTTAAAAACCTACAGTCCCTCTGAAATAACTGGAAACATCACCTAGTAGCCCTCAACAATACTTATAATTATGTTGTGACCAGAACAAAATTTTTCTAAGGCATTGACCAGTTATTTCTTTTATATTGAGTTTGTGTATCTGACTTGAAAATCAAAACAAAACCAAAACAAATGAAAGAGCAAAACAAACAAATAACAAAGAAACAAAAGGAAAAAAAAAATCTAAGTCATCAATCTGACCATAGCATACAAATTCAGTAGAACACATAGCTTGGGCAAATGAACTTTTACATTCTTCATGTCTAACTCAAAAACGTCCTAAAGAAAATGATTGAATTATATTATTTGCTTTAAGACTTGTTCGTTTTTGAAGGCTGCAAGGGAAACGTATGCACTGCCTAGATTAGACATAGACTTAGGTTTGCAGGAGCAGACTGTTCAGATCTTTCCCATGAAAATAAAGACATACATGGAAAAAACTTGCAAATGGACATAGCAAGAGAAAGACATTGTTAAAAGGAAGAAAATGTTTGAAGAAATAAAATTATTCTTATTCAAATATTTAAATTATCTTGAAATATTTATGGTTTGAATAAGCTTTCACTAGTGGCTGAAGCTTTTATAAAGTATCTATGAATTTCTATAAAGTTACTTCAAAACAATGTGCAGTGTGGAATATAAGATATGTGATCAAGTGTTAGCAACATTAATATAACTTACTGAAGTAAAGATTTCCATCACATAGTGAACCAAACCCAGTCATGCTTATACCATTTACACTGGTGAAATATCTTTTAAGTAGAAATACTTACCTGTTTATTCTAAAATATGATGTGCAATTTGTAGAGGCATAATTTTTATTGTGTGTAAATAATGTAGTAGTGACTTAAGAACACTCTCCTCTGTTGCTTCTTTCTCCTTGGAACTTCTTCTGGGATGAACGGAATGTTCCTAAATAATTCTCATTTTCTAATGCTGTTATGAAGAGTTTTTATATAAGGACATCAGGGTTCTGCAGAATACTGGAATGGTTAGTTTAGAGCATTTCACCTACTACTTTAATTTTAATGTGTGTAAAAGGTGAGGCTAATGAAAGACTACAAGGTCCATTTCGTGTCTTCTATCCCTGCAGTAATCTGCTGATGTAGGATTTGAATTACAAATTTGGACTTGATGTACTCAACAGCTTCTTATTGTGAATGGATATTTTTCTTTTAATATCTATAATTGGAAAGGTAATTGTCTTTGCTATAATTTTTAACTGTCATCCCACTAGAGAAATAATTCTATCACAGACTCATAGAATATGCTGATTTGGAAGGGACCCAAAAGGATCATCAAATCCAACTCTTGGCCCAAGAGTCACACCATGTGTCTGAGAGAATTCTCCAAACACTTCTTGAGCTCTGTCAGGCTTGGTGCTGTGACCCCTTCCCTGGGGAGCTGTTCCAGTGCCCAGCCACTTCTGGCTGAAGAACCTTTTCCTGACACCCAACCTAAACCTTCCCTGACACAACTTCAGGCCATTCCCTCGGGTCCTGTCACTGTCACCACAGAGCAGAGCTCAGTGCCTGCCCCTCCTGTTCCCCTCACAGGAAGCTGTAACTGCAGTGAGGTCTCCCCTCAGTCACCTCCAGGCTGAACAGACCCAGTGACCTCAGCCATTTCTTACATGGCTTCCCCTCCAGGCCCTTCACCACCCTCATGGCCTTCTTTTGGAAACTTATTAATAGCCTAATGTCATTTTTAGGAGTTGATTGTCCTGCTCTACTCTGCCCCGGTATGGCCTCACCTTGAGTGCTGTGTGCAGTTTTAGGCATCACAATATATAAAGTGCTTACTTTATATTTAAGAAATTAATTGTTTCAGGACTAACACTCACTTACTGGGTGTTTGCTTAGGAAAGGTTTTAGTGGTCTTTGTTCTAACAATTGTTCTAAATTGTTCTATCATTCTTGTTACACAAGGAACAATGGGTACACAGCAATTTTCTCTACACTTCCTACTCAGGTAATATTTTCATAGAATCATAGAATGGTTCAGGTTGAAAGGGATCTTAAAGATCATCTAGTTCCAGTCCCTTTGCTATGAGCAGGGACACCTTTCACTAGACCAGGTTGCTCAGAGTCCCATTCAATTCATCCCCAAAGATTTTAAACAAAGCTCATTTACTTAAATATTTTTTTGAAACACTTCAAATGTTTTAGGAGCAAACAATAAGTCTGGTTCCAAATTACAAGGAAGAAAACAAAAAGATCCAATGTAAGGTGAAATATGAAAAGAGGATTTGAAAAATTTTTGCCATATGACAATTACTATTGTTTTCACAATTCAAAAGCAGATAACTTTTTCTTTTCCAAAATACTTATATCTAAAACCTTATCAAAGGTTCCAGTGTCCTCTGATGTGTACGTATAATTTCAGTTAATGTTAAATGGGAATGATATACATGTAGCAGGAGAAAAGAACTCTAAGGCTGTTTACCATGAGGAACGTAGGTAGCCATGAATTTTCATATTTGTTTTTTTTGTTTTTTAAAATAAGAATATGCCATGGTCTCTGTGGATTTCCTAGAAATCTGATGAAAAATCAGTACAAGTGTGGATTTTTATTGTTAGCTTAGACTGACAGCAATTGATTACTCAAAAAAACCCTTTCATAAATAAATCCATTCCCATTCCACAAAAGAGCGGGAAATATACATAAAAACATTTTGATTTATAGAAGCATTACTCAAATACTAAAATAAGCATAACTATAAATTAAATAATTACAATAAAGCCTTTATTAAATGTCAGTCAGAGCCACAGAAAAGCCACCAAATTACTATGAAAAGAAAATTGGAGAAACAAAATTACCTACTTGGAAATGAAATAAAAAGTGTGGCCACTAATTTTATTTCTCTGAGGACTTGCTAATTTGTAAAATTTTTTTGGACAAGAAGTGAAAACCACTAAGGTACCATGACAAATTGACTATATCCCACATAAATCCAAGCAGGATCCAAGTCCTGCTTTCCCCTTTGATGCACACATTAATCATAAGTCTTTGAGCTCACAACAGTGTTGTGGTCTTTTTACATTTGATTTTAGTGCTCTACTACTTCTAACAAAATGTTTTAATACAAGTTGACCTAGAATGATGGACAATTTTTCCTGGTAATTAGAATGCTGATACAAATCCTGTTAAACCTGCTTAGTTCATGTTATTAAGTAAAGCAGTCTTAAAAGCATATATTGAGGACCCCCACTATGACTATTCAGACATTCAAATTTCTGCAAGAAGATGAAAGAATTGAACTGAACCCTGACAGTTATATTATACCTGAAAATTACATTTGCAAAGCATTTTATCTAGAAAGAATCATGGGACAAACAAACAATGCAGATGTGCAGGTCCAGGAGTTGGATTCAATGATCCTGATGGGTCCCTTATAACTCAGTATTCTATGATTCTATGACTACTAATTTAGTTCTCCTTTTTTTTTTTTTTTTGCATTTATTAAAAGTATCTGATATTCTAACATAGCATTTCACGTTGAATGCTTTTTTGCACTGATAGCTAATATCTTTGTGTTTTATTAACAGAACTCTTCAGCAAAACGACATTTTATTCCAAATTTTAGATTGACTTCTGAACTAAAGGTATTTATTTTCAGATGCTGCTTCAAACATTAGGTGACCAAATGATCTGAGACTCTAGAATTCATAATCAAATACTAGCAATATCTGCAGAGAAAAGTATTCCCTTCTCTGCTTTTTTCTTGATCTGTAAAGGTGACTGCTCAATATAAACCTGTAAATTCTTGCTGTGGGAACTTTCTCAGTTTCTGCATTCAGTCACACATAGAGATATATTGTACTCCTACTAGCCCTGCAGAGACCACATAGCCATATAAGAAACATTTTTTTTTCTTTCCTGTCAATTATCAACAGAATAGCTAACTAAGCTCTGAATGCTCAACATTGCTACCTTGACCTATCCTGAGATGCATTTCTGAAGCACTAAATGTGTGCGATGGACAAAAAAATGTTTCAACTAATTTGAAATTGAAAGATTGGTATGTTTATTCAGGACTGGACCACAGTGGACTTGTATCATAAAGACCTGTGCTGAGTTTACAAAGCTTCGATTCTCTATTTATTTCCAAAAATCATGTATATTCATAAAGTTATCTAACATGCCTACAGCTATTCATCACCTGTCCCCATGTTGTATGTAAATTTGTTGGATGTCTGTTGTAGTTGCACAGTTCTCTTTTTAATTGAGGCGGTGATCCTTTTGATTTGAGTCAGTGGTCCTGTGGGAGGAAGTAAAGACGTATTCCTCGCCACTTGGTCCTGTTGCCAGGTCTTCGTGACCCCTTGGTTATGGTCCAGGCTCTTTCTTTGGCTTCGAGACTGAAAGTCTTGGTTTTCTGATCTCTTACTGTGCTAGGTGTCAGATACATGAGAGATTGTCTTGCTCTATACCTATGTATTAATGAGTAAACCCTTAGTTTCTTCTTTGATATTATTATTATTACGCTAGGCCCTGCTAAACGACGTGCTGCTTATATCTTGCTGGTTGCATTTCCAGTTCCTAAATTTTTAACCCTTTGACTCATTTCTAAGAAACACTGGCCTTGAAATATTATTCTGCCACTGAAGCCCAACAGATGCTTTAACAGAGCACAGTTGGGAAACTGGCCATTAGGATACGAGCAAGAGTATAGATCTAAGTAATTTAAAATGTTCATTCTCTGACTGACTAGAATTAATGTGTACTTCTTTATGTTTCATATGGAATTATACTTTCACTGAAGGTTAAAGAGAAACACTGGAGGAGGAAAACTATGACCAGCTGTGGTGGAGGAGCCCCCAGACAAAAACAAAACAAAACCAAAACCGAAGAAAAACCATTTTCTCAAAATAGTAGATTCTACAAAAAGCTTCTACAGAGGTAATATTTGTGTTTTCATCCTACATCATCTCTAGAATGATTGTATTAAAATAACCCCTACAACATACTTGCATATAAATGCTTGAACTATGCAGGGATTTAAATGAAAACATACTGTCTTCTAACTACAGTCAGATTAAAATATTTATTATGAGTTGAAAATCTAGGTTAATCTAGGCATAAGGATTTACTTTGTGAGCTTCATCTAAGCACTCATCAGACTCTCAAGTCATCATACTACTTTTTAAATAGTAGACTATTCTTGGCAATACCTATTTCCAGTTAAAATCACATTAGCTATACAAGCACATGTACTGAATTCACTATTATTCTATAGCATTTTAAGTTTTGGAGAGATGCAATAATACAAATATATTTTAATTAAACATGATTATGTCAGCTAATACACTATGTTTATAAATCCACACCTCTGTATTTTAGAATTAAGTTTCTTATAAAACATTAAAAAATTTGATATATAGCAGAATTTTCCATGAAAATTCTTAGATTATTCTGTTTGTATCACCAGTGATTTACCAAGATAACTCTTGGGTTTTCTCTAGCTCTTGGATTAAAATGTTTTTTTTGCAATTACAGCAACTTGTGGAGAGAAAATAATTTGAAAGAAAGGAAAGAACAACAATGCATAATTATATGCACATATTAATAGGAAAAAAAGATGTTTTCTTCTTTCCAAGCAGGGAAATTAACTCTTGCTTTTTTTTTGGTCACCTAAATTTCAGAACTAAGCTGAAATAAGTTAAGAAAATCTGTATCAATATTAAATGTCACATTTTAAAAATGTTATTGTGAAATGCCAGGTTGATTTGTTATATGCTGCTAATTTGTGAAAGCTGCTTTCTATCAATTTCAAATGTCATTTCATTTAAAGTTTCAGTTCAATAGATACCACTTATACAAGGCTTGATAGTCAGGAATAATAAAAAAAAAAAAAAAAAACAACAAAGCAAGCAAAAAGAATAATGTAAAATATCTATTTCCCTTTCTGTATGCATGCTTTTCCTGAGTAAGTTTCAAAAAATAAGGAGCCTTACTCTTGTATTCCAGGTGAAAACCAGCTGCTGCCACACTTATGTCAGAGTGAAAATGAAGGTAAAGTTGATTGGAGGTGCTATTCAACAACGCTGGCACAGTTGTACCTGGAAAAATAAAAGTTATGGAATAAACTACAGCAGGCTGATCAGAGTTTTGTATTGAAAAGACATAACCAGGACTGAATCAGACAGGCTTATTTTCTTCTCATTACATACACAGGTATCTCAAATATTCTGCTGTGTTCTGCCTTGTTTTCTTCTGAAGTTGCAGGAAAAGTTTGATTACAAGCCATAACAATAAGAGGCTATGTAAGTACAATCAAAAAAGATCCCATCATGTTGAGAGGAAACCTTATTGACTTGGACAGAAAAAAAAAGAGATGTAAAGAGAGAAAAAATCACATAAATAACAGATTTGATTATGACAACAAACTCAACTGCCATTTGCCAGTTTCACCATATTTCTATAAAACCTGCAGTACAGAACAAAGCAGTCCAGATTTTTTCAATGTGTACTCCACACCTTCTTCCCACAATAGTATTTCAACCATGTATGCTAATTCAGAGCATATGACAGAAAATGAAGAAACAGGTACAACACATAAAAAAACAAACCAAAAACAACACACTAGCTTTTTGTAATTCAAATATCTATAATAAAACTGTGTGTGCTACACAACAAGCTCATCGCTAACTCTGGATACATTCTTTGCCACTGGAATTGCTAAATCTTACGAACACTGATTTTATTACCACATGATATCATGTAACTCATATTCTACTGTCTAAAGCTGGAAGACCTACTGAGGCTAAAAATTACATCATTTTCTATTATTACCCTCAGAGACAGTATCAAGTAACTAATGAGCTTCAATGGCGGATGCATAAGAAAAATTCTCATTTCCTGTGGGGCATTGTCTGTTTCTATAGTAACTGTGAGCAACCTAGGTATGAGCCTGAAATTTGGGCTTAAAAAGAAATGTTGAAAAGAATTATCTTCCTAAGTCTACAATCTAAACTAGGAACTAGTAAATACTTCTAAATCTAAAAATGAATAAAGCAAAATCTTGATATAAATGGAGGAGCTGAAAGATGACAAGCTGGCCTTTAAGGAAGTTGTTTACTGTCTGACACAGAAACTCAAAGTTTGAAAATTCAGACAGTACAGAGCACTCACACCACACAATACTATTCTGGAGTACAGAAAACAGTGAAGCATTTTCCTAGAAGAAGGAATTTTCATAGTATCTGTTAAGGAAACCTCTCTGTGTGACTGTCCAGACAGGGGTAGTCACACTTCCACCACCAGGGACATCCATGGCCGGGACCAAAGCCCCTTCATAGCGGGCAGCTCCAGTGATCTGAAAGGTCCCCATTTCACACCCCACCCTCACAGTCAGACCAGCTTTCCTCACAGATCCTACCCTGGGTCTCCCGCAGCAGAGTCTCTGATGTCTGATCCCATAAAACCATTTATTCACAGTGCACTTACACTGAAACAGATGAAGCTGATGCCTCTGAGAAGAATCCCAACCAATAAACCCCTGAACTTTTGCACTCTCACAGTCCCACCACTCACAAAAGTCTCTTCCTCCCTAGTCCTCAGCTCCTGCCATGTCTTTGAGTGTCCTCTCACCAGACTGAACCACAGGTCATTGAGCCCTTTGCTGGGCAGGATGTTGGCAGTTCAAGGCCTCTTGCCTCAGGCTGCACCATCCACAGCTCCGTGAGCAGCTTGAACTGCAGCTGCTCACACAGCTCCCAACACCAACTCTATTCCTCAACAGAATCCATAAAGAAGTTGAAATATATTTAAGGAAGTTTAAGGTGTCCCGTAACAATGAGGATGTTCACTCGTTATGATTACACTCTTTAATGAACAAAAGTCACCTGGCAGTTCTGTTCCTTTGTAGGACCTGTAAACATTTAACACCAGTCTTTTACTTTCTTATAGGATGATATTCAATTAGATGAGAAGTTAGATCCTATTGTACTGTGGGAAATAAATGAGGCTAGTTTTTAATTATCTTGATTGCCACATTCAATGGCATAATTCAGGCTGGCTATATGTCACAAATGGAACCCCCAGGGACTGATATTGGTCCCCATACTGCTTCAATATCTTCAGAAATTATTAGGGCGGTGAGATTGGAAGTACCTTCAGCAAGTTTGCTGGTGACACTGAACTGAGTGGATGGGCTGACATCTCAGAGAGATCTGGAAAGACTGAAAGACTAGACTAGCAAGAACAGTATGAACTGTAACAGAGACAAGTGCAAAGCCCTGCATATCATTTAGAATAAGCAAAAGATCCTGCTACAGGCTAGGATTTGGGTGGTTGGGGAGCAGCCTTGATGAAAGGACCTGGGACTGTTGCAGAAATAAAGTTGAATATGAGTCAGTAGCACGCTGGTGCAGCAAAGAAGGCAAATACATTCCTGAGATGCATCCAGAGAGACATTACTAGCAGAGATAGTAGAGGAAACCATCCTACTCTTCTCAGCACTTGTCAGGTTGTGTGTGGAATATTGTGTCCCATTCTGGTCCTCACAATGCAAGAAAGACAAGAGCAGACTGGAGAGGTCAAAAGGAAGGACCATAAAGGTGATCAAAAGCTAGAGAACTTACCCTGTGAGAAAGGACCAAAGAAGTTAGGTATCTTCTTCCTGTAGAAGAGACAGCTCAGAGGGGACCTCATCGCAGAATTCCCATACTTTAAGGGCTCCTCACTTCACTGGGAGCCACAAGGAGAAGACAAGGGGCAAGAGGTCCAAGATGCATAGGGCAATGTTTCATCTTAACACTAGAAAGGATGTTTTTATAGTGGGAACAACCGTGTCCTGCAGAAACCACCCAAGCAACATGGTAGAGTTCCCATCACTGGAGGTTTTGAAGATAGAACTGGACAGAGTGCTGGACAATATCATCTAGGTTCCCTTTCTTACAAAAAGTTGAACTACGTGATCTTGTGGGGTCTTTTCCAGCCTGGATTGTTTTATGATTTTATGATTCCATGATCTAACTGGAATTCTATTGTTCACTTGCTAACCTCTGTCTTTTCTGAGATTTGGTATATGAAGCATGGAAGATAAGTTTCAGCATGGTAATCAGGCATAGTGTCTTAATTGTTTTGGACTTCCTTTACTGTCAATAGAGAATAATGGTACTTAAAGGGCAGGAGCAGATATCACTGATGATAGCTTAAGTGTAGATATCTCCATGCTAGAGATGTGTAGATATTTAATGCTCATGTAGATGGATACAATGACAGGATACTGGGAGTCTTACAGACTTCTTAGCCTTTTGATTGAGAATCTGTAGTCTGGAAAATAGGCAGCTCTCACAGGAAGCAGTAAATGCATGCAGGTTTTGCCTAAAGGCTTAAAATAGAATGAGGACTGAAAGGTTTTCTACTTAAACATTGCATTATGGTATTATTATGGAAGATTGTGTCCCTCTCAAGTATCAGCAATGACAACAAAGTGTTGCCATTCAGTGTAGTGTTTACCTCTGGAATGAGACACATCACTCATTCCAGAGTAATGTGTCTTATTCCAGAGGTAAACACTATATTGAATGTGTTAAAGTCTGTGTAACTAGCTAAGAAATTTCCAGGCCAAGAACAGAGATCAATGGTCATTTTAAGCATTTCTTGGATTAGCACAAGCATGCAGCATAGATCACATTCTTACCTAATTCCATTCTAAATTTAACCATCATCATAAGAATAGATTCTCCAGATGTCAACCTCAATGGCTACTTTATTTGTATTCTCTCTCTGTATATGTCTATACATACATATATATATATATATATGTATGTATTCAAAGGAAGGATCTGTTCTACATATCATGCAGCAAATACTATACAGAGAAGAGGGTTGCACTGAGCACACAAAGAGCTCAAACAGGTAATCTCAGTCATTCAGTGTTGTGGCCTGTATTTTGTTCCGATTTTGTGTTTTGTTCTCTGGTTGAAAATTTTGACAATGGTTTGGTCCATGTACCCCTATGCTTTCCCCATGTTGGTTTGCATCTGAATTGTATCTGCCTCAGTTACTACTTTTTATGGCTTTCCCCGCCCTTTGTTCTAGCTCCTTCCCTGCCCATTATTGTTACCCTGCCCCTTGTTCCTGAACCTTCCCTGTCATTCCAAGGTAAATTTACCTCCCCATGGGCGTTTTGGGGTGTTTCCCAAACCTTGATGCCCCGTTGGTGAATGTGACCTGCCCTCTCGTCCCACTTAGCTCCAGAGTTTTATTGGCATCCTCCTTACTCCTCCCCTGAAGGTTCCCTACAGGTTGATCGTTTGTATCCACCCCTTGAGCTGTAACAGTAGAAAATCCCCTGCACGACAGTGCTCCCCTGCCTTTTGTTCCTAACCCCTTCAGCTTCAATAAACCTTTCCTCACCGGAACCTCACTACAAAAGGCTCCTCCTGCTTCACCCAGCTCCTGTCGTGGCCAGAGACTCATTGCCGTAGAGCGAGCTGCTCTACAGGTTCTGCTGCAGGCACAACCTTAATCCTTGGCAGTTCCTCACTCCTGGTGAGGCGCCAGAGAACCACCCCAAGCTAGCCAAGCTCCGGTGAGCCACATCAATTCAGGAATCTTGAAAGTGATTAAGGACTGGCCAAAAAGGAACAGACTCAGTTAATTCAGGTTTCCAAATAACTGTGTGGCATAATTAGCATAATTTAGTCAGTTCTTATATGTACACCTTTACCTCTTGAATGTGTATTTAGAAGACAGAGGAATCCACAGAGTGTGAATCAGAAGACAATGGTTTCATACAAGATTTAGTAAGAGAGAAATTTAACTGCTCATGAAATTGTGCCTGGAATTCAGTTTCAATATCACATCCCTGATTCAGTGTAGTGAACAGAAGATTTCATATCCTCTTTACTTATTCTTTCCCATGCAGAAAAATAGTTCTTTATTTTAGGTCTGACATTCATTATACCAGAGACAAATCCACAATAAATCCATGCTAGTTTATCTCCAATGAAATATTTCTAATACAAAAAACTGTCTTTTTCTGTTTCCTTGGAAATTAGGAAGGTTTTTTAAACCAAAGCAAGATGACACACTTATTTTGTAGTACAAAGAAGTGTTTTGAGTCTTGAGTATTGTTAAACAGAATATTGTTAAATGCCTAATTTTGTCATTCGTTATCCAATGGGTCCAATATATTTGCCACATAATTAAGTTCCAAAAGTAGATTAATATTCATAATTTCATTTTCCTTATTGCCAATTTAACATACAGCCTTGTTACTAGCATTAAATATGAAATGTTATAATCTCTTGGACTGGGTCTGGCTGGGATGGAGTTAATCACTGTAGCTGGCATGAGGCTGTGTTTTGGTTTTGTGACCAAAACCATACTGATAACACAGATGTTTGAGGTACTGCTGAGCAGCATTTACGCAGTGTCATGGCTTTCTCACACTTCCCTCCAGTGAGGAGGCAACACAGCCAGGACAGCTGCCCTTAACTGACCAAAGGTACATGCCACACCTTATGGCATTGTGTTCATCAGGAAGTTTTTCAGTTGATTCTTCATTTCCTTACAAATCCAATATACACCTATACTTTGAAAATTTGTGAAATCACCAGAGAGGCAGAAATCCACCTGCTTTAGCTACTCCAGAATCAGAGCAGTAATCATGAGTCTAGGTTATTATTCATGACTTAATTCCTTTCCCTTGGTTTAGTTTACAGAACACACTCTTTCTAAAAAAAAAAAAAGTCTCATATAAAAGAGGACATGTGTGTGTGCTTGATGCACAATTTAAACAACTAATTATCTGGTTTCATTATATCCCAGTTGTATTAATTCGGTTCGTTCTGTGAGGTCTGGTGAGTTTGGATGAAGATTGAATGCTTCATCTTTTTCATAAGAAAGGCAGTCTAATAAGGATAAGTTAAGTCAAAGCTATCAAAGGAAGCTCCTTTAATGTCAGCACCAATTTATATCACTGTATCTCCTCTATGGGAGGAATAGGAAAGATAAAAGAAAGGATTTTTTTGAAGGTATTGTCAACTAAATCCCAATAATCAAAGTTAAATATTTTAGTGTCATATTTTCTTCTGTAAACTTCTTTGAATTTGAATATTGACATGTTTACATTATCTGAAGTCTCCTTCCAAAAACAAGAACATATCATAATGGTATCAGAAAGGATGGAATACATATTCCTTGTCTATATGTGTGAGCAAATAAGACATGTTCTCTGACACATGTATCTATATATAAAACCGTATCTTTAAACCATGGCATATCCTAACCTGAAAAGCTCCCAAGACGCGGTGCTGTCATATCTCCACCATCGTATATTTCAAGGGAGTCCCAATTATGTTCAGTGGCAAAGCTGATGACCTGAATCTATAAAACAGGACCACAGAATGTTTTAGGCCAACCAGGCCATGTGCATTTTTAAATGTTCTAAAACCAGCAAAATAAAAAGAGAACATGTAGCAAAGAAAATAAAAATAAGAGATCCAAACAAATGACACATCAGTGAAAAGAATGTAAATAAAAAATCAATATTCACTTTTTTCATTTTTTTAACTCTTAGAAAATATGACACTAGGTAAGTAAGAAGGATTTTGCACGTGTTGCATCACTTTAAATAATTACTCAAAGTGTAAATGAGCAGATAATCAAGATAGCTGCAGAGCTCTCAGGGGCCTCAGCAGTACCCTAGCAGATAGAAGGAGGTGGTATGTGCGTATCAGATTAAAGGATCAGGACGTACTTTCAATATACTACATAATTAAAACAGAAAACTGCTTGTTAATTACTTCTCATTCATACCCCCATGTGAAAATAAATTAGCATAAAATAAAGCTAACCAATGAATAATAATGAGAAATCAAAAGCATTAATATTTCAAGTACCCCACCCCCCAATTATGGGATTACTAAAGAAATAAACAAAGTACTCAATATTCCATGCTTGACAGAATACAGACTTGCCTGAATACCTGATCCCTCCGTCACTACGATTTTCCACACACAATTCAAGCTGTTACCATAAGGTTCAGGGTAACCTGGCGAAAGAATAGTACCTCTGCGCTCAGTAAAATTCCTGCTGCATGGCACTGAAAGAAGGTATTATAACAAATTATTAACACAACATAAACCACTTTAGAGAGAAGTAGTAATAATTCTACTAAGATCAAGATAACTATAATAATTTTCTTTTGTAGCATAAACACATAGACATGAAGCAATCATCTGAACTTAGAATGCATCTTATCTAAAATATATAAATTATATCAAGCATAAGATACAACCTGTCTGAATAAACAATTAAGAAATGAACTTCATTTTACATGTGGGCAGCTTAGAATAGCCCAGCAACAGAGTCTAATAATGGCTTACCATAGGGTAAAAACAAACTGTAAAGACATAACATTAAACACAATTATGATTGACAGAAATCACGTGAATTCACCCACAGCCAAGGTTGTTCGCATATTGAATCTAGCTGATAAAAGGGTGTAGTACATTAAATAATTTTTACCATATACACACTTGCTTCTTTACGGTTCAAGAAAACAGAACAAAAAACCAGAATACGCAGAAAATAGGATACTTACATTTATCTTTAGAACACTCTAATTAATTCTAGAATAAATGCCTATGAATAGCAGTGACTTTTGATTATAAATCCAAAAAGGGGAAGGTGAAACATTCCAATGTTTACAAAAAAAGTTAGGCATGCTAACCATTATTTCAGTGTAGGTCTATTGACAGACTAAAGAAAATCAGTTATAATTAACAAGGCTATCATTATTTGATGTACACTATGCTTTTGCTTGAAAAAAGAAATCATTATCCTATGTGTGATAGAATACACAACAAGTTCTGTGTAATAAAACCGGTAAAGACACTTCTGGAGAATTAAATTCTGCACTGTATTTCAAGCTGGAGATAAGTCATGAAAATAATGAATGCTCAAGAAAATGTGCATCACACTTGTTCATATAATCTAAGTCATTACATGAAACAATATACTGCCTATGAGCCAGCTGGTACTCAATTACTTCTTGATATGGAAAACTGCTCTTTTAAATTGGGCATGACTGATATTAATCGAAGGAGAGTGAATATATGGGTTAAATACTACTTTCTGAAACAATTCCTGGATCCTAATTCAGAGACGTGACAGAACAGATAATGTAAATGTAATTGCTTACCTACACAGCTTGGTACTGTGTCATTCCACTGAGCTAAGGCATTTGGTACAGACTGACATCGGATAGCTTTTGAGCCTTGTAGCAGATAGCCAGGACTACACTCAAATCGAACAACAGAGCCTGCTGAAAACTCAGAGCCAATTCTCCTTCCATATCTAGGCTCTGGAACTGAGCTACACTGTGTATCGCTTGTGCGTGGAACGGCTGTATAAAGAGAGAAAAATATAAAGTCATGAATACAAATGACAGTCATAATTAAAAAAAAAAAACAAAAAAACAAAAAGCCAGACCAGTAAAAATGCTGATTGTTTCTTGTAGGACAGAACTTAATTCATGTTACTTGCTCTGCTCCTGTATTCTCAAAGAATGGACTAATGCTTTCATGCTGGAAATGTGCCTGTGTACAGTCATGTGAGTGCCATGGCAGCTTGAAGACCTTTTGACTTTGAATGCATGGAAAGCTTTGGGCATGAGAAGATCAGTGGGTATTTCTGTGCCCCTATTCAAAGACAGGATACTACATCTACCACCTACTTCACTTTATAAACACAGGGCCTTTGGCTTCTCACTAGAACTTTCTCACTAGAAGCCCAGAAAAATTTTATGGCACAGCTAATCAGATATAAAGACAACATAATATCTTACAAATATTTCATTTATCTTATTGGAGACTATGAAGTGATAACAATACACCCTCCAGTTTCAGTGTTTTCTTTTGACAACAATTATTTTTACCAATAATGTCTGGGAATTAATAAACCTGATGTGATACAAAAGCAGTTAAAAGATGGCAAGCAATATATAAAGAGCAAAATAATAACATTTACTAGAAGCCCATGGGATAGTTTTCCTTTTGGCTTCATTATTTATAAACACTTCTCGATAACAGGTACTTTTTATACCTACTGACTGTTGCTATTGTGCGTGTTGTTCTTACATCAGACTTGTTCTTACTACATTTTATTTTGCAGTTAGATAGTAAATGCCAATTTAAAAACTAAAATATTTATCTAGGAAATGACAGAGGTATAATCTCATTAAATATCTGCAATTTAATGTGTGAGTAGCATGTTCCAAAGCTTTGTTTCATCAGCTTGGTTTGTTCAAAAATTAGAACATCAGTGCATCTAGATATGAACAAGTAATGCCATCAAAATTGCCTGCCATTTAGTCCTTGCATAAATGGCACCAGGAAGAAAAAAAATAAAGAAGGTGGGTGTTACACTTCATTCCTGGCAAATTTTCAAGCAAGATTCTTCTAGCTTACTAACATAAACAGAATCACAGCTATATTTAGTTTTATTTTACAGCATTATGTTTAAATTCCTTTGCTGACCAATAAGAGTGAAGAGTGATAGTTCTATCTGTTCATGGGCACAGCTGTACACAACCCCACCATGCCTGTTCAGCTACCTTGGTCACTAAGTAGAAGACAAGGTGTATAGAGCCAATACATACTTATTTTAATATTCATAACTTTATGCTCATCCTATTTCTTTTACTGTCATTTGCTCTATTCAGGATCATGATTAAGTTTTAAGTATTTGTAAATGCTCCAAAAATTAACATTTCTTAACCAGGTGGATATGGAACAGTAATTGAAATCAATTCTATCTTAAATCTAGCATTAAACATACAACACATTTTAGCAGAACAGTGAAAGTTGTCATTTATGATTACATTATGTTTAAGCGTTGCCACCAGATATAACCGTTAAGTTTGCCCAAGTATTACTGGATGTAGAGAAAAGTTTTTTCTAAGAATATTTATAAATAATTAATCCAGCAATAACAGAAAAATACATTCTCATTTTTATTCATATGCAGTGAGTTGATTTGTCAGACAAGGTCAGACAGAGTAACATATATATTTCTTCTAAATCATTATGTTGGTTGGTTGCAGAAGATTTTAACCTTGACAGCTACAGAAAGATGTAAAATGTATTCAGGATTTAAAAAATAGTCAGAGGTAAATTAGTATACTTCTGAGTAAATGTGCAATATGGCAAAAAAAAAGCAAATCCATTTTCTTAAGTTTTTTAAATGGTTAAATGCCTTACACAGTTTAAACAAACAACTTACCTTTCAGCAAACTTAATATACCTGCCTTTGTTCAAAAAATAGGAATTTAAGTTCTCAACAGCACCTCAGTATCACACAGATGCTCTATGAAACTTGTTTTTGCATGCTGTTTTAACCATGGCAGGGAACTGTTCTGCACTTGTGGAAGGAAAATGATGAAACATAGTTCAAGGATTTCACACAGTCACAGTTCTTCCCGATCATAACCTGCAGGCCAGATGCAGACTGCCAGGTCAATTCAGCTGACCCAGCTTGCTCTTTTTTGCTCTTTTATTGGGATTAATAGCCTTTTCTCTACCCACATGTCTTCTCCACCAGCACTATTTTACTCAAACCTCTTTATTCCATGTTATTGTATAATGAACACACTGGAAAAAATGACTTTACAACTGCCTATGATGTGATGATGGCTGCTCACACATCCAATTGCATGACTGTCGTGTGCCTGGAACTACAGCTCCTGCCATGTAATTAAGCATTAATCCATCCTTTGGTCAGGGCTACTTGTTCAAATGGGCATTTTGGCCACGAGATAAATCATTCACAATTATGTGACAGCAGAGGGCTCAGTATATTGTTGCGGACAAACCAGTCATGATTTAGGAAATTAATACTTAATTATGCTTAACTTATTACCAATTTTACACAAACTTCTGATCACTGATTCAGGAATTAAAAAGAGGACACAAACAATCAACCAAGTTAATTAAACAGTTTTACTTCATTCTCACCAGGCTCATCTTCAAACATCTATCCTCCCCTTCTTTTTCTCAACTTCCTTGTGTCCATCTTTGGTGTAACAATGAGGTGAGAGGCAGCAGAGGAAGTTGGGATATGTGCTCTCTCTTTGCTTTCCCTCACCTCCTCCACCAAAGTACTTGGCATTTTACTCATCTTTCTCCTTTTTGCTTCTTCAGGTTCCCACATCACCCTGTTCCTGAATGTTTCTCCTCCAGCATGGATCATCCATGGGCTACAGTCCCTCAAAGACGTCCCCTACCTACTGCAGAATAGTACCTTTGCAGGCTGCCAGCCCCTCTGAGGTGTTCTCGCTCCGGCAGGTGTCACTCACAGGCCATAGTCCCTTTAGAAGTACAAGCCCTTCAGCAGGAGTGCCTCTTTCCAATAATCCCTCCAGCAGCATCTCTAGCAGCACGTACCCAGAAGCATCTCTGCCCCAAAGCAGCTGTCACTCTCAAATATTTCTGAGAACAGGCATCACATGTTCCTCTGACTAGTGGGAGTTTTGGCATGTGAGAGATTGCTTATACCAGCTTCACAGGGCGCTGTTTGTGAATGGCACATGGTAGCTTATGGCCTCCTCCCACACAGGTCACCACCTCAGCCAGTTGCTAGTTAAACTTTTAGCTTCTCATATGTCCAAAGCTTATCTGTCTCACCTAAGAGGCTACATGACCTGACTGAAAATTTCAGCATCACTCCTGGAGTATTTTCAATTCATTGTGTAGAAGAAACTCTTGCTCAGCCTCCTATGGGAATAACATCTTTCCCTATGTCTTTTTTCACTGAATTTTTTAAAAGGGAGGAAACCATAGAAAAAAAAATCCTTGCTGTTTCTCTAAGCCTTGCCTAGCAACCACATCTGGAGAATCCCTACAACAGCTGTGCAGGCAAAGGATACTTTTTTAACAGTCAGATTTAAGAACATCCTGTAGCTTTCCATAATAGCATTGGAAAATGTGCATACATGCACTAGTAATCCATACTTATTTGCATAACTAGACCTTTCAGCACCTCTCAACAAAGAATGTCAGATCATCTGGTTTCATTATAATATTGCCTTATGAAACTTATTTTCCTGTGAGCAAGCTATCTCTGACATGATAGCAAATGGGGTATTTACTAGCACTCCTAAATTAGTTCACATACAAGAAATACTTTTTCAGACTAAAAGCTGACATTTTACTGAGGTCAGCCCAGACAGCCATAAACATCCATGGCTGCAGTTGTATCAAATTATTCTACTGCCAGCAAGAAACACTCAATGACATTTAAAATTGACATTTTGCTCAGTTTTTCAGAAGTTTTACTAACACTCTGTTAATGGTTACTGTGAGACAAGAAACACTAAAGATACAAAATCACCATGAGGTATAATTTTTTTTAATCCTCTTCTCCACCTCACCTGCCCCCCCCCATTTTAAAAGAACTGCCTTAAGAATAGATGCAATGCAAGCTATAGATAACAACAATGTGAGGTAGTTCCACACTGCTTGAAATGGAATTTAAATACTCCACAGAAAAATGTAGTACCATTTCTAACATCTATAAAAGTTAGGAAAATAGGTCTGTTTCTCTAAAAGCTGACACAACTGACAGCTCAGCTGAAATGCCTCCAAGATTATTTCAGTTGGAAGAGACCAACAATCATCAAGTCCAACTGCCTTCCCAATTCAGGACTGACCAAGTTAAAACATGTTATTTCAGGGCATTTTATCAAATACCTTTTAAACACTGACAGGCTCAGGGCATCAATCACCTCTCGAGGATGTCTGTTTTAAAGCAGGACATAATGTGTCATGGTAGCACATATAAAAAGTAATACTAACAGTCATAGTTCTGCTCTCTAATTACATTTAGCAGACAATGTGTGGCTGTGTATTTTATTTTTGCCACAAATTAGATTAACTTGATTGTTAAAGTCACAATTTTCCTTTACTCTTACTTCCCTTTGTCTTCTTCATCCTAGTATACTAACTTTCTTAATGATCCTCGTTAAAATCTCAATTGACCTAATAAAGTAGTTCATGCATTTGGATTGTATAACAAGAAAAAAAGACAAATATTAAAATCCCATAAATTTTTGGATGGTAGAAAGGTAATCACTTTACTTTTTAAGGAAGGAACTCTGTATAGCTGCAGCCTGAGTTATATAAAACTATAGACTCTTGTTTCTTAGGTGATGTTGTAACAGGAAGACAAACATAAGAAAGCCTGAAAAAAAAAATCCCAGTCTACTTACACATGATTGTTCTTAGCATATACCTCAACATACCTCACCCTAACATTCTGGAAGACTCAATATTCATTCAGTCTTATATTACAGACACTCTTTACCTATACAAGGAAATGTGATCATCTGAGAAAATGAAGTCATAGATGGCATATCCAGATAAAAAGAAGTTTTTGAGAAAGTGGTATCACAAAACCCATTAAAACTGAATCAGAAGCTAAAGCCCCTATCTGTCAGTTGCTCAAACCAGGGTGTGAAATAAGGCAAGCAATAACTCCTTCTCCCTTGAGCCTTCCTTTCAGCTTTTGCCTGTAGTGTTGTCAACCTAGACTTCTCAAGCTGTATCAGACAGGCATTCCATTTTCTACAGTAATTATCCTCCACTTTTCAGTAAATGTTTCATATCACTGTGAAACAAAATTGAAATCAGCCCAGTGGAAAAGTGAACAGGAAAGAAGGTCAACCTGGAATAGAGGGCAATAAATAAAATGGTTGACTTTGCAGACAAGATTACTGTGTTCAGAGTGAGAGTGGGTGTAATTTCTGAAGTATTTAAAAGGCTAGCAAGCAGCTGGTCATTGGAAGTATGATCACATGCTTTATAAGAAGAGGAAAAAAAATTTCAAAAATATGGAGCTTATTAAATACCACGCTAGCCAATATATGTATACATATATAACTGTATTTAGTAAAGCTCTTAAGATATATATTTTAAATATATTAAAATCTCATGGTATTTAAATGGCTTCATGATTTTTTTGCAATAAATAAAGTGACCTTGCCTAACCCATTTTTTGCTCTCATTTGTTAGAATCTATTTCTTACAGTTACAAAAAACATGAATGTCTGAAATGAGGCATGGCATTGTGCTCACCTGGAGACTTCCTGTTCAATAGCAATCTTGTTCAATAGCAATAGCAAGTGTGTATATATACAGCTAATAGAATTGTGGGGTTTTATCACTATGAATTCTTCAAAAGCAGCAAAAAGTAACACTTCAGAGCATTAACACTAACAGGTTAAGACAGAAATATGTCATTCATATGTAAATGAATAAGAACTCAAATGCTGAAAGCTCTTTTCCAATTCCAGAAGTTTATAGTCTCCCTCTTTTATGGTTAATTTTGGATGATAAGTGTTAATGAAAGTGTGTGTAAGATGCTTTGATATGTAATAAGGGCAGATAAAAATATCTGGAGATATATCCAAAGAAGAATCTGCAGTCATGGGGGTATCTTTCTGTAAATATGAGAGTTAGAAGGCTTAAAAATCAGTCCTAACAAGCTTAAGCTTCTTACAATTTTGGAAATATTCTTGAGGTGAGACAGTCCTTTCTGTTTATTTGTTGTGTCAAACTAGGACCATGCTCCAATTTAAAAAAAAAAAAAATAAAAAGGAATCTAGGAATCTTAATAATACATTATTTTAAACTATTCCCAAACTAGTTTTACACTTCACTTTAGTAAAGGCATGCAATGCCTGTCTCATTAGGCTTACTGAGTATGTATGAAGTACAACCAGTGAACTGCCCAGAAGTCAGTCCCTGTGGGACTGCATTTGTTGCCCTTACAGGCCATGAATCTGTAAGCAATGCACCAGGTCTCACCAGACTGCATCCAAGACCCATGGATCAGCTAAGTCTTCTCAGCTGCCCAGCAGAATGCTAACAGACTTGGCCATGCCATGTCATTCTTGCCTTTCAGCTGCAGTGTGCAGACATGCACATAATGTCTCCTTAAGTTCAGCTGGGCCAGGGACAGACCAGCAAGTCTCCCAGCCGCCCTTCAATATAGAGCCTGAATGGTCCTGCTGCAGCAATTTTCTCTCTGAGCTCCTCAAGAAGACAGAATCCTTAGCAGCCTGAACAAAAACTCCTGAAAAATCAGCTGGGAATACTGAGGAAGACTAATACAATTAAGCACACTCCTAAACCCCTTGAGCTCACTCAGCAGTGAGCCAGCAGATTGCCAGCTACTGAAAAAGGCTGGACATATTCAAGTCAGTGGGGCCAGACAGGATAAACACAGACAATGCTGTTATGAAGCCAGTCTGTCATCAGTAGAAATCCCTGATCTCTGGAAAAAGTTTAAGACTACACTCACATTTAAAGCAATACATTAAGACTTATGCAGAACTAAAAATAATACAATTCATGAAATTGGCACCAGCATCTTCCATCAAAAGTAGACATGTTTACCTTGATAAACAAAGTGAAATCCTCTGGCTGATGCTCCACTCTTAGCACTGAATCGCAGAAGAATTTGATTAGATGTAGCCAAAGGCAATGTCTCTCCTACAAACGGAAAGAGATAATAAATACACAAAACAGAAATAACAGTTATAGCTCTTCAATACGTAATCAAATATGCTGTTAAAACACAGTTTTCCTCTATAGTTAAAGAAAACATAAGTAATATTGTTAAATTAAATTTGTCATTGCCAGAATAAAAAGTCTTCATGATTCAACAGGAGAAAACCCTTCTGGAATTTACTGCAGCAGCTGGAACTAGAGCTCAAATAAACTACTTGACTGGAGAACCCTACTGCCACTTCAGGCCAAAATTATTATCTTAGTTAACTCTTTTCTGTGACTGAGAGTTTTACTTTGTCTTGCAAAACACATTAATTTATTAAACAAATATAAGTGTTTGAAAAGTGCCACAGGGATCTTCATGGAATGTTTACCATTTTAAGACTGCAACTGAAAGTATATTCATGACTTGTTTTATGTAGTGGCTTCAATAAAATATATGGTCACACATGAACTATGTTACATTATTAACTTTATTATGGCATTGCAATTTTTATTTCTGATTTGAGGATTAATAAAAATATTTAATAAAATTTATTGCCTTTCTTGACATATCTGTCAGGAGTCATGTTAAAAGTTCAATAATGAAATACTAAAGACAAAATTGCAATACTTCTACAACAATTCCACTTACTATGACTACTGTTTTTATTCTCCCTGGAGTCTATAAACTCATATTCTACAAAAATGAATGATGATTTAAAATATCACATATGACTAGATATATAATTCTTTCACTTTGATTTTATATTTTGCAACTAGTGATTCCATGTAGAAGAATCCTATCCTGAATCAATGCAAATCAGATATGTCACAAGTAATAAATAAAAATCAGAAGTTTAAATACACTTCAAGTATTTTTAAATGTCTGCTGTGAAAACAGACATTGATAGTTTGATACTGTAAAATTTGGTGCTGGGATGAGTTGTCTTTTAAATTTAAAAATTTAATTTTGTTTTGTTGCTGAACTCTTGTCAGTAATTAAACAAATCTTAGAATTTTTTGTGAACTCATATCATGACACAAATATCTGGATTCACCAGAGAGAAATTAAAAGCTGAGTTTTTCATATAATAATATATTTACTATAAATCAAATATATTTGTTACATACTTTTCCTATAAAGTATTTCTCCAATTATTCAAAGCAAAAACCAAGAAGCCATGAATAACCCTGTACTGCAAAAGTATTAAACTCACATATAAACTCTCCTAAACAGTAGAAGTGCTTGACAAAACACATTCATAACTGCAGAAATATAAAACATATACTTACATATCACTGAAGATGAACACATTCATTTTATATGCGTACATTGGAAATTTGATCATGTTGAAATCCATGTAAGCTTAATTATGGTTTCACAAGGTCAACATTTTGCTAGTTACCTGAATGCAACAGCTGGCCTGCTTTTAGTCTAAGCACATGTTTGCATACAGATAATTGCATTTTGCAAATACAAGTAATTTGTGTTTAAATTAGCCATTCAGAATACACAGATGTGTATTTCAAAAAGTTTAGGGGCAGAGAAGACAATTATACCATCCAATCTGCCCTCTTACATAGAGATTTGAGAACTTCATTCAACTATTTCTACACTCACCCCAGCAATCAGTTGTTGCCTAACCATATGTTCCAGAATAATGTTTTGATTCAAAGATTTAGAAGCGTATTTCATTTCCCTTAGCATCCTGTTCCAATAACTTTGTTTCCAAAGTAAATTCATAACATTCTCCTGATTACTGTTTTCCCTACTGAGCTGTGTAAGAAATGTATACTTTTCATTATTAATTACCTGAGTGGGATCCAGACAGAGAGCTAAGAAGTCTAGCCTGAGAGTTTTCTCCATCAAATAATTCTGCCACATCATTCAAAGCTGTCTGAAAATAGGCAAATTGTCCAAACACAACTACATAAGGAAAAAAAAAAAAAAAGGATAGAGAGGAAAAAAATTAAAAGAGAGGAGATAAAAGAAGAACTTAATCTTCAAAATCGAATTTAAGGATGTATTTCTGTTTGTTGTATTTATTAATGAATTCCTGAATGAACTTTTCTAACTTGTGTAATTGTCTAACATGATATAACAGCTGAAATAAACTCAAGTGCAATAATATTTTTTTATTTCCATATTTTAATTAAAATCAAATTTATTAAATCATGCTTTCACCAAAACCATGACCTCCAGTCAAAAAAGTCTTATTGTTTAGATTCCTAAGAGAATAAGAAAATGGACTATCTAAACAAAAAGGTTTGTACCAAAATTACACTGCCAAATATAGCAACTATTAAGGACCATCTATTATCACACAGGATTAGTTGCCTACCTGGCTTTAATCTGAGAAAGATATTTTTAAACTTATTGATTTTTCAAATTTTTAAATTTGCATTAGTACTTTTTTTAGTTTTACCAGAAGTCTGTAAAAACTGATCAAATATAAAAAATAGCACTGTGTTACCAGCTTTGATATATTGTTACACTTAATTTGCACTTCAGCTGTAAATAAAGTGTATTGCTAAATAATTTAATATTACATCTCACTAGTAAATATTGAATAGTTCACCGAATTCAAATATCATCTAGCAATAGAAACATAAAGTAAAACCAAGTTAATAAAAATATTATTTTGTAACTCTAGCCATCTATATTGGCTTTACAGCTGAGTCCTTACAGGTTTCATTGTATACAGAAAGCACCAAATATGTTAAGTTGCTGTGCATTAAGCCTCTTGGTAAATAAGTAGTGAAATGAATCTTACTGCTATTTGTCTGGACTAAGGAAAAATGGGCTTTGCAGAAAACTACACCTTACATACAATTACTTCAGTTTTAAATATTCTGTCCAAGTATTTTGACACATTGAAATAATTAGTTTTGTTATTTTTTACAAATGTTTCTGGTACTTCTATGCAGAATTGCTTTCTTTTCCTCACTGTGCATCTTAAACAAATGTGATCCTGCTTATCTTGCCCTTGTCAAAACATGAAAAAGTTAAAATATGAGAGGAATATAGGAGCTTGTTTTCAGACACTTGATTTTACTTTGCAGAAAGCGTGAATGAATGATAGTCCTATGATAATGAATAATGTAAACAATGAAGGTATTCAGGATATGCTTAGACAGCAAACATAGATGTTGTGTCTGTTCGTTACTCTAAGGAGAAGTAAAAGGTTAAAATCCTAGAATAATTTTCCATTAATTTTCCATTAATTTAGTTTTTATAAATAATTTGCAGTACAATGTAAACCTAAGGTTATTGCTACACATAAAGAACATTTGAATGGTAGGGCAATGATAATGACCAATAAATCAATTGAAGAAATTCTTACCAAATTCTTTAGGGACAGTTATTGAATAATGGCAAGTCTGTCCAGCAGTGTAATTATGAGGATAGTTTGGTGATAAAACCACTCCCTCTGATCCGGTATACTGCCCTCCACATGGTGCTGGGAACAAATAGAGAGAAACACATGATATTAATTAGAGCTGTCCAAAGGAGTTAAGTCTGAAAAAAAACCAACAAACCAACCTAAAGATCACAAAATGACACTTTACTGGTTTTGCTTTTGTTTGGTTGGTTAACCTGCACTGAAATATCTAGTAGTTCATTCTAAGGATGCAATTGTATAATAATTTCTTGAAAATTAGATTACATGCAAGTTTTACTTGACTACAAGTATTCACATAGGACTGGAAATATAAGTTATTTAATTGAAAGATATTGTAAACATAGGCTTTAGGCTGTGTTTTCATTTCTATATCTGTCTATATCTATCCATGTTAAAAACAGGTCAGGAAATATATATGGTACTTCATTAAAATGGCACAGAGGAATACATAGATGTGCTGACACTACCCTACACAGAATGTCAAAATTCTGCTTTATGAAAGTATGCTTGAATTGCTTTATTCTCCTGTCTTCCTAGACAATTATGAAAAGCACACATAGATTATACATATAAAAAATCCTTGGCTTCATATGTATGTAAAAAAACCAACAGAAAAATAAGAGAAACTCTTTAGAGCTACAGAAGTTAGAAGACATATTTAAGAATAGTGGAGCTCAAATCCCAAAGACAAGTCAAGATTAATGAAAGTAATAGTTCCATCTGTATCACAAGAAAAATAAAGAACAGGCAGGATCCTCCATGTATAAGCTGTAAATGTGGCATAGTAAGGGACAGATGGAGTGGCTATTTTTAAGTTCAAATATCTCCTTGTTTTGGATATTGAGTAAATAAATTTCTAGAGACTGAAAACAAAGTATTGCTGTCACTCTTCTCACATTTTGGAAAACTCCGGCTTCCTATCAAAATCTTCGTTAAATTATAAGTCTTGTATTGAATTAGCTACATGGAATTCAGTGCTCTTTTTCTTGTGAGAAATGATTTCGTAAAAAAACTATAGTTTTTGCCAGGATAAGAGACGGTTGTAAGAAGTTATTTTACCCGAGAAACCAATACTGAAATTATTGTATAAAGAAATAAATGGATAAATAAAGTTATTAAAAATAGCAATCCAATTAATTTGCTTTTAAGCAAGGAAAATATCATTCCACTATAAGAAACAAAGTAAAACAGTGTTACCCTGCTGTGGGCATCTAGCATATAGCAGAGTACAATCCAACAACTTCCTGGAAATGAACTCTGAGGAGGAGCTATGGCCCCAGTGGACAGCCAGGCCATTGATGTGGGGCTATGAAAGCATCCTGTTACCAACCCTTGGCTCTGCAGCCCTGGCTCATGGTCTGTGGAGCTCTGCCTAGTGAGTGAGCCTGTGCTTTGGACATCTTTGGCTCTAAGCCCTTGTTGAGCAGACCTGTTCTTTCTGCTCCCTGACAACAGATCTTTAAAATCATGCTTGAAATACCTGCAAAAGTTTGACTTCCTTAAACAAAAATGCAGCAATTAATACTACAAATCCATATCTTCTCTTAGTTGCTTATATGAATTATTCAAAAATCCAATGTGATGATAGATGAGAAGTTTGATCTATCAGCAAGCAGAATAGGATTATGTGGCTGAGGTGAAACTCAAATTGAGGAATTAGTTCATGGCATGAATTTTAAATCTTCATTATTTCCTTCTCTTCTTGTTTTGAGGATATCAGAACCTATGCCACAAAGTTTGATTACCACATGAAATTCTCAGTTCATGAATATTTCATTGCAATGAAAGTGTATCACATTTAATTTAAAACAAACTCTAAAGTTATGGAGTTATAGAAATGCTTTCTTCTAAATTTTGCTTTTTTATAATTAAAAATCTAAAATTTTGCAGGAGATTATTTTTCAACACAAATAAATAGTACTTTATGGACTTTATTAAATTATATATGCAACTTCTTTTTGATTTGTTAAAATTGATCCATATACATATATATCTACACAATAAAAAAACTGAAACAAAGAATAGAGGATAAATTAGTTAGCCACAGTTCTGAGATGTCATTTTAATTTTCTGCCTCAGTAACTATAATTCTTTTTCCAAGGTGACAATTAATGCAGTATTGAGAGGGTTGTGATAGCTATTCTAAATAATGCTGAGTGTCTAAAAAATCTTAGCTATTACATTGCAATCATTATCTGAACATGTGTTGATTCCAGAGATACTTAATACATTACTGACTAAGCTATAGTCCAATACTCACCTTAATTCTTATTTTTTTTTACACAAGATATATGTGTAGGAATAGTGTAAACAGCCTCAGGGACTGAGAAACTGGGTGGACACCAGGTGGACAAAGGAAATGGTCAGAAAACAGCACATACCATTGCAAGATGGCAATGCTCTGTTCCAAGCTGGCTTTCCATCTGCACCAATTACACATGTTATAGTTGAAGGTTCAATAATCTTATATCCAGAATCACACTGGTAAGTAATAGTTGAACCAAGTTTAAAATCTGTTCCAATTCTTGTGCCATTCATGATGTTTCCAGGATCAAAACAAGCTTCCCGGGGCTTTTCTGTTAAAATGAATTACAGAAAATCTATATATGCTTTGAATTAAAAAACAAAAAAACAAAAATAGCCCCCCCCCAAAAAAAACACCCCAGCAAAATAAACTATTATCAATGGGTTTTTTTCAGTCAGTTTAAATTATTCAACAGCTTCCTAATATATTATTCTTGTTGAATCATGGATCATGGATGTTTGCTTAAGATTAATTATCTGGCAGAGGAAATTATGATGAAGCTGAATGACTCCAATAAACTTTAATATTTATTATTTAGAACAAAAAAGACCTGTTCTAAAATTTGCCACTTCTATACATATGCTGGTGACAAAAGGAAGACTAAGGAAAATGTAAGTCCTCTCCAGAAAGAAATGGGAGACCTGGTTACCCAGGACATGGAAAAGGCTGAGGTAGTCAACAAGGGCAGGTAGCAATAGGACAAGAGAGAGTGGCTTCAAACTGAAAGGGGATAGGTTTAGGTTATATATAAGGAAGTAATCCTTTACCATGAGGTTGGTGAGGCACTGCAAGAGGTTGCCCAGAGAAGTTTTGGATGCCTCCTCCCTGGAAGTGTTCAAGGTCAGGTTGGATGGGTCTTTGAGCAACCCAGTCTAGAGGAAGGTGTCCCTACCGTGGCAGGGGGGTTGGAACTAGATGATCTTTAAAACTCTTCCAACTCAAAGTGTTCTATAATTTTATACATTTTGTATAAAGTACTGAATAATATACATAAGAAAAATATTAAATTATTAGGGAAAAACATACTCTCCATTGAGTACAATAACTTTTAAAATTCTGTTCTTGTATCCTTTATTTTGATCTCATTATAATTTCATTTAACTTTCAGTTGCATAGATGAATTCATATCACACTATGCTGAGGAAAAAAAAACAACAAAACACAGTGAACACGTGTGTGCACATTTTCAATTGCCATCTTTATCTCTTTATCTCCCTCATTTTCTTTCCTTGTAGGCCTTGCAGACTTCCTGGAACAGATCGTTTTCCCAGATTTTTGATATCTTGTTTAGACAGGGACAAACAGTCTAAGATTTCATTTATGGCAATATGACAATTTGGGAAGAAGAACCTTGCGCACACAGAGAACAATGCGTGATGCTGGATGACAGATGAAGACTAAATATAAAAATGATTTTATAGTTCTTTTTCACTCCTTTCTCTTTCTGTATTACTTAGATCTTATTATTTTTTCTGTATTACTTAGATCTTTTTGTCCTTCATTTTTAACATGTATATTAATGTGGTTTGCTTCAATTGTCAAGAATAGGAAGCCGAGGCAGCACTTCTCTTGCTGAAAAACAGCTTGATAAAACAGCAAAGATTATCATCAAGCCACAGACAACATCTGTGACTGGAAAAGAAACCAACATCTTCAGTGATTGTCTGGCTTTAAAAAACAGTCACTGTAACCCAGTCTCTAACCAGAAAGAGGCACCCCCTCCAAAAAAAAAAAAATGCAAATACTATCCAGTATTATTAATTAAAAAATGCATTTGTAGATTCAAAACAATATGGAAAGAAAACTGTATTGGTATGTATTGACAAGAATGAAGAAGCAGTCAGGTGGTCTTCTTAGGTAAGACAATTTCACTATTTTCAAAGTTTTTTCCAAATGTTACTTTTGATATGCATCTTCAATTTTATTTATTTTTTTTTTTTTCTGGAAGATGAAAATGTGCATAAGTGATGTGAAAGAGATTTAATGAAATAGGATTTCTGAACTCCTTCACATATTAACAGAAAATAGTTTTTAAAACATACATTGATGCATAAAGGTATTTGGCATTTCAGTTATGAGAACATACAGAAATAAACAGATTTGAATCTCAACAGGTACTAAGTAACATTTTTTCCTTTTATTTAGACTACAATGAGAACAGTACCTTTATAGTCAATGGCAAATCCTGACATTCCAACAGAAGCATCACTGCGAAAAGCCAGAAACAGACTGTTACCACTGCTCTCTATTCTTTCAGGAGCCTGTGAGCCTTGAAAACTGCCAATTAGAGGGCTGTTGGAATCTTCTCCTTCATAAATATGTAGAAAATCATAACTGGGTTCCATATTGAAACTGAAAATAAAGGGGAAAAATAATTAAGTCTTCGGGTTTTCTTTTTATTGTGTTAAACATTATTGTGACTGTAGTTGTCAATTTTCTGCTTCACATATTTTCTCCCCAGAAAAAAATATCTTTTAAAATATGATTCACAGTAAAAATTCACTGTGGAGTTCTTTTTATCATAGATATGAACACATTCAGCCTTCCAAAAGCCATTATGAATATCCTCCCACCTGTCTTAAACATATTTTTCAAGATCATGGAATCATGATTCAGAAAGGCTGCCTCTTACCAGAGGACCAGAGGGATGATCCAGAAAAGTAGCTTGAATTAAAAGTCCAGCTTTTAGTTGGCTAAACTGGATGATACTAAATCCACCCATTACAAACATGTTTATCGTTTTAGAAACGAGATGCTTTCATATGGATAAACCATTATCTTGGAACTTGTGTTTGCTCTTCCCCAGATGATATCAGACATAATAAACTAATGTGAATTAATATTAATTCTCACTAAACCATCTAAGTTATGCTATATTTGATGACATTTATATGTTTTACAAAATAATTATGAAGATAATATGAATGGCATGTCTTTCAGAGGAATTTGACATGAGTTCTGAGACAACATAAATATAAATCTCAGGCAGTTCTATGAGAAATGCATACACAGTGAAATGCACATTGAAGAAAATATAAGATAAATCAAAGCTACATTAAATAAAAATACATTAAAAAGAGCAGGCGAGGACTCAGTCAGGTGAATAAATTGGTTTTTTCCTCTTAATCTTTGTATAACAAAATAAATAATTATTTGTCTTTTTCCCAAGTTTGATGGCCATATTTTTTCTTTCAATTATATCAATTAGTAGTGTTAGATGAAAACTTTTCCAAATTTTGTAAGACAAAAGGAATAATATATTTAGCTATGTAATGAGCAGAAAACATTTTCATAATGCCAAATGGAAACAGCTTTGTATAATGAATAATATTTTACGCCCTATTTGCAAGAAGTAAGAGAAGCCACAAAAAATACTTCAAAATATTTGCTAAGACAGATGATTTTTAGTTGAGAATTTTAGAAGTTATAAAAGGAATTGAAATCTAAAGACCAAAACCAAGGAAAATAAAATTGTACAGAGCAATGATTTTCAGTCATTCTATAGGAAACACACATTTGACAAAACATAAACATCTCCCTATTCTCAGTCCACATTCACATCCTGGGCAGACACTGCTGTCTTCTCAAAGCCAGTTCCTTGAGAATAGCACAGGCCTGGCTGTAGCATACTGCCCAAGAATGAGAAATGCTAGGTGAAATGAATAGAAAATGGTATGTGAAGACAGTAGGTTTTTCAGAAGTCAAAGAAACATTATTTCTTCAGCTCTCCATCATCTGCCAAAGGTCTTGGGAGTCTGTGGAGGTCCCTGCTCTCTGGAAGGTGGCCAATGTTACTGCAATTTACAAGAAGGGTGTGAGAGAAGAACCAGGGAACCCCAGGTCTGTCTAACCTCAGCTACTGATAGGTGTGTGTATTACTGGACTGCAACCATTTAGAAAATTTATTGGAAGTGTAGCATAAACAGAAAATTCCATTATATTGCTCATATTCCTTACAATAATACTCACAAATCTGAGTACTGAGTAACTGTAGGTTTCTTTAATCCTATTTGAAATGGAACATTTGAGTCGATTATTCCAGCAATCTACAGAAAAAGTCCACTTACTACACCTATCATGTGAAGTCTTCAAGAGTATAATTAGTGGAGAACTATTTTCATCCATTAATGCTATTTAATCAAATATCAGAATAACAGAATTATCGCATTTATATAATGCAATTTCAAGTACCTTAGGATTCCATTCTTTACTTTTGTGTCTACTAATAGTTTTTAGAAAATAAACTACAGTCTGTAATTAAAGAAATTCGATTTTTTTTCCCTTGGTGTTGTTTGGTTGTTGTTTTGGTGTTATGTTCTTTATTTTTTTTTCCACAGAAAGGGTACAAACATTATACTGTAAAATTCTCAACATGCCACCATCTTTTCCTAAAAGAATCACAACTGAACAAGATTCCACAGAAGTCAACAGCAATTTTACCATTCTCAGCTTTCAAATCACACTTAAACTGTATCAAAAATGAAAAAAAAAATTGCATTTGCATCCATAGATACAGCAAGCAAAATTATTATATAGGACTGATTCAATTAGAAATAGCAAACAGAATGCATGGATATGACTATATCCCAGAATTTCAACACATAAATATCTATGCAACACATATAGGTTGATAATGGAACACAGAGGAAATAATTAAGTTCTTGATACAATATTATCTCAGTGGTTTTTCTCTTGACTATGTAGAACAATATCTTATCTATGCACTTTAAACAAAGCATGTTTAGGCTGTATTTCTAAAAAACAGAAAGAACTGACTTACAGATAGAATTTCCACTGCACTTTACATCTTGACTTTTAGTTACAATAGCATAAATCAAGCATTTCTACAAATTGATATGGTCTTTCAAAGATTTGTATTTGATATGTCACAGAAAGTTTTGTTTCTCAGAAATATATTGGAAAGCAAAAGTACTATACAGTTATATATTTTTCTTTTACATGATTTGGAGTCAATGATATAGCACATATTAGATATATGCTCCAGATGTAGCCAGAGAATTTAAGTGGAAGATTTAAGAAATTATAAATATTGCCATTTTTAGATTTGACATTTAAGACCCTTTAAAAAAGAGACATTCATTAAGAAACAGTACCTTTTGAATATCAGGGCAATGACAAAGTCAGGGTTTACTTTTATTCTCCAGTCACATTCTTTCCCAGGAGGATAAGGCTGTGGATAGTTAGGTGATAAAATAACTCCTGCTGGGCCTGTCAGGTTCCCTCCACATGCAGCTGTCACAATGTAAAATGAAACATTTAACATATGGTCACATGTTAAATTCACAAGCATATATATAAGCTGTAAAACAGGAATGACTTCTACATTTACAAAAATTAATAATATTTTTTAAAAACACAGAACTTTCCCACTTCCTGTTAGCAAAACATTTTCTATTTTACTGTTAAAAAAGTGACCTCTGTTCATATTCAAAAGCAGTACAGGAAGAAATCTTTCTAAAGGAATAAAAAATATGAAGTTAAACAGGCAGTCCTGCATATTTTTTGGTATTACTTAATCCTGCCTCTATCATGCTGAAAATTTCTTATGTACTGGAAGTACTTTAAGAACTGGGAAAGGAGGCCTCAGGTTACAGTTTCCATTGACCATAGATGTTGCAGAAATTAGTTTGATTCACATAGTGAAGATATTACCCAGATCAAAAATCAAATACATTCATTTACTTACCATGAATTGAACTTTTAAACAGAGAAGGGTTCCTACTCTAATAGATCATAATCACATCTACAAAGTCTAACAAAAAAGTAAAGTTGTCAAGACAGGCTGCATCTACCTTACCACGTCAACTAGACTAAGAGAAACACATTTACAGTGCAAACCAATTGGTTCTAAGGATTTGGAATCTACACTAAACATTTTAAAGAGATTTCTTTCCAGGCCATTCCATTTATAAGTCTGCATACTAAAGTAAAGATTTCATGAAAATTTTAAAATTACGTATAATGGCTTTACAGAACACTTAAGATTTCTACTATTGTCATGTCTACACTAAAGATTATTTTAATCTGCTTCCCTCTTCAAAGTCACCTTGATTACATGGAAAATAACAGGAACTATATATATATATATATA
>VYXF01006152.1:337237-397029 GCA_013397295.1 Polioptila caerulea | reverse complement strand
CAAGTTCTGAGATAACTGTCCTGAGGGGGAAAATTTACAGGGGGCTGTCTAGCATAGGAAGTGATCCTAAAGTGATCCGCAAAGCAAATAAATATGAAACAGCAGGATGTTTAGGATCTCTGACAAAGAAATTTAGGGAAGATAAAAGCTGGATGAAATGAGACCTGGAAGTTCACAAACGAAGAAGCACTATACTGGTCCATAAATAGACAGATAATATATAAAAACCTATATAAACGTATACATAAATATACCTCTTGGTTACATAGAGTTTATGAAGAAGCCATCAGTGTCATGTATAAATAAATCTGGAAAGAAAGCTCTGCATATAGAGACTCTTGCTCCTGCTGTGGACTGCCACAAGGTGAGTGCAATTCTTTTCGAAAGTTCTGCTCAATCCCTGGCAATAAAGTTTATGTGGAATTTTCTGGACTGGTGGAACGAGGATCAATTTACTTATTGGCCAGTGCAGCAAAAACAGCTATTGCCTAAGACAGAACAAGTAAGCATTGTTAACTGAGTATAAACAGGGAGGTTGGACCAGCTGACTCACTGTAGTCCCTTCCATCCTTACCCATTCTGTGACTCTGTAATAATTTAACCACGAAAGAGAATAGTAATTAAAAGCAGCTTGAGAATGGATTTCAAACTTCCTCTCCTATTGTTCGTTTCTATAAATTAATCCTAAACAGAAGAGGAATTCACCAAACAGCTCCCAGCAAATGAGCCTGAAATGGACCTGTGTTGTTTTGTCCATTTTATTATAAGTTGCTGTGTCTCAGAAGAACAGAAATTTACAGGTAAACTGACTAAGGGGCTGAGATTTCAAGATTTCATTCTCTAGAGACACTACTATCTGCTATGAAGAAAAAAAAATTTTCTACTAACTGGACAATCCCATCTGATGGAAAAAGCTGAAGTAACTGGTAATGTGTGCTGATATAACTGGGTACAGATCCTCCGTTACACAAAGTCAACTCCAGCCCACAATGACAAAAGATCTGACTTGGGGAAAAAGCAAAATATGCCACTACATTGTTCTCTGTAATATGATTCTCTTCATTCAAGCTGAAAAGAAACTTTGATTACATCTACAAAGTAATAACATCTATTTGAGGTCTGACGTATGTGTGCATCCTTTCGATGTCAAATGACAAAACGCTAAGAGAGCACGGGTACAACATTACACTTTCAGACACTTTGAGACTCTTGCAACCACTAGAGGGAAATCTTGCACCAGTCTGAGTGTGTAAATAAACCAAAATAGAAGCACACAAATGATTTTAAAAATGAAAAAATGAAAACAATTTTAGGCCTAAAAGAAACGTGAGCTCTCTGAAGAAATCTTAAGGGCTTCTTAGGAAAGTAGCAGTGTCTCACAACAAGTTATAATATCAGATGAGAAGTTTCAGAAGTTTGTACTCAAGGAACATTGGCACTTTTGTACATCCTACTGGCTACAAAATTCAAAATGAATCCTGAGTTTGAGATGAGTTTGGGGCTAAAAAAGCCCAAATGATTTCCAAATACATCCAAGCACTAACATTTGTGTCAAACTGCAACAAAGATTTGCAGACAGTTTTTAAATTGGAGCACTCTTCTGTTTCTGAACTAGGTGATACCACATAATTGATTCATGGTGTCATGGGTAAAATATAATCAGGGGTGTGTTATTCTATTACCATCCATTGGAACTGGAATGGGAGGGGAGTGATGTAATCTTCTGTTGATAAGCCAGCTGATAAGAAACCAGCAAGAGCAGTTTCCCTTATCTCTCCCTTAACCCATCCTCCCTCCAGGGATAGGTCTTCTGTTAATGGGCCATTGAGTCTACTGATAAACTTACATCATCCCATTGGGAAATGCTCCATCTGGGGGGAGGAGCCAAGCCCCTCTATCTGGATAAAAACCTGAGACTTGGGACATCAAACAGCCTCCTTCACTGGACTCCCAGAGGAAGAACAGGCCCATCTATCACCACTGGACCTTCATCGGAGAGCTGCACCTTTTCTGCAGGATTACCACTTCAACAGAGCCACAACTGCTACTCCAGGAGGACTGCAGCCACCACTCCAACTGGACTGCTCCAACAGGACACTCTGACAGGGTGTCAGGTTGTATTCAGACTCTGTCAGTGATTGTCTTTTTCCTTATTGCATGTATTTTTTGTTTCCTTCTTTTATTTTCCCTTTTCCTAATAAATTGTATTTCTGACTAGAAGTCTCCCACTGGTTTTGCTTTTCAAACCAGCACACACAGCATCCACCTTTCCATGTTGATTGAAGCTCACCTTGAGTGAAGCTCCCAAGAAGAATGTTTTGCCTGTGCACCTACACTGGCTGTAGCAGGCAATAAAGTGAGTACAGCTCATAGCAATAAAACATTCTGCCACTTACCACCAACCCCTACTTCCTTAGCAAGATGGATTTCCATGAGCAGTATTACTTTGACAGCTGAACTCTTGTCTCTTAATTAGGCAAAGGTATTTTAGAACCTCACTCTAACATACTTTTCACACAATGCTTATGCTTATCTGCATAAGCTTAATGAGTTTCTGCACAGTTGCATCATTACTACAAAATACAAATTTGTATTTTTATGAAAATAAAAAAAAAGAGAACAGGAAAAGTGAACAGGAATTAAATCCTTTAGTTGGAACAATAAAGCCCTTTTAAAACCATGATTTCCATGTCTTTCTTCAACTACATGTTTTAAAGTCAAATTACAAATCAACAGATATTTATAAAAAGTTGAGAGGGATGAAAATTTTTTAGAGATCACAACAGCAAATAGAAATTATTTTTAGTAAATGCTACCTCATGCAGCCTAAGACAAGAACAGGAGGTTAATGAAAACAAAGTAAAAAAATGTTCCTGCATTGACAAACCTGTTAAAAAACCCCTGTTTTTATGAAAATCCTACAGCACACAATACTTTCAATATCAAACACTGTGCTCATTCCAAATTAACTCCAAAGTAAAAAGAACACTGGGTTCTTCAATCTCTGTTTTCACTATAACTATGTCTGCTGATATTGTTCTTTCTTATAAGGAGTTGTTTTTGAAATGTAAACCCAACATATATATCCACTGAAAATAACATAAACTGCAAAAAAATTTCTGAACACAGTACTATTCTTACCAGTGCTGTTGTGAGCTGAATCTGGTCTGAATCTGAATCAGAAAAATAAATACAAAGCTATTATAATTTTCTATTATAATCTTATGAGAAAGATTATTAAAATACATTATAATTCACCTGAAATACATTAATAAGACTCTTTTAATTTTCATAAATAAGTCTCTCCTAGAAATCAAACTATCAACCATAAATACACATCATTCAAGCATTCTACCCAGCAGTACATTTTTTGAATCTTAGAACTATGTTTTCCGTTCTGTTTTTCTGTAATTGAATACAGTACCTAGAAATTGTTTTTATGAAAAAATTATTGATATTAATAAAAAAAAAATCATGGACTAGAAGCAGAACTTGGTCTGATACTTACAAGAAATTAATCCGTTTAAATCTGAATAGCAAAAAGTTGAGCAAAGAAAATCAAGAACAGCAATTAGAGTCCCAGTAGTAACTACTTTATTGGCCCCATAGTTCCGTAAAAGTTTTTCAGAAATGGGACTACAAACCACAATAAGAATGGTATCTGAATGATTTAATCCAGGATAAGAAACAAACAAATGATCAAAACCACCAATTGTCTGGTAATTAGATAGCTTTTTACTTTATCATTCCTAACCACTAGATAGGACCAAGCACAAATTCTTCAGAAATAATATTACCATGTTTTGTCCTGAAGCATCATGGCTGTCTGTGGTTGGCAAAAATCCAGATCATATATTTTCTATTTTGAAAAAAATCTTTTATTTCAGTGTTCAGCCACTGCTTCTTGTGCAAGAAGCTGTTGTCCTCTACTTCCCCTAATGCTCAGTGAATCACTAACTTTTAAATCAATTCCAGTTATTACAGACTAAATACATATTATACCTATTATTCATATTATACCATCAATTTGTATTGACTAAAATAAATGTCTGGGAATGATAAAGCTGCACTAAAATGAAATAAGAGCTTCAAAACCTTTTGGTAGAAGAAGATTAATTTGACTTATTTAGCTGAGCCTAATATATATAGGCCAAATAATTCAATATTTATTGAATAATTCAATATATATTACTAACAAAAAGCCAGTAAATGTAAATAAAAGATTAAGATTTCATTAGAAATATGAATGGCGCATCAGCATTTACAGTTGGGTTACATGACACCACCAATTCAAAGAAAACTGACTTAGAATATCAGCTAGAAATTTGTACAGGCAGTGGGTTTTTCAGTTTGTGGGGGAAGTGGCCCCTGACTTAGTGGATGAGAATTTTTACCTTCAAAATAGCTTTTTAATTACTAGACTTTGTTTTCTAGGGTAAATAAAACTTAGACTCTTTTTGACTCAGGTTAGGCAATGGAGTTCATTCAAATAAAAATGAAGAAATTGTTTTAAGGAACTCATCATAAAAGGAACTTAACTATGCTCGAAGAGGCCGAGAGAACAACACTTTGCTCAGTGGTCACATCATTGCCACCAGGTCTTGTGTCATTCATCCACCATAGAGGAGGTGTCATTTAATTTCCTCTTCAGCCTGAAGCACATGCAGAAGAGACAAAAGATCTACTGGGGTAGGAAAATTTGAGGGTGAAATTTTCACCCTCTTTTTAGCTGTACTTTGCCAAGATTATTTCAAAGAGGCTACTTTAACTCACAAAGGGTGACAGAGGATTGGTACCCCCTGCCATAGGAGGTGGTTGGAGGGAATATCCTGATTACTTGGCAGCAGCATAAAAATGTAGATTAAGATTTCAGTGATTTTGTGAAATCATTTCCTTGGCAATTGTTATAGTATCTGAAAACTAACAAGAAATGTCAAAATATTTTAGATGCTTCATGAGACAAACTGCTTTGATGATTTGAAACTGTTATCTTTTTCATTTAATCTGAAACTCTTTTTTAATTGTGTCCAAATTTTTAAAGCTTCAGGTACCATCTTTTGCTACTTCTGTAGCTAGAAAATTTCCCCAGAATTTCCACAATTATAAATAACAAGATTGCCCTACAAAGATCCAAAGCAGAGTTATATCTGTTGTGTACTTAACCATAATTAATAAACTTCCATAGCAAGAAAGGATGTTCTTTAGACTGTTGTTTTCAGTTTCCAGTCATCATCACCAAATGCTATCTACCTTGGCATAAAATTTTCATTTCCTTTCCTTTGCCTTTCCTTGCTAGAAGCAAGGTACAGATGACTTTGATCTTATCTGTCCACTTTGACTCTCTTGTAGGCTCACCAATTTATGGTGATCACTCTTCTAAGAAATGTAATATATAAATAGAAGTGGCACCAAATGAAATTTAAATTTCACCCTGTGAAGGAAGTTGTCATTTATTGTGGGGATAATAACAAATCAAGTCCATTTTCATGATCACAGATGTCAGAAAACAGATTTAGCTTTAGACTGCACTGAGGTGTTGTGCCTTTATTTAGCAGTGTGCGCTGATGACCTATGTCCTTCTGAACTGCTAGAACAGGAAGCATCAGGCAGGACCACCGTGCACACACCTAAAGCAGAGTGGAACCTGCTGGTAAGAGAGACCTTGTATGTGTGGCCAATACCACAACCCAGTCCCAGTCCCCAGATGGAAGAAGATATGAATCAACTTCTCGAAGCTTATCAGCCACATCTTCTCTGTGTGAGACATGATGCAACATTGCATATGTCCTTCTCTCTTTAAATGTGGTGGGAGACAAGAACCTGTGCAAAACCAAGTCTTATCTTGCCAAAAATCCCAGATGGAATAACTGCAACAAAAAAGGAAATCTTACCATATGTTTGTCATACACAGCTACCACCACAAGGAGAAAATCATAATACAATGCAGTATGCATAATAAGCTTTGAAATGTTGCTCTATAAGCATTAAAAGGAATACCAAGTTCCCAGGTTCCTCTAAATCTGTGCTCTTTCCATGCATGAACTATCAATATCAGTCCCAGCTTATGAGTTGGTTCTGCTGACATGGTCACCAAAGGAATGATGGAATATCTGAAAGCTCATCAGCCACATCCACTGGCCAGCCTGCCACTATGGCAAGCTCCTTCTGGACATTGAGCAGAGTAATCCGTCTCTTCTAGTGCTTTTGCGCTGAACTGGTCTTTTTTACCACATGTTAGATTTCATAAAAAATGTCAAGAAGGTATTACATTTAAATTAAATTTCTATCTATACACTCTTCTGTCCTGTAGTTACCCTCAAAGTGTGTGTAAGAAAGCCAGCATCCCACTGGCTGGAGCTGAGGGTCTCTGCACAGCAGCCTCTTGAGAGATGTATTAGGTTTGTGTGGTCAGGTTTTGGTAGAGGGGGAGCTTTAAGGGTGGCTACTCTGAGAAACTGCTAGAAGCTTCTCCCTCATCCAACAGAGCCAATGTCAGCCAGCTCCTCCAGGATGGACCCACTTCTGGCCAAGGCTGAGCCCTTCAGCCGTGATAATAATGCTGAATAGGAAACAAAAAGCTATTGGTACAGAAGTGATTGCACACAGAGAAGACAAGACTGAGAATATGTGAGAACCAACACTGCAGGTACCAAGTGCAGCAAAGAAGGAGGGGGAGAAGGTGCTTCAGACTCTGGAGAAGAGACACATTTGCAGCTCATGACGAAGACCATGGTGAGGCAGGTTGTCTCCCTGCAGCCTTCAGAGCTCCACAGGGGCTCAGAGATCCACCTGCAGACCTTGGAGGAGCCCCACACAAGAGCAGGTGAATGCTTGAAAAGAGGTGACTTTTGGACTGTGTGGGAAGCCCACACTGGACCAGGCTCCTGGCAGGACCCTCTCTCCAGGGCACTGTGGAGAGAGGAGCCCATGTTACCAGATTTCTTGGCAGGGCCTGTAACCTCACAGGGAACCCATGATGGAGCAGCCTTTCCTTGAAGGACTGTGAGCCATAGCAAAGGACCTCCACTGGAGCAGTTTGTGAAGAACTGCAGCCCGTGGAAAGAGCTCATGCTGGAAGAATTTGTGGAAGACTGTCTTCTGTGTGAGGGACCCCAGGCCAGGGCAGGGGAAGGACGCCTCTTCCCGATGAGGAAGTGGTGGCAGAAACAAGATGTAATGAACTGTCTGTAACCCTCATTCCTGTCTCCCTGCTAGCTGCGGGGAAGGAGGCAAAAATAAGGAACAAAGTTACATCTGGGAAGGAGGATGGGTGGGGGGAAGGTATTTTTAAGATCTGTTGTGTTTTTCCTTATCTAACTCTGATTTTGGCTGGTAATAAATCCAATTAAATTCTTCAAGTACCTTGATAGTAACCAGTGAATGATCTCTCCCTGTTCTTATATTAACTCATGAGCCTTTTATTACATTTTCTCTCCCTTGTTGAGGAGAGGAGTGATGGAGAGGCTTTGGTGGACGCTTGGCAGTCAGACATGTTAAACCATCTCAGGAATCCACCCTATCCTCCATCCCCATCTTTCCTAGGGACAGAGCACTCACTCATGGCATTCAAGATTTTGACTGCACCTCAAGCAAGGCCTTGGCACCAGCACAATTTGTACTCCGAGTGCTGTTTTAGTGCCACACGTGTACCATATTCCTCTTCCCTCAGCAGGACTTCTCTCCCATATGCATTGGGGAGCAGCTGGGTACATTTTCTACACTTCAGTGTCATTTCCAGTAAGCATTTTGCCCTCACGAAATCCAGCAGCTGAGAAGCTGTGCTGCTCCTGCCCGAGCACACCAGCACTTCCAGCTTGCCTGGGTCCCTCGCAGCTGGGAGGGGCTGGCGACCTGCGGGGGCCCAGGCTGAGCCCTCTCTCTGGGGAAGGGCCAGGGCTGCAGGACCCTGCTTTGCTCTTGTTCTCTGCCCTCACCCCCGAGGGAGGGTGCTCTTTCAGCAAGGATCCACTCCAAGAAGGCTGTGGCACACGTTCCCTGCCCTCTCCCAGGCTGTGTCAGCAGGTCACCACTGATGGGACAGTGGCAGTGCCCGGTCAGTGACTGTCCCTTGGCTGCTGTCTGGTCCCCAAACCCCTCTGGGGCAATGTTTGGGTGGTTCAGTGGCTGAAGGCCAATGTAGGCATGGCAGTGGGGTGGCAGGAGGTGGGGGTCACACCTCAGAGCCATGGGAGGTTCTGCCCAGGGGCCGCTGCAGCAGCTTCAGCTCTGAACTTCCCTCCCTGGGGCATGCTCCCTCAGGGATCCCCGATGGACAGACTGCTCAGATATGACAGATTTTGCAGAGTAAGAGAATGTTTCATGGCAATACATGCAGAAGGGAACTCTCAGATATGACAGGATTTTTTCCTTTTCAGTTACATTTTTTATTTGCTAAATTCTCTTCCAAAAAATAATCACGGCTATGTACAGCAAATCATGCATCTGTATTTACATAATTTCCTATCATATTCTTCCAAAATTGCTATTCAGTTATGATAAATATATACAATATTTATCATATCTGGCATTGATATTTAGAAAACCTGACACTGCAGTGGAAACAAGGATGGATTGTACCAGCCAAGGCAGTACTGGTTTCATGTGCCATATTAATGATTTCCTCAAGAGATCTTCAGCTCCTGCTTCTATCTATCTCACTGTCCCACAGTGGCTGCAACAGAGGTAAAGCTCACTCAATGAGCAGAAGATCCACTGAGGATTTGCTGAAGACTCAAGGCTGGGTAAAACTAGTTGCATTTATTACAAATATTCTTATATTCATAGTGAGTCAAATACTGACTCAGTAAAAATTCTGGCTGAATTAAGTGGGATTCTGTTCCTTTTTAGATAATAACTTCTAATTAATTTCTGAAAAAATGTATATGCATATTTGAGCTGGTAAATACATTCCTAAGGAATATTTGCTAGCAGCCACTAAATACAAAGAAATGCTTCATATTTTGTTACCAATCACATTCCAACAAATTGTGTTGGAATAATTGTAGTTTCATACAGCTTTTTGCCTTTTAAAAAGTTGAGTGTGAATTTCAGCTAGAAAGAAACACCATTTCACAAAGAGATATTCATCAGACTATCAGCTTTGTTGGATTCCAGCATCTGAATCCTATGCCAAATAAAGAGAAGAAACTCTCTAGCAAAACTTCACTCTCTGTTCAGAATAGCATTTGGCAAAGATTTACAAGACCAAGCTCTGCAGCCCAGATATGTCGGCAGTCCTAAGCCTATTTTTTCATTTTGCAGTTTGCATTCCTTTTTGTGTTTTGCTCAAAATGTCATCTCTTTGGATTGGTATCATCGCAATGTGACCTGTCCACAATGTAAGCACAGTGGAGAGCTACACTTCAGTAGGATTTCCAGGTAGAAGTAATTAAGAGAAACAACATAAATGTAAGAAAAGGCCTAGACATGACCTTATTCATTTACTTATTATTTTGGGGATATTTCAATGCTGTAGGACAGATGAGATGCAATTTTTTCGTACACAATGGTGAGGATTCCTCTGTAAACTTCACTTCCCTTATAATTCCAAGAGAATGTACCTTAGAAAAACATTAAAAGAAGCTAATAAGTCTTTAGTTTTACACACCACAGCATTTTTCCTTCATCTTAATTAATTTCCTGAAAGGAGTTGTAGATCATTGCATCTCCTTTAGAGGCACAGAGAAGCTCAGATGACTTGCTGTCACATGCACGGTGACATTGGTTTGGGTTGCTTGGTGAGAAGAGTCCTTCAGTATTAATGTTGTTCAAATTGTATTATATAGTAAAAGATGACCCATTGTCAGTCAGAATTTCACTGGTCTGTCTTGAATGATAGGTATCAGAGTTTGTCCTTGAACTACGTTTATGGTCTTTCTTGTCTCTTTTGCACCATAAGTCCTTCATTAGCTTCACAAAATAACTTCTGAACTTCACTCCAATAAATGCATAGAGCACAGGGTTCACACAACAATGCAAAAATGCTATGGCTTCAGTGATGTATTTTGCATAAGCCATTGTCTTGTCACTGTCACAAGATTTGTCAATCTTGCCCATGTTGACAGCTGTTATGAGAAGGACAATGTTATAAGGTACCTGGCAAGCTAGGAAAACAGCTACAATTATTACAATCACTCGGATTGCTTTGTTTCTTTTGGAATTCTGAGCTTGTTGTAAGGATTTGACAATGAATGTGTAGCAAAAAATCATGAATATGAAAGGTATAAAAAATCCAAATGCAACTTGTAGCCACAGCAGCAGCGATTTCAGCATCGTGCTTTCAGACATTCTGTCAAATCTCTGATCACAAATCTCTTTGGTTTCATTGATGGAGAAGCTGTAACTTTGGCTGTACAGAAAAGAGGAACTAGAGATTAAAATTGATGATATCCACACAGCCAAACAAATGAGTTTACTATGTGCAAGAGTCCTTGCCCTGAGTTTAAAAGACTTTGTTGCCTGTACGATAGCAATGTACCGGTCCACGCTGATAAAGGCCAAAAGCAGCATGCCACAGCTGAAGTTGATTGCATAGATACCTCTAGTCATTTTGCAAATGAAATCACCAAAAATCCATTCATCAGCAGCGTAATTCACTGCCCACAGTGGAAGAGTAAGAACAAACAGTATGTCTGCTATGGCCATATTGAAGAGGTACACATCCGTCATGGACTTGGTTCTTTCATATAAAGAGAAGGTCATCACCACAAAGATGTTACCAAAGAGGCCAATGATACAAATCAATGAATAAACAACTGGCAGAAATGTTTTTGTGAAGTTCCTGACTTCCAACTTAGAACACGGTGGCATGATTTGAGAAGCATAGTCTGATTCATAGGGGTAATCTGTGGAATGAGGGTCTGTCTGTAGAAAAGAAGAACACCAGTTAACACACAGATGTTAATCTTTAATCCCTTTATGGTAGAAACATGATAGATAACTGACCACACATTCCAATTACAAAAGCATTTAACACTACAGACAAGGCTTGTAAGAACTATCTAGGAAATTTCATAAAATCATACTTAAAATACTAATGTGCAAATAATCCTTTTGGATGCCCCAAAGGCCGTCATATTTAAATGCATTATGCAGAAAGGACAAGTCTACTGTCACAGAAGATTTTAAGGTGTAAAAGCCTGAATTTGAATTAGGGGTCTAGTCTTCCTTTCCCATCACACAAGGCAAACAGGCATTTCTAGCATTTTATGCATTTCATAGTAATGTAGTTTGACTAAATCAGGCCTCAAAATGATTACTTCTCTCTACTCAGCTAGGCAGGCAATCTACAATAGCTAGCCTGAGACACATTCACCTGCATGACAAAAACCAAACCTGTAGTAAAAACCTGACAAGCAGTGTGCTTTGACAATGAACTCTACTGTCAGAAACACCTCTTCAGATTTTCACTCCTGAAAATATGGTGTTTGGATCTGCAGCCTCAAGGAACTGGGTCTTACAGAGACATCGCTTTATTGATGTACTAATATAGTTTATCAATTAGGTACTTACAAAATTCATTTTGGCAGTACACTTCCCAGGAAAATATGTTCAGAAGGCCCTCAAAATACTTTCCAAAGTATTTCTGAAAAGAAAATAAAGTAGATTGGATGAGGAAACCAGCATAAGAAGTGTGAACAAGTAGAAAAAAAAAACCTGGAAATAAACCCTACTCAAAACAAGATCTCATCACTGGAGCATGTTAACAAATCACACATCTCTACAAAATGTGCAGCTGTAGGAAGTGAATGTTTTTTATCAGTATTATTAGGAGCACAGACATATTTTGAGTGTTTATTCATAGGCTAATAAATGATATATGAGAATATGTGACCGCTACTTCACATTGAATTTGCACCACAAGAAATTAGAATTAATTAAATTTTACATTGAGAACTTCTACATGACAATGGCAATCTGTGTATTGAGGGTAATATGGAAAAAATGAACAGTACTCCCTTAGCATACTTCATAACAATAATGCAACCATTTATCCTTTTTCCCCACTCTGACACTCAATCAGCATCTCAGCACTTTCAACATCACATTATTTGTCCTTTTTATTACACTAGTGAGGAAATTGAAGAGCAACAGAACAGGAGCTTCTTCTAGTGCAAAGGATAGCACACAATGCATGAACAGACTGAGCACTGGTGTTTTGTCTTTGGTCAGTGCAGATTTACCCTGCAGTGTTCAATGTGCAATTCAGACAGCACCCTATTGAAAAAAATAGTTTTCTTTGTCACTGTGATACCTTACTGTTTTACAAATGGGGCTTACTTAATTTGCACAACACCCTGTGGTGAAGAAGTATTACCACTTCTATTTACAAGGGAGAATCTGAGTCATTAGAGTTAAGTATCCACTGAAGATGTTCAGTTTGAGACACATATCCCCCTCAACATCCCTTCTAAGAGTACTTAAAATAATGAAGGACTTCAGCTAGGTAAAGGATTAAATCCACTGACTGCTTGCATCCAGGATCAGACTTCTGCAAATGAGATCACAGAGTCTAAAGTCACAGAAAAATAAAATGGGGAACAGGGCATTGGTGATCACATGTGGGAAGCTGGGCTTAAATAACTTGTTTCACCTCACACAGGAGGTCATGGGCAGGAGATTTAATTTCTCAGCAGTCCCTTGCATAAGTTCAGTCCTTCCCTTCTTTCTGTTAGCTGCTGTCTGAGTACTGCACCTACCAGTAAGGCAGTAATTTCAGGGATGGGATGACATGAGGTCCCATATTTGTCAAGGCTGTGAAGGGCAGTTTTGTCTAGAGTTTGTCTACTTTTTGCGAGTCATGTTACTAATTAGGAAGAGAACGTGGGTCAGCTTTAAGTCTACAAAACCAAAACCTTCTTGTTTGGGAATTACCTAATGTTGAAAACAAGAGACAATTTGTAAAAGTGGGGCAGATGAAGTCCAGATATAATGGAGAAATTGGGGAGGGAAAGGACAGAACATTCTCCAAAAACCTAATGAGGATGACTCATGTGGGGATGGTGGCTCATGACAGAGGGCTGCAGTTGGGTAAAGACCTGAACTATGCGATGTAACTAAGGCATCACAGCTTATCTGGATTTCCTGCCCTTTAAACAAATCTTTAACTATCTCTCCAGCTTCGTCTGCTGGCTTTTCAAAATTGACTTTTAGAAGCTGCAGGAATAAGACAGCCTGAAAGTGCTTGAACACCTTTTGAAGCAAATTTCAAACAACTTAAAGGTGTCTCTCAGAAGTGCAGAGATGTAGGGCAAGCTATGCAATTAACCTGGGGCTGTGGTCCCCTAGCCCACCTTTGCACAATTGTTGTCACTGTCTGCGGCTTTACACTTTCTGCTCTCATCCAGCCACATACTCATGACCTTTCTTGGTGTTTCTGTTACCCTTTGCACTTAGCTGCAGCTACAGTAACTCTTCAGATGGACGGAATTAAAGGGGTACCTGTCTAGGTTTTTATTTTAGAAACTGTTATTTTATTGTTGCAAGAAAAATACCATTATAAGTGCCTGCCATTCACTTCTTTTTAAGATCTACACGCTAAAAATGTACCAAGAGAATCTGACAGCATATCTTCTCTGTAAAAGTCACTCTTCATTCCACTTGGACAAAGCCACTCTGAAACATGAGCATAACATACAGAAGGAAGGTGATTGAGTGAGGGCATTTAGAGGAAAGGGAGCCATAAGTATTTCTGACAGCCTGCAAGGAGGGCTGAGAAGGGAGATCTCCTCAGATTTTCAGTAAGAAAAGGCTCTTTAGTTCACAGAAGAGCTGAGCAGAGATCGTATGGGGAACAACAACTAGTCATCATGGGAGAGATGCATACTCTCCCTTATCCTATAGGAATTCAAAAAGGCACCACCAGCCACACATTTAATCACAACATTACTTCTACTGTCTAGCAGAAGCTTCCTGACGATGGTTAGTACGAGAGCTGCAGAAAAGTTCACAAACTGAAGTCAGAATTGCAGAGATCAGGTTTAAACCTGATTTAAATCTCTTGAGATGACTTCCTTTTCTGAATTTGAAACGGCATTCACAGAAGTTATTAAAAAGATGCACTGGTTGCTGAGGAAGTTGAATCATAACTCTTATAAACACAATTTCCTTTTCAATTTAAGTCTTTCTAACCGTGTTTCAGTAGGCATCCTTCTAATTTATAATCTGCATTTTCACATCTTATTTAGCATTAATGTATTAGGTAAATATAAAAATAAATGCATATATATATATATATATTTTTTTTTTTTTTTTATATATATATATGGTGGTATGTCCTAACATTGGTTGTGTACTACACATGGGTAGCACACGTCTGTGCATGTGCACTCAAAAACACCTATGTTCCAAATATTAAATACATAAGCCTTGAATTTTTGAGCTTATCCACTTTATCAACATCATCACATTTCTTTTCACTATGAAAGCAGTGTGTGAGTACTCAAATGTAAGACTAAACCACAATCTTAAGGACAAATATACTATTTGAATTACACAAACAAAACAAATTAATAAAGACAGACTGGAAGAAAAAGATATAATCCTATGAAGAAAAAAATTCAGTCTTTAAGTACTTTTAGGAATAATCCACCCTTGCGTGTAGAATCCCACTTATGTTCAGTTTAATACATTTGCCACACATATACATGAATTATGGATTACCTGTTTTATATTAGTACTTACCCAATTTGAAAATTGTCTAAAGGCCAGGTGAAAGAGGATGTGTGATTCTTTTAAAGTCTGTTTTGGCTGCCTCAAGCACATTTACCATCAACCTCAAGAAGAGTACACTCTAATTTAGAAAACAAGAAATAACAGCATTATTTAAAGGTACAGAGTAAAATTGAAATCACCACCACTTCCTCCACACAAGCAACAGCAATAACCTGTTTCTTTATGTAAAGGAAAATGTTGCTGTGTTGAAAATATACCAGACGGAGGCAAATATTTTATTAATTTACTCACTTGTCTACCTATATAATGATATTATTTTTAAAATAAACAAACTAGAATTAGAGTCATAATAAGCAGGGTGTTAATTGCCATTGTGCTCAGAGTGTGTCCTGAATGATGACCTGGTTTTGCAAAGGGTGCACGAAATGTCATGCAGATGAGTAGTTTCAACATCAATCATTTAAATCAACAAGACTACTTAGAGTAAAACTGTGAAATGAGACGAGTATTAATTACCAAATTGATTAGCAGCTGTTTTAGAAGGGAAAAAAATAGTAATCTGTCATATATCAGGGTGCACGCAACCCAAATGTTTGTCCAGATCTGTGAACACAAAATATGTAAATGAGGTAAAGAATAAAATGTGGTTGTGTTTGCCTGTTTGGCACAAACATTTGCTATTCATGTGCATGCTGTTCAGGTCTATTGCTAAAGTTAGTTGGAACTAGACATGGAAGTATTTCATTTCATGATTCCTGAATTTAAAACCTAGAAGTGTTTCTTTTCCAGACCTCGGTTCTTAACGCAACTTAGATATTTGCATTAGCTGGAAGGGGAGGGGGGGAAAGAAAAAAAAACAAACCTGGTTAAAACCCCTCTTTGAAACCCTCCTCCTTATTTATTTTAGAAATTGTGTTTCTCATCTCATTAGAGATGCCACATGGCACAAATACAGACAGTCTTGTAAGACTCTAAGACATGATTAAAATAATAGAACACTGGGCCTAAAGAAATGCAGGATGACAGATGTTCTGCTCACTCACCTTTTTTTCTAAACTGAGCATATCACAGTAGCAGTGGCTCCCTACCAGTTTAAGCCTGGGTCTTCTTTCCACTGACCACACCCAGTGAAGGGAACAAAAACTGTCTGGTGTCAAAAGGAGAACTGGTGCATTTAAAGCACCATGTTGTAATGGTTTATAATCATCTGAGCAGGCACATGTCATTTTCTCAATGGCTCATTCTCACAGCATCCAAGACTTCAGCTATAGCCAAATTTATGTGCAAGAAACAACACAGAGATACCTGAGAGTCCTGAAAGGAGAGTGTTGTTTCTCCTGAATGTGCATGCATATGTGGTGAAAGCATGTTTTGAGTATTACTGCTGAACAGCAATCTTCACTGATGCGTACAAAGCAATAAAGTGTGAAATCTATCTGTGACTCAAATAACTTCAGCAGGGTCACTGTAAGATTAATTTGGCCCCCTTATCACTGTTTGGACTGAACCACTCCCTGTCATCACAGATCTGCAGCAGATTGTGATTAAATCCATAACAAAGCTAAGCACTTGAAAATGGTTTTATGAAGTCCAGTAACAAGGAGGAAAGAAGATGTGTGAGTTTCAGTGCAGAGACAAGGATGTGAAGACAGAAGTCCCTGTGAATTTTTCAATCATAATAGTGAAGTACTCCTCACTCTATTATTTATACTTTTATAATTCATAACAATTTCCATCATTAAAACTTCACATGTTTTCAGGCCGTCATTTGAACCTTTGCTAAAAGGGGCTGTGACTTTTCTTTTAGTTACATTTTTATGCTGGTTTGCTAACTTGTTATTTGCATGTCAAATTGTAATAATGGAAATCACCTAGTTAACTTGAGATGAGGCTTGAAAGGTACTTTCTGGACTTTCTTAGAAAGAAAACACAAGCTTCATTTTGAAATCCCCTGTCCCTCAAGTGTTGCAAGGAGGCACAGTACATTTACTCACAACAAACTGAGGTACATACACGCTTTGTAGTAACACAGCTACATATGACAGCCTCAATCCTGTTTATAGAGAACTCATTTTCTGTAAACACTGTCTGAAGAAAACCACTGGTTCCTGTTCAGTCTCTGACAGTTTAAAACAAGGGCTCAAATCCTGTTAAAAGCAGTAAATTCAGAGTAGGAACACATTCTGTTTGTAACGGAATTTGCTGATATGTTGTGGGGTTTTTCACTGAAGCATTTCTGGTGCTTCTTTCTCATAACTTGGGAGTGAAGAGATGAATCTGTGTCTTGCAAAGTAAAATTCATTACACAAAGACAAACACAACACATGGCAACCAGGTAGCCAGCAAATAATGAGTAACAGAAGTAGAAAATCCATTATGAAACTATCTGTGATTTCATCATGATTGTAATACATATTCTGACAAGCACTTTGAGTAACAGCTCTAAACATCCCTCTCAGACAGCAATTTTCCTTTGGAATTCCAAGATTAGCCTGTGAAGAAACTTAATATTATCACCACATTTTCATGGAATGAGAGTCTTCAAAATATAGATCACATTTTTAATGGCTAATTAAAAGATAAATCAGAGTTTTAGCTGATCCTTTACCAAAACTATTGCTCACCCTGTTCTATAATCAGGTGCTTTCTAATTTGGATGTTTCTTGTGCTTTTAGTCTATAATATAGTCAATATCCAGCATAAATACCAATCTTTCAGAAGGTGCAGAATTCACTATTTGGTGAATTCCAAAGTTACCACAAGGTACCTAGTCCAACTTACCTTTTTGACACAGTTTCTTTCAATCAGTCAGCCTTCTTTACAGGTGCTTTGTGCTGCAGCAAGTGGAAAGAGTTTGTTCTCTTTAACACAACTCTGTTAATCTGTCTGTTAGCTAGTTTTGGTTCATATGTTAGAGTTCTGAAAGGAAATCTGCTCTTGCTTGGCTCATATGGTAATTGTGGTTTTTCAAATCTCACCACATGTTAGTTTTCTGCCACCAGTAATTAAGGAAAGAAAATATTTAAAGATGAGGAAAGCAAAGTCATTATCTGAGTTGTTCCAGAATCCATGTTTCTTCTGAAATGACACAGTGTGTCCCTTTTTTTATTGTTAAAAGAAAGGCAGCATGCACCTCTATGCTCTTCCAACTTGATTTCATGTTCTTTCAGTTAAATTTAGAGCAGTGTAATCTAATTCAAAAACATAGGCATCAGAGGAAGTTATAGTCTCTTCGTCATTCTTTTGGACTATAAAATGTAAATTACATACTTACATTCAAGCTGTTTATTTTACTTTTTAAATTTTGTCATCATGACCATCCTACATTGTCATTATATGATTTTTCTCATTCAATCAAAATCAAAATTTCCTTCTTCTGTTTGCATCTAGCTTTTTACTTCTTGTCAAACGTTTTTGCTGGTTTTGGTATTTCTGTATTTAGTTTTTTGTTCTCACTATTTCTTCCTCTTTCTTTTTTTAACTTTTCTAGATTTCTCTTGTTCTTATCTCTTGTTGTCTTTATAATTTTTCTTCAGCATTGCATTCTGTAATACCCCTCACTTCCTTCCCCTTTGATTTTTGTTCCCATTTTACCTCACTCTCATCTGCTTCCATTACTCCCTTGCCAGATACAGCCCTCCTCTCACATGAGGTGTCAGTGACTGATATCCAACCCACACTGACCAGCATCCATCAACGTTTTTATCACTTGGTTGCCTCTGTCAAACCAGTCAGGGAAGACAGAGCCCTCCTAAAGGCCTTCCACAGGTTTTTTATCCCCCACAGGAGCAAATAGGGCTCAGGGATTAAATGGGTAGCAGTGGTAAGCAGAGCACTTGGGAAGGAGCCTGCACAGTCAGTGCTTAGGTCTCGTCTCTAGCCCAAGGAATGGCTGTGTTTGTAAGGCATCATAAGCATCACTTATCTTCCACCAATGTGCTCAATATTTATCTTGAAAATGAAGTGAGGCTGAAAGAAAAACCTGATGGGAAACAGTTTGCTGGTCATCATAAAGGTTCAGATGTGATTTCTTGTCAGACGTAACATGGAATTTCTGAAGGAGGAGCACAGTCATACTCAGAGCACTCCTCTGCTCCACTGCAGCATCACTTCTTAGAACCAGCTGAACTCATAGTGGGCCCAAGTTCCAGAAAGAAGCATGAAAAGCAGTAAGAGTATACTCCTGTTGATAATCACTGACTTCAGAGAAGCTGGTTAAACAGATTTTAGTCTATTGGAGAAAGCATTGATAAACCAAAGTTGTAAATTAAAAATTTTCAGGCAATTTTTATGGCAAAAATGTTAGTTTATAAAATGCATTGAGATGCACAGCTGAGTTATTATACGCTTGTTTATGTTTTTATCTTCTTTTGTAGTCTCAGTTTATCAGTCAGGTTGGTTTCCTATCTTTGGACAGAGAAAGGAGGCTGTGAGTAATGTCACTCCATGGTCTAGGATCTCACAGAAGTTCAGACAGAAAAAAGAATAGAAATCATCAGGAACAACAACTCCCATGAGACATAAGATCAGTCTTTTCCAATTAACACACTTCATTTTTTCATCAAAATGTTTCTGGGATAGCTAAAGGCATTCTGAAGGAAAAGTCTGGTTTATTGAAATCATGGAGGTTTTACTTCAAGAAAAAGCTTTTTCTAGGTTATGTTGTATTTGGTCTGTTTCTTACTATTCCCTTTCGACTGCTTATCTGAAAAAGGTTTAAGAACCATTTCTGGTGAAAACATCTCCCCAGGATAAGCCAGAAGTAAGGAACCCTTACAGTGATGAACAGAATAACACAATCCTTGTACTACCAAGGGCCAACTGAGTGAAAAGGCCAGGCATTTGTAATCTCACTTTCCTACCTTTCCAACCCAAAAGAAACTGTTTTATAACCCCAAAAATATATGTTTCTCCTGAAATACCAAGAAAGAATGTGTAATATAAGTCAGAGTCCCTTGTTTAAGGGCTTAAGATCATATTCTTGCTAAGGTGGATGTAATTTTTTTAAAAATTAAGTATATCACATAAAAGAAGACAAAACAAAACATTGCAAAATATTTCCAAATAACTGCTGCTTTCTGAAGTCGGTGGTCTACTGTAAGAATGTTCTGCTGAATTGTCTGCCACTGTTTACATTGGGCTGTAGAGGACAAATGAATTTCCATGTCAGAAACGTTGCACACGTGAGACAAAGATACAAGCAGAGCTGAGTATGCAGTTGCTGACATAATTCCTATGTTTTTGATCCTGTAGCCAGACTATACCCATTGTGGTAACATTTTTTTATTGCTTGACTCAGTCACTCACTCTCTGTTTCGTGTCTCATTGAAATAACTACCAAAGTAGTTTCTCAGAGCCCATCATCACCCTGTACTCCCAAGCATTTACATTTTGACATGAATATGTTAAATTCAGTGGCCTGATTTCTTTTTAGACTTGTACTTTCTTCATATGACTGTTTTTTACAAGAGACCCACACCATGGAATGCCCCAATCTCATCTCTGCAGCAGGTGGCTTCATGCCCTGAGTGAAAGCCAAAGATAGTTTAAAAGTTATTTAGATACTTAATGTTGCAATTGGATGTGCAGTATGGAAGCTTTAAGGCATCTGTGATTCCAGCTCCCGTCTAAAACCACAGATGATGAGATGGAAGAATCAAATTTGACCAGTATGCCATCCCTATGCTGGCTGGATACAGATCAGAGAGGATTTCTTTCCTCCTGCGTGGACCAAGTTACAGCATGTGCCTTTCAGCACGTGAGCTCTGATTGCAAAGACAAATTGGAGGTGCTGGCTGGCCACTTAAATGAGACAATGACTCCCTCATTTTACATCTATACCACAGTGCAGGCTGTAGCCACTAACCACACCAATGATCTGAGGCCACTCAGAGAGAAACTGCCACAGGAGATTGCTCTGCAAGGAGGAAAATCTCCTTCAAGGTCTTGAGGACAGGAGGAATCACTACTTCCATACAGTCACCACTGAGATGCCACTTGTGCAGGCTGGTATAGGAAGGAAGCTGAGTCCTAATCACATATCCTCTCTATGGTCAGATATTAATCTGTGAGATAATCAAGTACGTTTAAATAATTTTGCTTTTAACAAGTTTTAAGTGCATTTAACTTTCATAGCAGGAGGGTTGCAGTGTGATCAGCATAACCATTTATTTCTATGTGGATTAGAAGGGAAAGGAAATGCACAGAGCTCTGTTTTGCCAAGCAGATGACAGGGAAAGTAGTTGCTGACAATGGATCCTCTGCTGTGCATAGCAAACACATCTGTCTGAATTCATATTGCAGGAGATGGGTAACCTTTCACTTCCCTTCTAAGACTGGGCAGCTGCTGTTATCATTTGATCTCTAGGTCTTTATGCATGCAATCACTGGTGGTTGGGGCTTTGATAACATGGATTTTTCCGCTGTGATTTCAGAGGTGGTAATAAAAAAGGTTAAAGAAAAGTAAAAAAAAAGAAACCAAAGAAGTAATGGGAGGCACATTACTTAATGTTTCCTCACAGGAGCAACAAATTGGCAATTACAGTTGATTAATTTTGTGCTGTACAGAGAATGCAAGCATGTGCTTACATCTGTTCCTGAGGGATGATGAGTTTGTTTCCTTAAATAAAATCTAGCCTGCACAAAGACAGGAACTTGCTAATGCTGTAGTGCATGTATGTTAGAGAACCAAGTAGCAGAGCTAAATCTGCTGAAATGATACTACAGGGCAACAGCCTGGAGAGTGGAGGACAGTTAGCCAGTTACCCAGGTATAACTGTCCTGGTGACACCAGGAGCACAAAGGGACAGGTGAGTTATGTAGGCATTCTGGCACTGATTTGAATTTCAGTGCTGGTTGGTGGGTTGACCCTGGCTGGATGCCAGGTGCCCATCAAAGCATTGTGCTCAAATGGACAGGGGAGTGAAAACATAGTGAAATGCTCATGAGATAAGGGCAGGGAGAGGTCACTCATTGATTGCTTTGCCTGGGCATCTCTATAGCTGATATATTCTCTCCTACATTCTTATTCTTCTCTTCTTTATTTGTCATTGCTCTTGTGAAGGCTCCCACCCCTCCCCACCTTCTTAAACATGTTACTGCAGAGGCTCTGCCACCATTGCTGCTAGACTTGGCCCTGACCAGCAATGCATCTGTCTTGGAGCATCTGGCATTGGGTCTGTCGGACATGGGAAGCTGTAGCGTCCTCTACCCACTTCCACCAAAACATTGCCACATAAACCAAACATAACCTGGAAAACCAGAAACTTGTTTATGGCTATTAGCCTTGTCAAGGAAACTTCTTCATCTGCAGCAAAACTTTTTAACAGGTCTGTCAGTGTATCTTCCTTACCCAGTGCAAAGCTATGCCAGATAGTTCAGGTGGCAGATGTAGTATGGCCCCCAAAGGATCTATTCATCTTTCTCCAAGTTAGATTATTTTTGATGCCTGCCCAGGCACCTTTCTCATCTCTTCATGGCATTGTCCCTACTTGTTTCAGGGGGATTGGACTAGATGACCTCTGAAGGCCCCTTCCAAACCATTCAATGATTTTAGGATTATATGATTATGCTGTGCAGCACAAACATGTTTTTACTGAGGGGGAAAGGTGTATGTGTTTGTGAGGACACGCTTGAGAAAGCTGGCAACCCATGGGCCTTTCTCCCCAGGATGTTTTGGTTGCCTCCACGGCTGAAATTTTGAAAAGTGAACTTGTCCTGCTTCACTGCATCTTCCTCCCCCTTTGTTAGCTAGGCATCTAAATTTGCACTGGTCTCTCACTCATCCCCAATGGGCTGTCACTACTCAGAAGCTTTAGTGCCTGTTCCAGGAATCACCACCTGAATGCTAACTGGGACACGCTCACCAGGATCTGCTGCTGCTCCCCTTTGCTGCTCTCTGTGGTCCTACACAAAGTCTTGGCTCTATCTGCTTCCTCCTGCAAAAATGACCATCTGACAAATATGTTTCTCTCTCTTGCCCCCAAAACATTCTTTCTGTCCATGTTCAACTGACCTCTCCAGTCTATGTTTGGAATGAGGATCACAAATCAGATGGTAATATCTGGGACAGCAGTCTTGTTCTTTTATTACTCCAAAGGCACAGTATCCCTTATACTATTTCCAAGTATCAGTTTCTTCCAAACCACCTCTGACCATTGCTAACTGAAATGCTGAAGTGAGACCTGGCCCAGCTAGTAATTTTCTTCTACCTGCTGTCAGTTGTAGGGGCAGAGGTGCTGCTCCTCTGCACCTTTTGTGCATTTGTCTCAAGCATACCCTGCTCCCTGTCCAATCCAGAGTGCCAGGACTGTCCCCTGACTCTCAAGGCACACACCACAAGAACCATTTACCAGATGACTTTAGTATCAAATATACAAAACTAGAATCCAAAAAGGTAGCTGGCTCCTCAAAGCAGAGTTGGTTACGTGAGGTTTGTGTGATCTGTTCCTTGACTTCTCAACATTAGCATGAAGGCACAGAGTCAACACGCCCACAGCTAACCACACTGCACTGCATTTAACACTACAGCACTGACTCTCCAGCCCCTCCTGAACCAGGGAAGGCCTCACAGGTGGTGAGGTGTTTAAACTTCTGCCTACCACTAAATGCACAGATAATCTCAAGGTGTTTTTCAGTCTTGTTTTAAGAGACAGTTGGGCCAACATTTCAGCTGCCACAGACACTTTCTCCTGAGCTCTGGTACATGCCTTTTTCTCCTGGTGACTTAGTTTGGCAAAACAACAGAAAAGTGTTCATTCTCTTTCTTTGTTGTTTTATGCTGTGTTTTGTTGGTTTGCTGTTTGGGTTATTATTAAGTGACGAATTTCTCCCATGTTTAGCAAACCAACTCTTTATGGGCTCAGGCAAAAGCCAACAAGAAGAGCCCACACCTTGATCCTAAGAATGGTTGGGTCTTGCTTAACTCCCCTCCCTGTTCTTGTGGAACAAGAGATCTTGGTGAGAAATCATCACTCCCATCCACAACAAAGAAGCAAAGTCTCACCCACATGGGTGACGTTTGTCCACACTAACCTGCAGTGACATATAAAGTCTGGAAAGGGTCCCCTAATCCTCACACTGATTGTGGAGGGAAAATGATGTCTTCTGCCAGGACGTGATGCATCACGTGTGCCAGTCATGCCTGGGTCACCCTGCTGTAGATGGCACAGAGCAGCCCATCCTTCAGGAATGCCCTTCAGCCTATCCAACAGAAAGAGAATTCTGTTACACTGGCATCAAGTCTGGCATTTGCTGCCAAGCCAGGTCTCTGAGGATATCTTCATCACCCAGTTCCACAGTGGGTGTGCTCCTCATCTCCAAGTTCACACAGCAGCCTACTGTCAGCCAGGGTGCATGCAGGGGTTTGTTTTCCTTTTTCCTTTTTGACATACACAAGTGCTACATGATGCAAATTTTACTTACTGCCTTTTGTGAGGATGGAGGGCAAATCTGCTTACCTATCACCAGGGTCTCAGCCTTCATGGCTGGAAAAGAGAAGAGATGTCATGCCACAGCAAATGTAGACAGCAGGACCAGAGGTTTCTCTTCTACTTCAAATGCTGCCAGACCTGTGTGACCATCCTGATCCACACCTCCTCTGGCTTTACACTGGCTTGTATCCTTGTCAAAGGTTCCTTGCTGTTAATACTTCAGTGGGGCTAAAACAGGCAAGCAGCTGTCACTAATATGGGATTTTTGCTACACTTTTCCCAGTGATTTTATGAGATGAGCACCCTGCCTCAGCTGTGCCAGAGAAAGGAAGGACTCCTCCTACTTATTGAGCTCAGTCAGGAGGTTTCTGGATATCCTTGAGTGATAATTGTATGGTCTCTTAAAGAATTTAATACAAACAAATACAAAAATACTTGCACTGTGATGCCTCACAGAGTTGTATTACTGAAGAGAAACTATGAAAGAAGCTACACCGTAATAACTAGATTAGTGTTCTCTGCTGTTCAGAGGCTACTGCCTGATAACCATGAGCTACATGTCAGAATTCTGAAGCTACCTCAGCTCTACAGAAGTGGAACCAACAGCAGGATTAATGACTCAAACCCCAAATCCTTAGGGTATGGTATTGCAACAGTAACTTGTAATTTCCTCATCATCTTAACCAGCTGCAAAGTTTCAGTACTCAGGTAGACATTTCTTAGTTCAAGAGGCTGGTGAGAGTGCAAGAGAGTGAGAGAGAGGCCATACTAGCAGCTGGAGAGAGGCCCTTGAGCACAAAATTAAACTATAAACGTAGCCACTTTGACTGGTTAAGTGAAGTTGAAGGTGAATGTGAGACTGGTCCAGTATGAGACAAGAGGTGTGTGGGAAGTGTCAGTATTTTGTAGTTCTCCCTGAAGGCTTTTTTATAATTCAGAAATAACTTTTCTTTACACTAATTTTCCTTTTCCATCACTGCTGAATGCAATAAAGACTGTAAAAAGCAAGACAGAATGTTAGACTGAAAGATTTTTATGAGCAACAGATTTGTGGTTATTTTGAACTTCTGCTGAGAAAGATGCCTCCTTACTGAAGGTAGTACAAGGTTTCCTTTTTAAAAGCTCTCCTCTGATTACAAGTTAATTAAAAATCTGCTGTTTGAATAAAGAAGAAATAAACTTCTAGAGTTCAATTTTCTCTAACCCATGATCTAAGGGTGCTTATTTTTGGAGAGGGCTTAAGAGAATTTTTAATGGAGTTAAAAAATCTTACTATTCTAATAATTAGAAATACCAGAATCATAGGAAAATACTAGACTTGTGTCTTTTAATAGTCATACATATAGAGATTTCTGATTACTTACAACTTTATCTTTTTATATCTGAGGCGACAACATCCTACTCTGAAAGTCTTTTATCTTCTCTCTTTCTGCACTCCTGCAAGGCCCAGGGTGGTTTTCAGTCTGTGTTAGAGTACAGTAACATCCAACTCACAGTGAGCCTTTGAAGTTGTTGTCAACAGCAGTTTTGTCATGGGCCTGCTGCCAGCCTGCTCTCCCAAGAAGGAAGGACTCTTCTGTCCCTATACCACTCCAATGCTCTGAACCTCAGACTAGAGTTTGAAGGACAGCCCCTGCATGAGGACACTTATATTTGTGGGGTGCCCAATTCTACCTGACAGCCCCTCTTAAAAGTTTAACCTCTCAGTCTGCCTGGTTTCAGAATCTCTTCTCACTACACAACAGCTTTAATGTAACACCAAAAGTGCAACTTCCGTTGTTGAACTCTCCAGGAACTATTCAGTGCTCCTAAGGGGAAAACCAAATCTGCTTGATTTGAAGGCAATCCAAGGGTTTTACTCCAGGTCCCTGGAAGACCATCAAATATATTAGTAAGGCCTGCCACCCACATGCAGAGCTATGTTGAACTGTCTTTACTCACATCTAGGGCCTGTTATCTGTTTCTCCCCTCTGAGTTGTTCTAATAGTTCAGATCAACACCAGAGTAGGTTTAGTTTCCTTCTGAGCAATAGCATTGCCATCTCCTCAGACTCTAGGCAGTCACAGGATTATTTAAGTAACCATCTTGTGGTTACCTGTGCTGTGCTTAGAGCGGCACAGTTCCCAGTTTGACAGGCTTCATGACTAATGAAAGCAGAGGGCTTTTCTGGCATCAGAGGCTTCTACATTTTCACAAACCATCAAACTAGTGGCAAGGATGAATAGCTCACTGGTCCCACACTGCCTCACCACTGCCTGTTCCAACCCCAAATATACAGCAGAGGATCCTCAATTGTCCTTCATCCCTCTCCTTTTTGAGCCTAACTGAGACTAGATCTAATTTTTGTTTGTGTAGTTTTATCTATATGTGCAGTTTTCTGCATGTAGAGGTTAAAACTAGTCCATTAGACACATCAGTGTCCCTGCATTTATTCACTTCAGTATTAACAATATTAAATTCCACTTCCCAGTGCAACCTTGTGCACAGAGAAGACCTTTCTGTGTGGGCCATCCTCTCAGCACCTTGCACTGGTAGGCAATACCTATGGCAAAGTGGCAAAATTTCTGTTTTCCTCTAAGTGTTGGCAAATTCTACATCCCATGAGACTTTGCTGCACTGCCAACAAAGATGGAGATAAATTAAATTCTATTAAATATCATATTTACTAAAAATAAAGCAGTTCACTACCAATCATTCCAAGTAACTGTGTGGCCCAGGCTGGTGGCTAACAACAGATTGCTGTGGGTTTAGATTAAACCCTCAGGTTAAGAACAAAAGGCAGGAGAGGAAAAGGGCAGCTCTTCTTAAGAAAGAAATCTGTCTTTAGCTATGTGATTAGCTCGTCACAGCTCAGCTTCTGCTCCCCTATACTGTTGGAAGCAAGGAGGGAGAAAATAAGCTCCAAGCAATTAGGTTTGCTTGATTTGAATGATCTCTTTTATGCTCCTGCCTGTTGAAAGTTTGTTTCAATTCCCTTCCCTAACCCCTTGAGAGGATCCAGCAAATATAAAATGATTCATCAGCAGAATTTGACTCTCTCATACAGAAAAAAAAAAAAAAAAGAAGCAGGTAATCTGCATAAAAAAACAGCAGTGACAAGAAAATGTATAGATGCTATTTATTGTCAGAGGCCACACAACTGGACAGTGTTCAGTTTGCTTCCCATGACTAACAGATCCTTTTATTATACAGCAGCACGAGTCAGGATGCATGCCTTTTTAAAAAATTCTAACTACATTGAGAGATGAGTAAATAAAAAGGCTGTTCTGCAAGATTTCCTGTTCTGTGATGCATGGGCAATTGGCCTACATTTGTGACCCCATTTTTCTTTCAGGTCTTGTAGCTGTACTGCACAGACTCCATCCTTTGATTAGAAGTCTGAAGGGGTGGGAACGGCCAATGCTGGGTCCAGACTGAGTCTTGCATGAGCTGCACTGCTCTCTAACCCGCATGCTTTCTAGTTTCCACATGGCTCTAAGCCTGAACCAGACCTTAAACGCTGCTCTTCAGCAAAGGAAGGCATAGAAAGAGGAGCAGCCTCCTCCCCCAGGCACCGCTGTGAATCGCCCTCGGGCCGGAGCCGCTCGGCACAGCCAGAGCCCCCGCGGAGAACGCGCTGTGCTCTGTGGCTCTGCTCCCACTATCAACACGGCAGGGGACAGTCACTGCCCTGGAAAATCTTGCCTTTCACAGGCTCCTAACATGGCTTGTACTGCTAGAGCTGTCGTGTTATGGTTATTTCTGTGACAAAAACCAGTGGGGCAGGGCGGTGAGACCATGTAGTCTGTATGAGCTGCTGTGCATCTCCTAATCTTTTCCCAACCAATGGATTTCCTAACTCATACCCTACAACACCAGGCCACAGCCAAAACTAAGGTCCACTTTCTGAACTTTGGTTTACAAATGGGATTACGACTTCCTGATTCAAAATCAGAGTGCTCCTCATTGTTAATCTCTAACGTGATGCAGTTATTTCTTCAGATTTGTTAATTTTTTAACTCAATCCTTGCACCTGCTTCTCCCTGCTCTAAACTGCCCAGCTTGGTATCTGCTTCACCATCAAGAACACAGGCACATGCCCCAGGGAAGGGGGCACAGCCTCACTCATCCCTTGTCATGCAGAGGGAGTTTCCTGCACCAAGCCACAGCTCTTGTGTGGCTGCCAGCACTCTTACTGTGCCAAGCAATCTTACATAACTTGCTCTCTGCTACCACCCATTGTATTCTCAGCTCCATTGCCCTTTGGGCTAGTCTCAATTCATGTGTATGCACTTGATTTAATTTTATTTGTACAAACTGGATTGACTTGCGTTCTTTCTAAGTGGTACTTGGCACTGATTTCTCCATGTATTTTTGTGCCTCTCTGGGTTCCTTTGCATTTTTCCACAGTTTATCGGAATACATTTTGATATTTAGTGCAAAGCATGCATGCAAGGAATCAGTGCAGAAGAGCTCCTATGCATTAACATCACACTAGTGTATCCTAATCTCATTTCCCAGGCTGGATGAGACTGATAACCCCAATGCATTCATTTGACTGGCACTTCCAACTCCTTTAAAGTACCATCAGATTAGCACACATTTATTGAAACCCGAAAATCATGAAAGTATTCATTGATTTTAATTTCTCTTTCATGGAAGAAGACCATGAGAATTTGTTCTCTTTTTCTCTGAGATCATCAGCACCTCCCATATCTGTGATCGAACCTTAAAGAAACCTGAACTGCCAAAACCTGCTCAAAATTCAAACCTTCTTGTACAGTTAACAGTTTTTGTTTAGGTGCCTAATTTCAAATTTCACTAGGGCTTAATTAACTTTAGTCTACTGAGTGAATGTAGCTGACAAACACCAGGTTTGCAGTGCTACAGTTAATAACAGCTGGTGTATGGCTGTGTTGCTTTTTAATGACAGAGCCTATTACTTAAATCTACAATTTATTCTATAAGGATTATTTTAAATTTCATATTTCTCCCACAAATATGTGTTAAATTACAAAGTTTAAGTGTACATAATTCTCACCTCCAGGATTCCTTCAGTCTCTGAAACCCAGAACTTAGATTCTGTAATTTCATCTTGGCTTGCTTGGAATGCTCTGAACTACTACTCTTTCAATTTTATCAGTTTCCTTTTAATGAGCAGAACCCAGACCTCCTACTTTGCAGTTCAAAGGAGCTGAAGAAAACATCAGTCAAGATGTCAGCCGCTTAACACCATAAAGGTGCTTTTTTTAATAAAGGCTGCCAGAATAATTTGTAAAACCCAATCTCTGTCAAATATTTCTAAGTAGCCAAGCACCACATTGATTTCAAAGAAATGTATGCTTCTAGATTTTGCCTAAATTTGTCCCTAGTTTATCCAAAAGCCAGTATGACCTAGACAGTTTTAAGCATTTTACTCATGTTTAGAAAGAGCTGGAAAGAATTTTCAGGGAGAGCAGATAGTGCTGTGAGGGGTAGGCACAGCCAGACACACTGCTGAACAGCAGCCTGTTTGCCCCTTCCCTCTCTGCCCCTGCTTCTTCCTCCAAACCACCACGACCCCTCCCCTTATCCCCTTTTGGTTCTGGCTCTAAATATCCCAGAACAGGATTTATGCACCCCCAAACAGTCTTCTCCAACATCCCATCAGCCCGTGTCTGTGTAAGTCACTAAGCCCACTTGCCTGGACACTTGACAGCTGAAACAGACCACGCTGCAAGTACAAGGCAGAAACTTTTCTATTTTAGAGGAAAACAAAAAAGCTGAAGCAGTTTCTTGCTATAAAAGAGCATGTGATACATTTACAGGGGAACGGGGCAAATGACCTGATTTTACGACCTTATATCTGTTGTGGTTTCCTCATAGCACAGAGCAATTGAAACACTCAAAGCTCTTAAGAAACTGAAAAACAAATTTCAGAATCCTTATGCTTTGTTTTTAAGTTATAACCAAGTGTAAGGATCAACTGCAGTTATTCACACAGCACACGATTCAATTATGTTTGAAGTCCACATTTCCTAGAAGACTTCTTCAAGGACGTAAGATTTAAATCCTTACAGTAGAGTCAATGTTAAATTACTGTATATGCAAACATTGGCCTTTCTCCATGGGAGAGTTAGCATGAACATAAACACCTGCATTGATAAACTGTATCAAAACTGTTTCTACCTGCAAACAGGGTGGTGTGCATGCACAGAGGCAGCCAGATGGTCTACCCATATAGTTTCCCATACAGAGGCCTGCTGTTTCTGTAAAATCATGGAATAATCTCAGTTAAAAGGGCTTGGTGGAGGCCCAGCCTGCTACTCAAAGCAGACCTAACTTCAAAGCTAGGTCAGGTGGCTCTGAGTCTGTCCATTTGAGTTTTGAAGATTTCTGGTGATAGAGACTTCACAATCTCTCTGGGTATCTGCTCTAAGTCCTGGACCATTTTCATGGTGATTCTTTAGATTTCATGCATTCAACTGGAATTTCTCTCACTGCAGATTGTTGTCCTTTGACTGGACATCTGTAGGAAGAGTACAGGTCCCTTTTCCATATGGTCCACTGTAAGCATGGAAGTTCAGTTTTGCCACCCATCTTTACCTTCTCTTCTACAGGCAGAACAGTCCCAGTGCTTCATAGCTCACATACCCCAGGCCCACCACCATCCTCTAAGCTCCTCTACCGAAATCTATTTTGTTGGCAACTTTTGTACTGGGGGAGCCAAGCTGAGCACAACACTCCAGGTACTGGTACCACAAGGAAGGGGAAGTAACCACTTGCCTCAGCCTGCACATTGACCCACGCTTCCAGGCTTTCACTCGTCACAGCTGACCCCAGGCCCTCTCCTGCAAAGTATCTTTTAATCCAGCCTGTCCACAATTTGGTTATAGAGATGCTTTGAGAGATTTAGGCATCTAGCCTGTAGAGGTTAGCTTCAGTGTGAATGAAATCACTCACAAATCTACCAAAAGTGCACCTCCTGCAATTCAGTTCAAGTTCTCTTGGCTCTGCTTACAAGGAAAACATCAAACCAAAGGGCCTGCCAAAAGACATGCATCTGGCACCACAAAGTTCTAACCATGGATGAACTTTTTTTCCTGAAGAGGAGGCTGGTCTTTGTTGATAGTATTTCATCAGTGAAATGACTATACTAAAATGAAAACAAAGTAGTTAGCCCCATCTTTACCAGCATCACTTAATCAGGTGTTTCAGTTGTCTCAAGAGCTAGGTGTAGTGCCTATATGTTGTCATAAAGCTGATAGTGATTTTAATATATCTGAGGAAAGCATCACTTACAAGGAAATATTTTATGAGATGTGCTGTAGTTTCCCACTTAACTTAAAAAGAGGTGGAATGCACTAATTTCACTAAAAAAAAAAAGACAGGTATCATTTTTATAATCCCTCCTTATTACAAAAGCCATGTTAATGCTATGGAACTGTCAGCCATAGTCTAGTTTTTACTTCTGAAAAACCACAGGATTTATTAAAAAAATTACAGAGAGCATTTAACAAAACAGAGTATTTCTAACCAGACCTAGCTGATACAGAACTGCACAGAGCAGTCATCAGTGTCCCTCTCCAACACTTGCTTCTCTGCTCACAGAAATGTTCCCATCTTTTATGAAAGGGCTCTGGTTGTCAATTCTAACATCTGAGGTGGGGTACTCAACTACACTAGCCCTGAGAGAAGTCTATGGGAAATAGTAAACCATATGGTTTGAAAGATACAGTGAAACAAGCATTCGAGAGAGCTTAACTTGTCACTTCTGTTTAAATACCTCTAACAAAGATAAACGAGACAAAATTTTGCCAATCAACATTGTTGGGTTTCTTTCCTTTGTTGAATCATAAACCACCTGACAACTTGAGCTGTTATAATAAAACCACATAAACCACTAATGTAATTCTGTCAAGTATTAACCAGATTCATCATCAGGAACTGCAAGATCCTTTGGGCTTAAAAAAAAATACTTAACTGGAGATTGGACTATAAAAAAAGCATTTTTCATAAAAACCCCTGTAACCCCACAGAGTTTCCTAATTTATGTAAATGTTAAGATTTCTGGTTCAACAAGTCTCAAAACACAATTTAGCCAGCACAACAGCTTTATTTTACAATTGGAATTATTATACACAATTCAGTAAAAGCTCACAGGAGGAACAGCATGGAGACATACCACATTTTGGTATTTCCTTCAGTTAGAGCCAAAGTGAAAGGTCTCCAATTAATTTCCAAGGTAAGAGAACAATACCTGGCTGTTAAGACAAGTCATGTTAACACTTAAAATATCTAATTAGTTAATGAAAAGGCCACACCTTCAAATGCAATTAGAAATATTTTAATAAATTTTTGGTTTCTTTTGGTAGGATAAATTGCCACATTTCCTACAGCTAACAGGTAATGAAACATCATGTTTTCTCAAGGTGTGTAAGAAAGCAAACAACACCGCCTCTGCATTATTCCACACACCTTAAAAATGAGTACCAGAAAACAACTGTTCACATGGAATTTTATTTCCTTCAGACATGCTGATGCTCTTCTATTAAAAAAAAAAAAGGGGGAAAAATTCTAATCCAAACTTTTCCATACACAGTATCTTGAGGTACAGGCTCCCCTACTCTTAAATGAATTTTTTACACAGGCTGTATCATATGTTACATTGTTCCTATTTGAAGTTATGGCACATGGACTTTTTGGGGTGAGAAAAAAAATCTCCTTTGTGTTCAGCTGCTACAATATGGCACAAAGTTAAAAGTTAACACCATGACTAAATACTCTGATGCTTTTTTGCTGGCTATTTTTGGGGTGCACATAAATAAAAGGCACACTTTTGCTGCCTCCTTTCAAATCATTTATGTAATGTACAAACCTAACTTCTCAGCACTGCTCCAAGCCTGCTGGCCCAGTGCAAAAAAATATTTAAATCAGCTTCCAGTGCTAGTAGCAGCTTTTTATGCTTAACCAATGGCTTTAGTTTAGCATGCTACTTCCACTGTGGTGACTACTGATGACAGGCCAACAGTGTTCCTGAAAAAGAAAATTACAAATCCTAAAAATAGAAAAAAAAAGTTAAAATATTTATATTCACTTACATTTTCAGGTGTGTTCACAATGTCCAGAAAGTGCACATTTTGAAGTCTTGTTTCAGTATTACAAATGTCCATGACCTACACATTATAGCAGTGCCCCTTGCAACAGTATCATTCAAGAACTGTCAACCCTGCCACGACTGACTCTGTTCTGCAAGAGCATCATGAAAATACCAGAATTTGCTCTTAGGTAGAACTTAGCATCCATAATGCCTTCAGTATGGTATTTTCAAATATTTGCATTGAACTTTGTGCAGCAGTCAGAATCTGAAAAGCAGAAGTTTAGTAGTTTCACTTTTTGGCGCCCATTTTTACTTAAAATATTTTCAAGAATGAAGGTGGTCTTACAGGACATGAAGAACCCTCAAAAATAAAAGTTCCACTAAGCATTACACACTGTTAAAAATTTACCCCATAAGATTTAGTTACTGATTTGTGAATCCTTACAAAATTACTTCTCGTGATTTAACAACAGGTAACATTGATGAAGTTATATATAAAAACAGCTTAGGTCTTAACATCAATGGTCTGACAAACATTTAAACAAGAATATTCTGAGTTAAGACTACTGCTAAATTTAGCTCCTAAATACAGCTAAATTTAGGTTTAAGAGTTTAGATACTCTCTATTTAATATGCCTTTAAAAAAAGGTAAAGTCCAACTTTCAGAAGAGTCTGTAAAAGAACAGTTTCAAGTAAGTCTGGAGTAATTAGGTATTGTGGCTAGGGTAATCACAAATATGTACTACATGCTGACTTGACAAGATTGCGTTAAAAGAAATGTGTGTTGAACCACTACCTTTGAAGGTTCTTGCTTTGGTTATCTTTAAAAAAAAAATCTGACTGTTAAAATAACAGTGCAAGTTCACTATAAAGCCACATGCCTCTTTCTCAATGTTCTCTTACCAATTGATTTTATTATGTCCACTGCCAGCAATGGACATTCTGCTTGGAAAATCTACCTCCAGCTGGGAAAGTTTTGGCTGAACCAAATGAAGAGAGTAGTTCGGACATCAGACTCAAATGGGAACACACTATTTCATTTAGTTCTTGTTAAGAGTATTTAAAAAACCTTCTTCACCTACAGTCTTTTTGAAACACAAGGCACAAATAGGGAGTGGACATTCCAGCAAAAGGTGATTGTCTGAAATTAATAGTCCACAGCAGTCTTCTAGTCCAGCACAATGAAGGCTTTTTGCTGTCAAATTCTATGCCACGTCTTCTAGATAATCTGCAACGTCGCTTAACTGAGAAATGGTAAGGTCTTGTGTGGCGCTTTCGAGCTAGAAAAGAAATAAAATTGCAAACTCAGAAATCACAAAACCAGTAAGTATTATGTCACATATTCCTTCATATGCTCTCATATACCTTTCAGCCTCAAGCTCTTTCAGTGAAATTTCACAATCCTTTAGGAGGTACTCAGACAGATCCTGATACTGGGGTAAACCTGTGTACGTTGGGCACTGAACCGGCTTCAAATACATTTTATACACCTAGAAAGGCAGAGTGCATTTTATACACCTAGGAAGTGAGTTGTCTACTGAACAACTGTTGCAGGATTATTGTTTTGTTGCGATTTTGTTAATCAGTATAGCATCTAACTTAGCAAGGATGCTAGGTGTAAAAACCAGAAGGTAACAACAATAGAACGTTAACATACATCGTAGGAGCTAAGGATAACGGCAGGTTACTTCACAGAAGGTTGGAAATAAAGTCGAGACAAGATCAGAAGAATATAAAGAACAACAACTTAAAAATTATCATACTTTATCACTGGCATTTGACTCTTCTGTTCCCACAGAAATTTCATCTATTTCTTCACCAATACTGATGTCACTTTTTTCTGAGCGATGACTCGTACTAAAGGGAAAGAAAACCATAAGCACAGAAATAAGACTTCCTAATCAAACATCCAGGTATCACATTTATTTTATACCTGACAATTAATTGGAATTGCACTTCCTAGCAAGTTAGATGTGAAGTTACTTAAAACTTCATAACAACTAAAGGCTTTCTACCTAAATGAAGCCATAATAAATACTTGGAAATACTTAGGCCTTGATATGCAATTTACAACACCAATACCTTCACATCATAAGCATGAGGTTATTCAATATTTATTACTGACTACTCATGATGCTTTATTTTCCCATTGCATATCTCAGCATACAATACAATTATTGACTAATTGCATTAATTGCTAAAACATTACTAAGTGCATGGTTCAGGAAAAAAAAACAAACCTCAAACCTCCTTCCACAAAAAACCCAACACAGTATCATGCTGAAGTTATCAGTAGGTTTTTAAGGAACTCATTATCCCTATACAAAAAGAGATATGGTTTGGTTGTGTTTTAACTTACAACTAAATCTATAAGAATAGCAAACTGAAGTTTAAAGGAGTTCAGAAATATTGACAGATCCCAGTGATAGTGACTGTCTGCCATGTTATGAAATAATTCAAATATGTTAGTGCATATGCTTATACTGCATAAAGTACTACGCTACTGAGGCAGGTCCTTCTCTTACCTGTTGAAGTCATCAGCATATTCATCATCATCTCCATTTCCTAAATAATATTTGAAAGATATTAATCAAACAAGTTTTCTCTTCAGGAAACACAAAACCCACCAATCTATTCCTGCACCAAAATACATGGTTTGATGACCAGGAAAAGTGGGAGTAGATTAAATTACTTACACTGATTAAAAAGATGAGTTATGTTTATCATTATTTTATCTCAGTATTATTAACATAAAGTGTTTCAAAACTGAACATACATTTTCAGGAAATTAGCTGCTTTGCTGAATACAAAACTGAAATACTTGACAGCTCTATATTGAGAGAATTCTTCCATCACACCTTCTTCGCATTGCACCAAAAGAAAGGCAACTTCCAAAGGTGTGAGGGGCAACTAAATATGCCACTAAAAAGCAGAAATACTTACCAGGCTATCTTTACCAAAAAAATAAACCTGCTCTTTTAGTAGAAACCTCAACAACAAAATTCATCACTTGGTATTAGTAAATGCATGCACAGAATGAATCAAATTTTTTGCTTCATGTGTAAAATATTAACCCATAAGACATCCATTTTCATTTTTCTGTATTTCTTTAGATCACATCTTGCTACATTAATCTTCACAATCTATGTTAAACAAAATGACATAAGTAAAAGCTGAAGATTTTAGTTCAGTATGTGTATTTGAGTTTCTCGGATTCCTTTAAGAAGCTGGGCCAGATTTTATCAATTATGGTCAACCAAAAATAACAGAGCTTCCTCATATTTAGCAGTTACTTACCTAATTCTAGTGATCCCAGCCTTGCATTCACCAACCGCAGGTCTTTTAAAACAGAGTTTCTATCCAAATCTGTAAACAAAAGCACTTATATCAGAAATCAGACTTGTCACTTTTTAGTAAGACCCCACTTACACAGACAAACCAACCATTTTTAACAACTGTTCTTTTATATCAATCTTCTGTACTTGTTATAGTATAGTACAGCAATATCATATTACATTTTCATAGCTGAACTCTTATAACATTTAAAAACTTGAGGAGTAAACAGGAATAATCTCCCACAACTCAAGGATCTACAACGTGAAAGCAAATGTCTCTAAAGAACTGGTACAAGTTATTTAAGATATTAAGAAGGAATAAGGCAATTTCAGTTTAAAACTGAGCAGTAGAATCATATACTCCCTTGTATGCACACAAAGAAAGGGATGTAGAGAAGTATTTCATGCTCCAAAGCATAAAATGCCCCAGTGCTGGCACAAATATCCAAACCAGTATGTCATCACTCACTAAGAAAGCTGTACTGCACAGCACATTACAACCAGAAGGGGGCCACATACTCTATCACTCTTCCATCTGAACGTGTAGCTCAATCATTTAATTACAGAAATAACTTCTACACTCATCAAACCACAAAAATATATGAAAACTTACTATCAGACTCCTTTAGCAAAGGTGCACCAGTCAGGGAGCTTAACCCGCTTTTTAGAGCTGGTGCATCAGAAAGGGATGCCAGACCTCCTGCTTTATTAGCCTCAGTTTTCCTGTAAAAAAAAACCAAACAAGTAAGTCGAGCTGTAAAATATGCATCATTACTTTCTTTTCTGTTGCTAAATGTCATAAAACTAGAACAGCAATACTACAGCAAAAAAGAGCAAGGGAAAAAGACTATTCACTCTGCAACCTTAAAAGCAGTAGGCAGTTCACTGGCAAAAGTGTCAACCACAACATTGACTGAGAAAGTCACTTTCTCACCCATGCAAAGACTTCCGCCTGTCTTCTCTCACAGACAGAGCACCTTCATCAGCATCACTATTTATGTCTAGGGACCTTTCATCATCCCCACATGTAAATGCAGCCGAAAGAAAAAAGATTCAGATATAAATCAGTACTTCAGTTTGTTTTACATCTTAAAGAGATTACATCTGATGAAGCTATCAATTCTAAGAGCAGTCAGTTCACAGAATGAAAACCTCTTAGTTATAGGAAGATATATCTCACCACATGTTAAAGTTCATTTGGCTACTACCTAGTTCAAATCCTACTTGCAAGTAAAGGATGAAACACAAATTAAAAGAGACCAAGATCTTCACATTTAGCATTGCCAGAACTGTTTGCTATTTTGATTCCATTCCTATTAATAATGGGCATCATTTGAACCATTCATTATATCTAGATCAGCAAAATATCATGTGTATTATCACACATTAAAGTGCTCCAAAATTTTGAACAATGGGTCAGAAACCTAGAGATAATGAGCTCCTGGATCATCTCTCTCACTGTCATTAGCAACTGCTTGCTCTGAACCCATCTTAACTGATTTCCATAAGGAAATTACCTTTTTTGGAAAGAAAGCAATGCTGGCAGCTGTCCTATTTATTTACCCCTTGGGACTCGAGCACACCAGCACAAAATACCACACAGGGGATTCTACCCGAAGAATATGGGGGATTTTTTTGCCCTCTAGACGGGTTGTCAGGAAGGTAAAAGTGAGCAATTCAGTGCACACAGCTCAGCTACAAATAGCTTCTAGCTCATTTCTTGGTAACACCTTCAGCAAATATAGGGTGTTACTAGCTGCATCACAGTAACTTTATATGCTACAAAATACTACTTTGCGGATTGTGACTCCACTACAGATACACATAATTTGGAAGCAGTTTTTTCTGCAGGGAGTTTCTCTACTAGGAAAAAAAATCCTTACTTTGCTAAATCATGAGTCTGTTTCTTGGATTGTCTTTTAGAAGAAATCTAGTTTACCCAGTTTCAAAGAAAATTTCCCTTGCTGTCATACAAAAATGCTCAAAGAATAAGAAATTAGTAAATATTATCATTATGCAAAAGTTTTTACAGACTTTTCTAATTTACCCAACTTATCATTTAGACTACCTGCTTGCTTTGGTTAAAGGCTAGTTAAATAAGCTCTCGAGTAAGGAGGAATAAATGCACTCAGATGCAGTTTTAATCATATTAACAAAAAGGAGAAAAGAAATACTATAATAGGGTTAGTTGTAACATACAGTATTTTCCAGGGTACAATCACTGCTCTTCGAGGAAAAAAAAGTCTACTCCAATGAAAAGCACCCAACAAAAGCTGTATTATAAATAATATTTTACAAAGGGTCCAATAATTTACTACAGAGAGACTTGGTTTACCTGGCATGATTTTACTTTGTGCTATACCAGAAGGATCCTACTCTAAGCATCTACTGTAGTAGTAACACCAAAAAGCTGCTCTGCCCACTATCAGTGTTGCTGGGGGCAAAAGCCAATGGCCAAACTGACCTACAAATGATCTGCAACCTCTTCATGTCTGCTAAGCTGAAGCAATTCAAGCTGATTACTTGAGCACAGCAAAAGAACACCATGAAATGATCCTGCAGCATTGCTCAACACAGTGGTATCTAAGCTAAGCTTCAAGATAACTCAAAATGATAACACAAAGATAGGTTTTTCAGTTTTATAACAAAGCTGCTGTACAGTTCAGTCGCTAGTTCTTGTTTCAAATTGCATTTTTCAGTCATTAGATTCCACAGATGAACAATAAAAAATGATGCATCTATGAAATTGCAACATGCAGCAGTAACAACACTTCATTGAAAACACAAAAGGTGTTGCAATTGAAGAGAAAATCCTCAGCTGTAAGAAAATTTCCCTTCTTATTACAACTTTTATTATTATTATTATTATTATTATTGTTGTTATTGTTATACAGTCTGTGGAGTTTTTTGTATTCCTTACAAAGCCGTACTGATATTTCATGCCCTGTCCCTATCACTGTCCACTTCCTTTAGGACAGATGAACACTGCAGCTCTGTTGCAAGAAGAACCACTGATGTCTGTGCCTCATACATGGTCATTCCAGCAAAGAAACAAGCTGGGGACATTAGAAACCCTAACTGATGCACCTTAAAGTGATACAGGTTTTTCCACTCATAGTACATCCAAGAGATCCCAGAGGACACTGCACATAGAATAGAACAGAATGATGGAATAGAACAAAATCAGAGATGTGAATATTTTGGAAATAAAATGTCACAGATCTGAACACTTACCAAAGCAAATAATCAAATAATTAATACCTCTCAAAGGTTTGCAGGCATACAGAGGACAAAATAAACCATGTATTAAGAAGAACATGCACATTACCTACCAGCTGTATGTTCTTTCTGGTTTGGGTACAGGGTCATCAAAGAAAGAATCTCCCTCTACATCATCTTCATCCACAACTGGATCACTTTTTTCTTTGGTATACAAGTCTTTGTTTTCTAGATGAGGATCTAGTTTTGTTTCATTAGGCAGAAAATGAATACTTCTTTTGCTTGCTTCCCCTGATGAGATACTTGTATCACTCTGAGTGTTTTCAGCAGCCTTGAAAGATAAAGACCAGAGTAAGTAGTCATGTCATGTAATACTCTAAAAGTGTATATATAAATGCACAACACGTAACATACACCCAGCATCACTTTTTAAAATATTACCTCAAATCTCTGAAAAGTACTAATAAGTTCATTAGTATCATCATGAATCACACCAGAAAAAAGTTGTTTTATCACTTTAGAAAGTGTTCTTTATTGTTGCTGCCATTAAAATCTTTTGTTCCATCCTGTGCATTGCTATGTTATCTACATCATTTCTATTATAAAAGCAAATATCTTGGTAATCAAATAAAGAAATCTATAGACAGACTGATTCTTACACTTTATTCATGTTATTTTGCAACATCTCCACAAACAAAGGTTCTTAGTTACAGCCACTGTCTTCAAAATAAATCAATTTAAACGCAAGAAAATGACCCTAAATTCCATATTAAATGGTAATCTCTGCAATATAGTATTAGGTCTTAAAGTAATAAGCATAAGAAAACTGGAGTTACTGACACGTCCTTTCAAATACTAAAACTAAACATGACAAAAGCAAGACTTTAAAAGTACATAACTTTCAGTCTTCTTCTCATACTTAAGGCTCAGACTTTCAGTCTAGAATGTAAACACAATTTCACGTGCAACTTTTAACATCAAGTCATATAACTCAAGCTGTAACTTAGCATGGCTTCGTGGCTCAAAGAACAATATTCGAATTTACCTAGATAATCAAGGTGCTGAGAAAAAAAATGTTTTTATATTATTACAGAGCAAGGAGTACTGCTATTTTTACTTTCTCCTAGACTTATTAAAATTAAGCCAGTAAAAAACTTACTACATTAGCTTCCTTTCTACAAACTAACAGCAGCACAGTTTTGAAAAAAAACAAGTATTATTTACTCCAGCCAATATGTATACAGGTTGTACTGTCTGAAGTATTTTCTTATCAGTTATTAACTTTCATTCAGAAGGCTGAAGCCAAATTTTCAAACTAAAGGCCATGAAAGTTAAAATTACCTTGGTAGGTCTTTTTCATACCAAGGCTATTTTATCTCAGTCACAGAATCACATTCAATCGCTGGCAGTAGCTCAATTTTTCTAAGGCAGGAGAAAGTACTTAAACCCACAAGCGGTAGTAATAAAAATATTTTCATTTCCTATCCTAGAGGAACAGAATTGTTTTTGAAAATGAAGACCTTCATGATAGCCTGGCTACAATAAAAAGGAAGCTACAGCTTCTCTTCTGTTCTGTGCCCAGTACTATGTCATGCCAGAAAATTGTACACACAACAGTTCATCTTTTCTTGGAATAATACATGAAAATTTTGCTGAGTGGAATACGTATTTTCAAATTGCAGATTATCTAAGTGAATGCTGTCATATCTGCAGTTTCACAGGAGTTCTCTCTTTTACCCATCCCATGTATTTTATGAAGCTTTTCATTATATATAATCTTACCTTATTTGGTATAGAGTGTGCACTTGACCGTCCATCAGATGATTTTGATGTGGGGCACTGGCTGTCACTTAGAACTGGAGCCACCTAAGAAGTTTCAAATAAGCACTTACTAAAACTTATATTTAATTTTGCAATAACTGGCACTGGCAAGGTTGCATCTTGACTACTGTACTCAGCTTTGGACCCCTCACGTCAGAAAAGACACAGAGGTGCTGGAGCAGGTCCAGAGGGCAATGAGACTCATGAAGGATCTAAGAAAACATGTCCTATGAGGAATGACTGAGGCAGCTGGTCTAGACAAGAGGAGGCTCAGGGGGAAAGGGTGTAGCGAGATGGGAACCAGCCTTTTCTATCGTGCCTGCAGTGAGAGGTCTAGAGGAAATAGCCTTGAGATGAGACAGGAGGGATCCAGATTACATATTAGAAAAAATATTTCACTGTTAACAGTGGTCAGACATTGGAACAGGTTGCCCAGAGGAGTGGTGGAGTCCCATCCTTGGAGGTGTTCAAGAGGCATCTGGATCTGGTGCTGGGTGCTGTGGGTTATGGGTTACAGTGATGGTGCTATGCTGACACTTGAACTGGACGATCTTAAAGGTCTCTTTCAATCTCAGTGATTCTCTGATCCTATGACAATTACATCCAACAAGAAACAAGGCTACCATCCTCACTTGGACAGTATGCAAACCTTGACACTGGGAAGACAACTGAGGGTAGAACTAGGGAAAACTGGGAAGTCATAGTCAGACAGAGTACAGAAATCACAGAGTGAGGAGATCCAGGAGGGGCTCTCCCTTCTGAATTGCACTATGGGATTTGACTCCAATACACTGCTGCCACGTGTCCCTCAGCAAGTCAGTTTAACACCCTCCAGTACAGTGGACTGCTCAGTGGAGTCCCCGGAAAAGGACAAGGATCTTGGCTTCCCTGGGGCATTCCCAGACTGATCAAATACAAGGAAATACAACGGCTCAAGGAAACCTGCCTTTCATGTGAGAGAAAATTGCTATGTTGAGAAGTTTATGACAACTATTCCTGAATTTAAGCTTCCTTTGGGACACTGAATGTATCCTGGGTGTAGAGAACTTTCTCTCAAGTCACAATCAAATGCTATTGGTTGGGTTTAATTCACTTAATCAACATATTAATTATCTATTCCATTCAAATGCTACTGCCATTGCCTTCAAGTAGTTCAATACTTTGACATATTGATTTTAAGTACATATGTTTTCAGTAGAGCTTTAAGGCTTTTGACAAGAGGCATTAGAAGTATGCCAAGAAAAACAGGCACAGATAAAAGTGTTACCACACCACATTAGAATTTAGAAAATAAGTGACACAGTGTTTTGTGTCATTTATCTAGATTCACTTGGTGCTACTACGTTGTAGTAGAATATTAATAAAGAGCCTTAGGGTGGTATTAACAGAAGTAGTCATGAAGTTTATCTCTTATCTCTCTGATAAGTTGAAGGCATAATATAATAAAGACTGAAACAGTATAATAGGACAACAATAGTCAAGTGTTCATAATTTAAGTTTATTTTTCATCATTAAAAAATGAATAAAGAATTATAAAGAAAGAAATTTCAAGTTAGTATTACTTACTTCTCCACCACCTGAAGTCTTTTTCTGCTGACACTTCCTAACAACCTCCAGCAACAGGGGACCACCCACAGTACCTTCTGCTTCTGTAATTCCCAAATCTCGAGCTAAGTTTTCTCGACCATCAAGGCCATTTAACTGGGGGGAAAACAGAAAAAAAAAAGAATCACAACATTGAAATAACTGTCAGAAAACAGAAGATAAATTTCATCATATAAAAAAGTCGTATTTAACACAGCTCTACCTGGACTAAACAGTGATTATTTACGATGTCTTGTTGCTTGTGGACTAAAATAATAAAATCATGGAATCACTCACGTTGGAAAAGATCCTTAAGATCATCAAGTCCACCACTACACTATGTCCCTAAGTGCCACATCTACACCTTTTAAATACCATCTATTGCATAATTTACTTCTGATCTGTACCTGAACAGATCATGCAAAGTTATTTTAAATATGAAAGAAGCCATCATTAGCATCTCTTGGGATTTAAGAATTTATATGGCCAAATTACTTTAGCCTATTACATTTAAAAGTGGATCCAAGGACACTCAGCCACTGGTCCCAGCAAATTCATAGATGATGGGGAATTGCCATTCCTGTGCATACAGAACAACACTTGTATAGGTCAATACTTACTTACAGGCTCTGTTTCACGTTAAAAAAAATGGGTTTGGAAAGAAACAGGGATGAAAGCAATTTGGCATCATCTAAAAAACCCCAATAACACTTTTTCAAACTGAACTTCACGCTATAGGAGAAGCAGAATGCTAAAACAAATCCAGGCTGGTAGCACAACCCCAGATGGCAACACTGCAAAGGGCACTAGTTTATCTTGATCTCTTATGATCATATAGTGACACTTCCTATCAGAACACAGGTCAAGCAAATACTGAAGTGAGCCACCACTAGTCAAGCACACTTAATAAAATAAAGAGACAGTACAAAGAAACTGCTCAGAGGCAGAGGCTACTAGAGAGAGATAAAGTCAGATCTCAGCACTTCACACAGCAGCCTTGGCCAGCTCACTTAACTTTGGCCAAATTTCCTTTATGCTCTGCAATAGGTGAAATGGGCACATCTACTGGGAAACAGAAGGGGATGTTTCAAAGAGCATGAGATGCCCTTACAATGCAAATTAAGCACTGCTCCCAAGAGAGAGTGGCAACACAACACAAAGTGTGGTTCTTTTTATTTGTTTCTATTTGGTAGCATGAACACGAGTCTTTGTACAGATGTGTTCTGGTAATAAATTAGCAACTAATCTGGCAAAGGATATTTGGCAAAGAACAAAGCTGTAAGGGATTTTCTTTGAATAAGCCCCTAAAGAGAAACGTGAAGTTCTGAGAAACAGCAGTCAACTAATTGATTGATTTGAAAAAATTGGATTTTTAATGTATTAACTATTTAAACTGACTTCAAGAAACAAAAAGTACTTGAGATACAATAAAAAATTCTGCAATGAAATGAAACTGTTTCAACGCCAAAATTATTATTAAAACCTTTACATCATAAAAAGAGAAAAAGGGACAAAGATGATGAAAACCCTCTAATTCAGTACCTAAAGCCTTAAAGCAATCAGCTGGGTCACATAATCACTGTAGGTCCCTCCCAACTGAACTATTCTATTCAAACATTTTTTGTCAAGTATATCTGCACAAAGTCCTTTGTTTCACTGAAATTTCTCTCAGAGTAGATGGCTTACATTATTTTAATTTTCATGTGGCAATACTAACTCAATATTTTGACATAGTAAAGTTAGCAGAAAAAATATTGCAGGGGTAGGCAGGATTCATATACTAGTATATGATTCCACTACAATTATCAGCTTGCTAATTCAAAACCAAATTATCTAGCATTGATTTTGATAGACAAATATTCCTATTAGCCCACTTTCCTAAAAATGTATTTTCATGATACTAAGTACATATTACAGACAAAACATTAAAAAAATATTTTTAATAAAAACAAGTAAGTGGTCTAAAAAAATATACCATAGCTTCTGCATTAACTGCCATGCACTTCAAACAGTGAGAATTGCATACAAAAATCAGTATATCTTACTGTGCTTGATTCAGGCTGAAAAACAGCTAAAGTAAAATCAAGATTGAAAAACCGTAAAAATTCTGCAACAAGACCTGCTACCAAGCGACCTAAAAAGAAAATGAGAAGAGTTAAAATACACCAGACAGAAACAAATCTTATTTCAAAGATTTAACATTAACACCAGCATACATGGCTTCAGTATGGACATTCATGAAACTTCCACCTCACAGCAAGTTTGTATACCAACTGCCTAATTTTGAACTTGGCCGTCATAACAAAAAAACATTTAAGCCAGTACTACTGCAAGAGCATTACAGACTGCTTACAAAATTCATATGCAGCATTTTTTCTAAGTATTCAGTGGTTTTAAAAACTTCACTTTGATATTTGTCATATATGTGTATTCACTCCTGTACTTCTACTCTTAGTTTTCACTGGTTACTGTTTCTATTGGTCTAGAATGTCCGAGCTAGCACAACCATAAGGCATCGTGAAATATTAACTCCAATGCCTTACTCATCTTAATTAAAAGTAGAACTTCAGCAATATTAACTTTAAAAATTATAGATTTAATTCTATTCTTAATGAGTAGTAATTAGGACATCTGAAAGGAACAAAAGCATACTTAATGTAATGGAGACTGTATTGTTAGTAAGATTCAAAGATTTAATCCTTTTTCTCCTATTTTTATTATCCTGAGAAGTATATACTAAACAAAGAACTTACCATCCTTTGTACCTAAAAAACTTTTCAAGCTTTCATTTACCAGAGGAGCTTTGTTCTGTCAAAAAGCAAAAACCAAACAGCAATTAATGTCATCTACATACTAGCAAGAAACTGAAAACCACAGCAAGCTAGTGTTTTGGTGTATTCTGCTGCACAATGATGCCCTGTCCATGCAATTCACTTCTTAAAAATCTACCTTTGTATGAATTCTACAAGTAAAAGCTATGTAGCAATAAATTTATTTAGACAAATGAAATTTATCTTGAAGCCCAAGTAATTTCACCAAAATTCTTAACAGCATACTGATTTTTATTGACTGAAGAGGTAAGCTAAGCAGGTAACTTCCCAAGCTGCTCCTCTAATATGCTGCAAAGTTTAAGGCAATTCAGTCCAGTCTTTTAAAAAATGGAAAGATACAAATCTTCCAGACGAAGCCTGGACCATGCTAATTATTAGAACACTAGTCAACACTCATCTTCTATTACTTAAAACACCTTCAAAGATATTATGAAAAGTGGTTTTTCTCCCTTGATAAATTTATCCTCTTCAATTTTTAAACAGAAATAAATCAGTATGCTATGTCTGCATTTGTCAAAATTGTTCTGTTATTTTTCAAAACAAATTCTATATGCCATTCCTAAGATGGAATGGATATCCTGTGTAAGAAAAGGATCAGTTATAGGTAGTTATCACTACAGTAGCAAATGCTAACACACAAAAAAGTGTTACCTGAAAAAAGGAAATCTTGCTTAATATTTAAGATTCAGAGTAGTGGTAAGTATTAATATGTAACCACTGTCAACAGTGTAAATTTAAAATATCATGATACATGAAAGTTTTTTGAGAAATGATGAGCTGAAATGTACTGTACCAAATCTCTCTTCACATTTCTTGAACTCTTGCTGCTTATTACTCTTAATAAGAGTAATATAATTACTCTCAAGGTAGTGTGGGAGGTTGTTCTCTGGGTGCTCTATAATAGCCTGCAGCTTCCCACAAAGAGATGGCACTGTTCTTCTATATCACTCTTCCACCACATCTTCTTCAGCTATCTTACGTTAAATTTCTGGAATATGGAATCTCATATCATAGAATAACTACTTCCCATCCTTACTAACACCCCAATATTGTCTGTTTTAGTAAAGCATTTTTGCAGAAAGAGCACAACCATCTAACCAGCAGAGGAATAGAACAGTTTCCCATTCCTCTCCTTTTGAAGCAGAGAGGCTGGACATACAGCACTCTCTACTCCCCAATCATAGAAAATGGAAAGACACAGGAAATGAAGCAAAGTTGGCAGCAGAAGTGGTCACAAAACTGGTATCTGTATACCCCAGCAGGACTGTCATGCAATCATGCATCAGTATCTCATTCCCTTAATATTAATATACTGCCGATGGACATAGTCCATCTCTGTATTAAGAATTCATCCTTAAGTGTTAAAGCAAATTATCCTGAAGCAAGCCTACAACATTCTTATGGAAAATACCATAAGCATTAGCATACTTGGCATTTTACTGGACTAAACTGCTTTCAAAATACACTTGTCAAAACACTCCAGTATAATATTTTCAATTTCAAAAGACATTATTCCGACTTGATAAAATCTTGATCAGTCAAGTAGATATCTTTTTTAAAAGATGTATTTGATGGAGAAAATATTTAGCTATTCTGGTCAACGGGACAGGCACCATATAAACCCAGTAGAGACAGACACTTAAAATTATAATTTCAAAAGGCTATTTCACAATTCCCGTTTTTAAACATCAGGAAACACCCTGATAGTCCTGTTTTGTGTTCTTTATGTATCTTATGCAGAAATACACCTTTTTATCTTGTAAATTTCACAAATAGAAAGTATTAAAGCTATTATATTTAACTCTACAAAAACAATGTTTTTTCTTTCTGATTTATTTTTTAAATAAAGAGGTTCTCTTACCTCTACTTTCTCTTGTTCTTCTAGTGCCAAAAACACAGCTGCTCGTAACTCTGCCTGCCAAATAAAAAAACCAAAATAAACAGTCTGTCTACAAGCACTTTTTTCCTAAGCAAATAGGATGCAAAGAGCTAGCAAGTAGCTTTACAGCTATTTGTTCCTCCTCAAGCAACTTGGCATGGACTGTAATCTATATCAGTGCAATTAAAACACTCAAGATTACAGGCAATGTTACTTGAGGCAAAGAAATAATAGTTTCCACTCTGAGAACAAGGCAGGGGGCAGCATAATTTGATACAAGACTTCCTAAATAATTTCTTTGTACATAAAAAGATTCCAAAGTACCTAAATTATCTCCGATTAGTTTCTTCTGAGAGTTAAATATCCATCTCTTTCAGGCAGCTCCAAAACACCTACCCTTCATTTACAACTCATTGAGGAAATATGAACAAATAGGCCATAATAATACATTAAAAACTAAACCTTAAGATATACAAATTGTTATGATTTCTTGTCAGATTACACTCAAAACCCGAGAATTTCTCAAGGAAAAGAACATGATCACAGTCATTCAAATACTCCTGGTAGAAATGGTTTACCTACCTGATTTTAAATATATTATTATAAAGAATCACAATTCTTCTAAGGACTACTTTAAATATTGAAGCTTAAGCCTTGCCTACTTTTTAAATTTTTTTGTAAGCACTACAGTATTTCTACTTTCACTGAACGTGTCAAATGGTTAACATATATTTGATGAATTAGTTTGCCACTTTAATCAACTCCTAATCTGACATTTTGAAGTAAGATAACACTGCAGTAATAAACTAGAAAAGACAGCATATTAAAGTTTTCTCAACAGCAAAAAAAGAGCAGAATTTAAAAGAAAGATTTATTTCCATAACTAAGAATAAGACCAATACAAAGAATGTCTGGACTTTCTCATATATATTACAAGAGGTAGCTAAACATGAAGAAACTGGTCCCTCCCACCAAAAAAATAAAACCAAAAACAAATGCCCACCCATAAAAAATCTCAGCAAAGCAAAAAACCCCAAAACCAACCAAACAAAAAAACAATCAAACAAAAACCCCAAACATCAAAACCAAACCAAACAAACAAAAAACTCACCCAAAAAACAATCAAACAAAAAATCCCAAACACCTTTCATGGGAAAAACAAACACTTCTTTTTTAAGGAAACTCCTCTTTGGATACCTTATTGAAGGACAAAAATGTATAAAAGATAAAGGGATTTCTCACCAAAAGAATAGTAAAATGCTTACAACAATTATATGCAATGGTCATACTGACACTGCAATCACATTTTTTCTGTTGTTAGTATACAGCATTCAATCAGAAAATCCTCTTATAGCAATTAATTTATTTTTTATTCTTACCTTTTTTTCAGGTGTTGGGGTACAGTTCTCAATTGGTGAGTCCTTTTACACACCCCACTAACTTAAATATTATTCTTACAAAATCAGTTTTCATTTAACTTTGCAACCAACAGCTAATAACTTGTTTATTTAGTCATACCTCACTAAGACAGATCTGAAACAGTTGCAAGGCTTTCCTTGTCACTTAGGCCACAGAAACCAAACTTATTTACATAAGAGGATAATAAAAAAACAAAGCATTCCTGACTGGCTGTTACAACTGTTCAAAATAAAACACACCAGTCAATGCACGTGGGTTGGGGTAAACCCCCCTAAGGGTCTGGATCATGACACTGGAGAATAAAGTTGTCTGAAAGTAGTTGCCAGCACATCAGCTAATCCAGAGTCTGACCTGTTTTGAGATTCTGGAACAATATCAAACTGTCACTTTTTTCCCCACTTAACTGGGATTGTTTACCTGCTCCACGCCTCTAGGTCCAATCCAATGGCTTTTAATTACTAACAGAGGTGCTTTTCTTCCTCTTCTTATATATTTATTTAATGATCCATTTATCTATTTATTTAATGACAAAAGGTCAATTTCTCTCAGATGTTGCCATTCCCTGTGAACGGCTGGTTCCTTTATTCACTTTAGTGTCCATTTTATAAACTTAAGGTCAGGAGCTGACCACCAGAAGACAATGCCACTGGTATTTACACCTCCCTTTACCTTACCTGCATCATCCAGAATACCACCCTAAAGCCCTTCCACAGATATACAGCCCTGCAATGAACCTGTGAGCATCACTGTGTTTGAAGTTACATGTTCCAGTACTATTCCTACAAGGAAAGTTTACACTACTACAACAATGACCTTCATCCTTTGAGGTGGGTACTGCTCAGACCATAGCACGATATTCTCAAACTATCATCTCAAATTTAGACAAAGAACCATACAGTAGAATCTGCGTTAGGTTAAAGCAGTAATTATCATGTTCATGCAGAAGAAAGTAAAAAGCAACAATAACAAAGCTGGGACCAAATGAATAATCATCCTACTACAAGATGTACCATACTACACCAGTAGGATGGACAATGTCACATGGGTTTTTCAGGACCTGAGGCCAGTCATAGGGAATTTGAACACCATAGATTGAGATCACCATCATCAGGTACGGCCACAGCAATTTGCTCCCACCAGCAGATACAAAGGTCTGTTTAACTACACAGATTAATCCACTTACAGAGTTCTTCTCACACTTCTTTTGTTTTTAAGGGGTATGAACAGACTGCATTTCTCTTTGCCCTAGTACCCTTTGGCACCAGCCCAATACATGTTTCATACATTGTTACAATCTGCTCGTCATTTTCCGCATTTCCCTATTCCACACTGCCTCATTCTGCTTGCAGTATTCAATACAATCCAAATACACTGTGAAGAATTTTATTCACCATCTAGTAGTACAGCAGATCAAAGCTAGATATTCTAATCCCTCACCCATAGTTTCTAGGTCTTCAATAAAACAGGGTTATGTCAACAGACACAGATGTTGATAAGTGTGTCTATCACTTTTACATGAATCAAGCCTACAGACTTCTTTGTCATACTGTGAAAGATACTCATTTTGTTCTATCCCTAAGTAGTTTTATTAGGCAAGAGCTCATGTCAATGAAACAGCAATTTGGTTTCACTGAACCTGGCTAAAACAAGTAAGGCTATCATTGTATATGACAAATACTGTCTGCGTTACAGAAATGTATGTGTCAGTGTTTTGAAACAAAATTAAATTTCCCCTTTTCCTGCCAGGCATTTACAGCTCATCAGAGATCACTGGTTTTTACTGACTGTTGTTGTACAATAAATCAGAAATTGAAGTCCATGAAAAAAGCATGTTTTCTGCACTGAACTACAGTATCCCTCTTTAGAACCTGGGTAAGTTTACCCTATTTCAAACAGAGATCCTTTTGCATGTACCCTAAGTACTGCCCATGAAAACAGCTCCCTCAATCTGCAGTTCTCTGGAAAAAAGGGTAACAGTTCTTACTGTCTCAAGAGCTCCTCAAACACACTTTTTAGGTGGCATGTCAAAAAATGCCTATCTAATTTGGAAATGTGTTTTTAATAGGAACACAACAAGCACCTACATTAACAAGGTCATTGGTCTGATTTAGCAGTTTGCATGTAAAGCCATCCACAGCATCTTACACAGCAGATACTGCATGAAAAGTGAGAGGATAAGATGGAGACCATTCAGGACTGAAGGACCTGTAACTACTTCCCACATGCAGATTCCAAAATGTATAATATTTAGCATGAGCATGGAATTTCTGGGGAGTTTTTTGGTAGTATTTTTGATTGTGCTAGAATAGATTTGTCCAGGACTTAAACAAGAGATCTGATTTTCCTAAGACAAAACTTGAACCAATGTTTTCCAAAAGAATACTGGTAAATTTCAAACACATTTCTACACCTCAAAGCATGTAGGCACAACAGTGGCCAAGATGATTTCTTACAATAAGCACAAACTCTGGATATGGCTTTCTCCTTGCATTCTGTCTCCTTTGTACAGCTACAGAATTCACCTGCAATCCCAATATCCCAACACCTTCCAGAGAGATCTCTTCAAAATAATTTTTTCCTAATAAACTTTATTTGTACTTTCTATTCCTGGGGCAGTATTTCATATGAATAAGTAATGGTTTTCCAACACTGATCTCCAAATGCTGTGGAATACTAGGTAAAAAAGTGGAAACTTAAGCTTCATAAATTGCTTTGTACCTAAGAGCACACTTGAGTATGACATTGTCTGCTAGTTAACAGAGTCTTGCTGTCTGCTTTGTGGATCTCTCAATATTTCTACAAACCCTTAGAGTTCTGCAGCTTTTGCAGAGGAAGTCCTGGGCTTCTTTTTTCATCCAAGACCCATTAGCAGAAACCATAATATACATTTCAGCCTGCCAAACACATATGCTACCACTCTCCTCAACCCACTTCAGCAGCTGAACACACAGTTTTTGAAGCCATACGGGCAACATTGTGTATTCCCTAAGAAACAAGGGGTAGGCAAGTTCAGCAAGTGCCAATATGGGAGACACTTCAGAGATCTGCAATGAGCCAGCTGGAGGTGCAAAATCTCCTGTAAACTGTCATACACTTCTGTAGATACAGAGCAGATGCATTGCTCTGGAAAGAGACATGGTAGAACATTGAGCTGTTTAAATGTAGGGATGAGCCCAGGCTGAACTTGTGTGCACGGGGATAAAACCTCTACCAGTATATGTGCATCACAAACCCAAGGCTGGTGTCAAACCATAACCAGCAACATCTCTACCAGTATTACTCAGTAGTACCCTCCCTGCCATCTCCATCTGCAAAATCTATAAAGTTCTCATCCTTGAGCATGTGGTGGGTATGCTCTCCCCCACTGCCTGCTAAACTTTGGAATTTTGGCTAAGTGACATAAAGGAGTGATTGTGCACACATAATCCTTCAGACATAAAAAACCAACGTCCTGGACTAGGGGTGGAACCAGTTGTACTCAGACTCCTCTCTGAGAATAGGAGGACCATATTGACATTTAGATGTTGAATTCCAGTTAGTTTATTAGAAATCATTTTAAATGGTTATATTTAACTTGACTGATAAAACTAAAAAGAAATAGATGTTACATTCAGAAAAAAACTATTCTCCTTGAATCCAAGAATTAAGTTGATTTTTTGAAACGGCATGAACCACTTCAAAACAATGCACTGCAACATGCAGAGAACAGGAGGTTACACTGCAGCGCTCAGCATGCTGAGCATGACAGTTAATAATTCTAAGACATTTAAAAGCTCTGTTCATTACTGTACATGGATCAAAGATGCAAAGGCAAACAGGACAATTTTAACTGACTTGTGCACACGCACATATTAAAAAATAGTACTTTTATCCTCTCTAACATCACCCTACTTGCCCATACCTCAGCTGTCCAGGTTTTGAAGTGAATTAGTAAGAAATTGCCAGTACCACTTGGCCAAAAGCTTTACTAGGCATATGACATTAGTGATACTAACCCCACTCACTTAACTGTAGCAAGTTCTAGAGAAGAGCAAAATTCAGGTAATATACACTTAAATTATTCCAAAGCAAGAGATTAAAAGATATAAACCAAAACAAAATAGGATAACAAAGAAACACACAAGAAGCATAACGGCTCCTCTTGCTCAGATGACGACAGCTTCCCTAGGAGAAAGATCACATTCTCTTCAAAACAGAACACCCCTATTTGTACACTATCACACAGAAACAGTGATAATTTTCACTGAAATACAAATATCTACAGTTATATTGCGTGTTTACAGAACTCATTAGAAAGCTGTTTTATTCATCAGACTAATTCCAGTGATTAACAAACTATACATACTATACATCTGTACTATATACATACATTTATGTGTGTGAATTTATACACAAACACATATTGCAGCTTAGAGAATACAGGAAATTCTCAACTGCAAGCAGCAAATACATTTATACAACTTCCAGTTTTCACAATATTATNTTTATACACAAACACATATTGCAGTTTAGAAAAACTTCCAGGTTTCACAATATTACTTTATTAATTACTCCAGTGCTCAAACTTTAAGACAAATACAAAAATCATGAACAAATTTTGAAAATTTCATATAAGTAATGTTTTTTCAGCTAAATAATTTACATCAACACCAATGTACCCAAGAAATTAATCTCAAAATAAGAATAAACTAATAAACTGCAAGCCATTATAAAATCATGTTTTAGTAGAGAACTAAATTATGACAATAAGTTTCTTTCAAAAAATTACTCTCATGATGTCACAAAACATGTGACACTCTGATACATTCCAGCCACTGAAATAATTCCCCTTGAATTCTAATCCTTCCAGTGCTTCATACCAATGCAGCTACACGTTGACCACATATTCTTCTCCTAAACGTAGCTACTTCAATAAATCACTAATACTTTATTGTAGCTTTCTAACCTCATCCTTCTTGAAAAATGGTCAGTTCTCATTCTACAATATGAAATAAGTATCAGTTTTGATAACATGTAAATGTTCTACCACATAATAAAAATAACAATGACATAAAATTTAAAAATAATATTGACATATAATAAACACTATTGAACAAAATTAAGTTAAATTTATTTTAATAAAAGGATGACAGCAACTTTTTTAATGGATGGTATAATCTAATTTCAATTAAAAGATGACAGTTTAAGGAGCCTTGTTCAAGTTAAATTCTTCCAGCAACAGGCTTTTTGTCTGGTAATAATAGCACAAAATCTCTAAGTCATTAATGCTGCCAATCAACACTCATCAAACTCACATGCCAATTAAGGTTTACAGCTAAGAAAAAAACCACCCTGAGTTCCTCCAGTCACGAGCCTTAGCCATAACCACACCAGTCATTATACACTAACACCTTGTATTAAAGGGAGACAGCATCTGGCAAGGAGGCTGCATTTTGTATTTTTCTAAGTCATTTGCTAATTTGCCATAACAGCACCTTACACAGCATTGGATACCATACACTTCGAGCATCATAGAATAGTGAACTACAATAAATTTATTCACATAAAACTCAATGGACTGGCAACCATAGTATGAAAATTTACATACTACACAAAGGTGGTAATTAAGAAACTACAATTCAGGAGCTCAATGTGACCCAATTGCCTTGCCATGCTTTTTTTAATTACAATTTTACTATCACCATACTCGCACTGTTTAACACTATGTGAGTGGTTAACAGGTGGCCCAAAAGGCCTAGCTGACATCTGTTATAAAGGTCTCACTCCTCAGAACACAGTTACTTGTTCACTTCCAGAACAAATAAGGATCACCCATCTGAAAAGGATAAACAACATGGTTTTGAATATTATTTTGCTGAAAAGTATCACTAGTTCAAAATACACTTAACTTGAGCGCACATACACAAAAATGTTCACTTCCATAAGTTAAGTTGTTGAACTGTTCTTGAAATATCAGCAAAGATCATCCACCAATGGAGACTTAAAACAGAGCACTGCTCTGTTAAACAGTCTCTGTTAAACTGCTCTGATAAACACCACCATCCTTGATCTGAAAGCTGTACTCCATTTCTTCTCCAGCCTTGAAGGAAACCCATTTATTTTTAGGCTTGCATACCTGTGCCATTCTCTATTATACACAGTAATTATTGCTGGAAGTTTTTAATTTGAACGAGAATCCATGGAACAAATTTTTCTACCCTTTCAGACACAAGCTCAGGCTGCACCACAGACTCAGTAGTAATGTGCACTCCACTATCTTCCCTATATTTTCCTAACATAGCGTTATTTGTTCCCAGCAAGCAGGCAGCACGCCCAGAGAGTTTCCAGACTTACCAAGCCTTCGAGGCACAACTGAAGCAACCCACACTCAAGAAGAACAAGTGCTTTAAATAGCGACCCACAACAACTCCCGCTTGAAATTTTCAGTGAGGGCTTTCCGTATCGAAACAGGGATGAACTTCACCCCCCCCGTCCCGCACCACGCTGCTGCCCATTGCTTCCAGCCAGTTTGGCGGCAGCAAGGGAGCCCTTGCGGCCACACGGTGCCGAAGAGCGAACGCGCACAGCCGGGGCCGGGCTCCCCGCGCTGCCCTCGCTCTGCCCGCCCGGGGGATCCCGAATGCCCGCGGCCGCGGGGCAGCGCCGGGCGACGCTCAGGCCCCGGGCCCTCGCACCAGCTCCACCACGAGCGGCCGGGGAACACCACGGGGAAAGCAGGCGCCACCGCCAGGCCGCGACGCCGAGGGAACGCTCCAGCCGGGAACACCGGCTGCAAGCGGGAGTGAGAGGGGACGAAGCCCGGGAAGCCCCGGTCCTCCCAACACTCCGCAGGGCCGCGAAGCGCCGCCAGCGCCAGCCAACGCTCCCCGCCGGCGGCAGGCTCTTCTTCGCCCACCTTAATCTTATTGAGCACCCCGCTGCTCTCCAGCGTCTGCACCAGCAGGTCCCGCAGCTCCGTGTCCTCCTCCGCCGCCGCGGCCGCCATCTTGCTTCTCCCTGACAACCGCCCAAACCGCGCTAGCGGCGCGACCGGCCCGGCAGATTCGCCGCCGCCGGGGCACCGGCCGAGGGCGGACCCGAGGGAACGGGGCGGACCGGGCCGGTGGCCGCCCTCAGCACCGCCCCTAGAGGGGACTCAGAGAGGCCTCGGCTTCCCGGCGCTTTTGCCGCCGGCTGAGCCTGGAAACTGCGGCGGCGAACGGGCAGCGCGGGCGGCGGGCGGGAAGTTCGAAGCGGCGGCGGCGGTTACGGCTGAACTGCGCGGCCGCCCGCGCCCGCCAGCGGCCCCTCAGGCCCGCCCTGCGTCCCTCCATTTCTCCCGCCACACGAGGACCGGGAGCTTATTTGGGTGTTCATCTTGGAGAAGGCTGAGCAGAGATCTCAACACAGCCTATAACTTCCTCGTGAGGAGAAGCAGAGGGGCAGCGATCACTTACTTGATCAGTGACAGGACCCAAAGGAATGGCATGAAGCTGAGTCGCGGGCGCTTTAGGTTAGATATTAGGGAAATGTTTTCACCCAGAGAGTGGCTGGGCACTGGAGCCGGCGCCCAGGGCTCCCCAGGGAAGTGGTCACAGCATCGAGACGGTCCAAGGTGAAGAAGCGCTTGGACAAGGCCAGCTCCCACAGCTGGCAGCTGCAGCCGCTCTGTGTGCGGGCTGGAGGGGTGAGCAGCCCCCGTGCCAGGGCCACTCGGGCTCCAGCAGCCTCTGAGGGCAGCAGTGGGCTCCGGGCAAGGTCTCACCCGCCTGCTCTGCTGCTCGCAAGGGCACCTGGCGCTGAACAGCACCAAAGGGCGCTTCTGGAGCCCTCGTTTCCTAACAAGCCTGTTCGTTGTTGCTCCTTAAAACAAAAAGTATAAAGCTTTGTAAATTGTAATGCTTTCTCTGCAGCACTACATGTGGCATTTTTTCCACGCTGAACTGCTTATAAATTTTTCTTGAAGAGAAGTCCAATATATGACAAATAAGTTCGTAAGTTAGGAATGCTCCAAGGGAGCAGGTACAGCTCCCGGGCGAAGCAGGGCGCTGTGGAAGGCCGGTTTTAAAACACCTGCACTGACCGTTCAGGGATGCTCTAAAGACTTGGCCAAGCCTGTGAGGACAGGTGTCCATCACTCCATCCCACGTCTGCTGAACACATGCGAGGCACCGCTGGAGCCCTGCGCCCATTCCCACAGCTGCCCAAGGAATACAGTGCTGCATTTTGAAATCCTGAAGTTCAAAAACATTAGCAGTCTTTCATTTCAGTACAAAACTGTGTTATAGTAAACCCACCACACTGTACTTAAGCACTTAAGACAACAATTCTTTCAATTTAATTTTCCAAAACCGTGTCAGAAACAAATAGTAAATGGAGAAACATGTCTGGTACTACAGTTATTTTTATTTGTTCACTAGATCTCCAAACTTAATGGAAAGACAAAACCCACTTGACAAAATAAGTGATAAAGAGCAGAGGAAGACAAATCAGTAGACTTAGAAGATAGTTTATAATTAGTAAGATTCATTTAGCATTTCATAAACAGTGCCTTCCAGCTTTCAAATACATGAATATTTTGAATCCATTCTACAGATAATGTTTTTTGAGCTCTGCAAGACAGCAGACTATTATATAGCTAAATATCCATCAGCTTGAGGGCAGCAACGCACAGTCCAGTGTCCTATTGTAATGCACAGCCTCAAACACTCTCACATTTGAAGGAAATGTTTCCATTTTGAACATATGTAATTCCCAAGTCAGCTCTGTGGAAATCATAGAAACACATAGCTACAGGCTATTAACACAATTTAAATCAAATTTATGCCTTCAAAATAGTCCATGGACCGAGTCTATTGACTTAAAATTAGGACATGAAAATATACATCTGCTCAGAATATTGTAAATGTTTCCTTACCACACTTTTAGGAATAAAGTCTATCTGGATTTGTTTCTTCTATTTATGCAAAACAACTCATTGTGTTAGAAAATTTGAAACTCTCTATCTTGATTCTTAAATCCTAATGTCAACTGCTGATAGCTGGAAAAATGTATTCTTTTGAAGTGTTACAACTCATTTTGGGCTGGGTTTTTTTTCAGGCCACACATTTCAGCATATAAACATGTAGAAATCGTAGGGTGCTACCACATTTGTTCAGAATTTTTTGAGGAGAACATAATTTTCTTGAAATTTAAAAGAAAATTTTCAAATATTCTGACATTTCTTCATATTTTCATAGCATCATGAGTGCTAATAGGCACAATCAGGAGATATAAGACAATAGAAAAACAAAAGATCATAGTAGATAGATAAATATTAAAGAGAAAGTCTTAAGGAGATAGCTATCCAATGTAGCTGTCCATTGTCTATCTACACATTTCACCAAAACATTCTTTTAAATGACAGCCTCCATTAACATGCACTATTTTATGATATTGTAACATAAAAATGTGGCCTCTTAGTCCTAATATATTAAAGGCCTACACTATTTCTGAGTCACTCTGGATCTCTCTTTGTAGCCACCCCAACGGGGAACTCGTCATTGGGCTTAGTTTTCACAAAGTGCAAAGTGGTAATTTGGCACCCGCAGAGAGCAAATCCTCAAATAAGATTAGCACTGGAGCACACGACCTTACAGGCTGGAGAGTATGGGTAGCACAGGCCAGTGTTTTCACCCCGAGTCTGCAAAGACAAAATCAGCCTGAGAGAACAACTCGGTGTGCTTATCTCCTGATTTAATGGGCAGTGACTAAGACTTCAGTGCCACATGGAGCCCTGATGTCCTCAGCGGCTGGACGAACTGCACTGCGTACGAGGATCTGGAGAGCTTCACTATTTTTAACTCTTCGAGAAAATTTCTGAAACGTTTGATAAGTCTTAGACTAAAACAGATGGATCATACATTCCATCCAGCACATTTTCAAGTTTCCACAGAAAGGCAGGCAAAGAGATTAGTTTTGCCTTGTCCTCCTTCCTACCATGGAGATGTGTAAACATGATCAAAATTTTTTTACCAGTTAATAAAACTGAGACATTGAACAAAGACCTTATTACAAAGACTGTAATTAATCTGTTTAAGCAAATGTTGTTTTGCTTGTGGAAGAAGATCTGCCCACATATTTAAGTGCATTAATGCAGGATGGTTGTAACATACGCCCTTGTAGTTCAAAACTATGTAACAGTAATTAATAATCACACTTTGTATTTATGACTCATGCATCGGCAGAGAAAGAGGGGTCAGAATATGTTTCACAGTTTAACATACCGCTGAGAAAATACTGAACCAAGTCCTGACTCATCCCTTGGGGCTCCTTCCTCAGAAACTTCCTACTGCTTCCAAACACGAGTTGTCATCATTTCAAACTTCTCCATTTGGAGAAGCACGCCACAGATGCCTGTGTCAGCTCTTCTGACTCGCATTAGTCAGTACTCTCTTATTGAGAGTCCCCATCGCGTTCTCGAAGCTCTGTGGCGCGCAGATGCTCAGTATGAAACCAACATAACTAAATCCTTGAACATGCTAAAGAACAACCAACCAAAACAGCAGGACGAGCCAAACCATC
>VYXF01006152.1:322013-336897 GCA_013397295.1 Polioptila caerulea | reverse complement strand
GCCCGGGAGAGGGGCGGGCGGGGGACAGCTCCGGCGGGCAGCGCCGGGGGAGCGCGGAGGAGGTAATGCGGGCCCGGGGGTGCGAGCAGCGGGCGGAGGTGTGGTGAGGTCTGAACCCCAGGCAGTGGAGGTCGGATTTGAGAGTGTCCCTGCTCCGGGCTCCCTCAGCTCCCTCTTCCAGTGGGGCTGCGCTGCCGCGGTGGCGGGCGGGCCGGAGGGAGCTGCGGCCCGGCCCGGCCCGGCCCGGCCCGGCCCGGCCGAGGTGTTCCTGAGCAGGCTTTGCTGCCTGGCCGAGTGGCCCTCTGCCGCTGAGATTCTCAGCTGCGCGAACTGCAGAGGTGGGACTTGCAGGCCTGGGACGGACTCAGGTTGTGTTAGCTGTCACTTCTTATGCTTTAAATTCCATGCGAAGCAAATCGAAAGTCAGCCAAATAAATGACAGCTGTTCCCAGAGGAAAACTGTTAATAGGGTTTTTTGGCTTTTTTTTTTCACACTTCACACCAGCTTTGGTATCCTGCTGTCGCCTGGAGGCCTCCCGCTTCCGGTGCTTGGGTGATTTGCATTGTTTGCAGTGTGTGCAGACGCCTCGGTAATGATTGTTTATTTGGTGTAAAGCTCTCTGCTGTCGGAGTCTGTCGGCGCTCGGGCAGAGCCGTGTGTTGGCCGGCGTGCGAGGAGGGCCAGGGGCCGCCGTGCCCGGCGCTTCCCCGCGGAGCGCAGCCCCTGCTCCCGCCGGGCTCGCCCCGACCCCGCTCAGCCTCGGCGGCGAGGGCCCTGCACGGCACGGAACGCTGTCAGGGGGTACTGCCGAAACCGTGCCGTGCCGTGGCCGTGAGTATTGCCTCCGAAAAGGCTTCAGAGAGCATTCTGAAGAGCATTACTCTTCTGAGAGCATTACTCGGAGAGCATTACTCGGGCTTGGGATGCTTGGTTAGCTGCGGGTGGGCAGTGGAGGTAAAAGTTGCCGGAGCTAGGAGCGTTATGATAAATTAAATTAATGCTTCTGGCATACAGTGTTGTGACTTGGCTTGTCTAGCTCGTTTGGCAGATGCAGTGCATGCTGACTTGTTTGGGATGCTACCAAAGCCTTGGGTGTTCGTTTTTGTGGCTTTAGATGCCAGGCTAACTGTCCTAAATCTTATCTCTGGACATTGCTGCCAGCATTTAGCTAGTTATTATGCTATGTAATAATCATGGGTATCTCCTGTTGATGCTTGAGTGCTCTTCTGCAGCATCTTCTCTTCTGATTTTGCATGCTGAACTAAACTGTAGAGCAGGAAATGTATTAATGAGGGTTTGCTAGTCAAGCTAATTGTTAAAAGCAAAACAAAAAGAAAATGAGGGACTAAAATAAGAGGTGACTAACTGCTAGTGTCCAAAAGAAGCACATGCTACATCAGCAGTCCTCTCAGGATGATATATTAGAATTCAAACTATAGTGAATGTGTTAAAGGAGGATTTCCTCAGTGTTTATTACAAGTTCTATCTACACTTTTGTAAGCCTGGGCAGGTAGTTTTGGAAACAGCACGGAACAATGCTAATGCAACTGAAGGTGACCTTGCCATGACCGGGTTACTAACACACACAGAAACACACACGTAAACACGGGTTTTGCATTCCTTTTCTATATACAGTAAACCAGGAGTCATCCCAAAGCAGTTCATGTGCTTTGGAATTTTATCCATAATGAAAATGAGTTGATAGCCTAGTGTCAAGTAGGTTTCATTTTGAAGTTTTAAGTTTTCTACATTATGAAATCTTTTGGAACATGACTTTTTTTTTGTAAGTAGCTTTCATAACATGAAATACCTATTTCTTATTAGAGAAGAGTTGATATAAGATTTATTGAATCTATTCTTTCTTGTATTTGTGAAATTAGTAATCTAGTGTAATTTTTAGTAAACAGATGCACTTTTTATTAAAAATGGATGTGCTTTATGCATCTTAGTTGTTAATACAGTTTTCATTTGGATGTGTGTATTTCCTCACAAGGGAAACCTTCAGGTGCCTTTAGGGTGAGATTGATGCACTTTTCAGCTGCCACCATCAATGTCACAGACAAATAAAAGGTCAGCTTGAATTAATCACTCAGGCTGTCACGATAGTATTGTGGTAGCTGCAAGGTTGTCTTCTGAGCTCAATCCTTAGAGAGAGTTTATGTATTGCTTACTAGTGGAAAAAAGTGAAAGTTACAGATTGGGTGGGGGCTTTCAAACCTGCTCACTGTCTTTGTTGCGCTATGTTCTGGTTCCAGGGTTCAGAACAGTATATAGAGTAACAGTATATAACAGTATATAACAGCAACTTCTGCTACTCTGATAGCAGCATTTTTTCAAGCCCCCTCTGTTCCTTCCTTGTCATTACTTGATCAAGCATAGAAGTCCAGAGAGAAAGGAGATAATCACCTTTGTGCTTTTTTTACAACTTAGTCACTGAAAAAAAAAAGCTTCTTTCTGCCTACCAACTTACATCAAAATAAATGCTGTAATGCCTGCTGTGTTACTTTTCTTTCCTAATCGACTTCTTTAAGGTGTTTCTTCCACACCTTTGTACAGCGCAGCTTTGTTTTTTTTGGTGATGTGTGACATTACTATCTTTTAAGTGGTACTTCCTAATTCTTATAGGTAGGGCAGAATTTTACATGAGTTTTACATTCCTTACATCTCTCAATGTTTTATCTTGTGTAGATAGATTTTTATGCAGAAAAGCTTGCTTGGTTGGTTTTCAGTTGAAAATAATAGAAGATGAAGTCATTAAGCAGGTCTGTAAGGCAGAATCTCAAATTATTAATTCCTGTTGTTCAAATTATGAGACTGGAGATCACTTAAGGTGCAGAACTCTTGGGGAAATTTGCTATCCAGCAGTTAATTACTTATTTGTGACTTTTTTAATACGCTGTATGACTATATAAATTTCTTTAATGTAGCATGTATGTCTTGCTTTAGCTAGCTTTTGCTAAAGATCGGTTCTACAATATTGTTTGCTTTTCTGTACAAGTAGCATTCTCCAAATGCTTTTTAAATGTTTTTTTCTTATTTTACCTGGTGAGTGAAATTCCTTTTGGTGTTTTTTTAAGAAACTAGATCAGGAAATTAACAGTTGGCAACTAATATTTATCTTATTATATTTTCTGTTAGGCCAGGTACCTTGATAATATGTCCATTACAAATTAGGAAGGCATTAATGTATGAAATGGAAGAATTTGAGGTGTTAGCTTCCTCACAGTTTAGCAAGACCTTGTGATAAATTTAGCTGGTTAACGGTTACTGTTGTTGCCCAAGCCCCTCACGAGTTTTGAAATCCCCACACATTTTGCAAGCAGGGAGGGTCCCTCGTTTGCAGAACTGCGGGCTTCTGCAAGCTGGGTCCAGAGCCACATAATAGCTGTGGGAAAATGGGCTCTTCTTTATAATGAGTTGTGAATATCAATTACACTGAGTTTTCTCTGAATCAGTCATGTCTTCACTGGTGTCAAAACAGGCTTTACTTGACTGCTGTAAGGATGAATTAAAAAAAAGTGTTCACAGAAAAAAAGAATGCGACTTGTGTAGCGAGCGATCTTAGAAAGGTCACATGCAGTGTCTTGTGGTGTAGGATTTTCATTTTGAGAAAGTTGGGAAGTAGGTTTGGTGAGACTTTAATAACTTGCATGTAAATATCTGCATGTACATCCCTTTCTAAAAGGTAGCATTTGAAATGCAGTGGAATGGCTGGCAGATTTGGGAGACAGTTGGGATTTTTGATCTGTGCCAAGTGAAAGTCCTTCTTTTAGTGAAGGTTGATTTGTTTTTTTATCCCCTGACTTCTGAGGTCCATGAGGTATTAGGCACATTGTTCATGGTTTCATAGGGGCTATCTCAGGTTTATAACAAGAACAGAAACTCACGTGGTTTTAGGAGCTTTTTTAAAAAATATTAGTTTAGTAGTCAACTGGCATTTAGACAATTTCATCTTTGGACATTATACTTGGCTTCCTGTGAGTTTTTAATATTGGCCCTGGCCAATCCAACATGAATATTCAATATTAAGTTCAAAGTTTCTTTAATGAATCACTTTGGGCATTTGAGCTGACTACAAGTCGAGTCTTCAATTACATATAGTTGTGTAGAAGATTTATGTATTTCTGTTAATTAGGAGGTGACTCTGTTGCAACCATGTGCAAGTAAAGAAAAAATAGGAAACAGTGATCTCATCCTTGATGGCATTAGTTTATGAAAATGACCATATAATCTGGGGAATCGGGCACAACCCTGAAAGAGATCCCCATTTTACACTTGGTTGTAAATCTAATCTAGAGCTACCATTACCTATTATTTCTGACATTGTAGTGCTTCTTCACATTTAACATTTAAATGTGTTGGATAAGTAACACATTTTTTCTTTCAACGCCTTTTTACAGCTATTTGGATAACAAAATGAAATCTGCAAAGCTGCACTATTGGATTCTGGGTTGGTTTTCCATGGCACTATGTTGTTGTTGTACTTCAGGTACATTTACTCAAAGGTAAGTTGTGCTTTAAAATGAAACGTCTGACAACTCATTCTTAAGTGCAGATGAGAATGGTTTAACTTGTAATGTAAATTTGTTATTATGTACTATTTTTGATGTGTTATTCTTCCTTTAGCTGATTTATAATAAGGCATCTACATTAACTGAAGGAGCAAGGATCATGCCTGAGGAAACCTTTACATGTGTCAACATGAAGAAAGAGGGGAAACTTACATTCCTTTTGTTGCACTTAAAACTTTACTAATCTTGCTGTAGATGAATAATTTAGAGTTCTGATGTAGTAATGACAAAAACTGAAAATTATTTTGAAACTTATAGTAAAAAATCTGGAGTCATCCCCGTGGCGTGAACTGCACTAAATGTTGCATTGTTTACTTCTTTATTTATCTTATTTTTTTTCCTTGCTATTTTCTCAATTCTGGCAATATAAAATTCTTTTTCATATGATATCCCAACTGTGGCTGTATCAGATTGCTGCACCATCTTTTGGTGGTTGTTGCACCTTGGCAAAATCTGAACTTCAATACCAAAGGGCCATGGGAGAAACCACACCCCAAATCACACCCTTCTGTGGTCAAAGCTGAAATTCCTGTTGTATTATATGAGGAAATAAACTTTTCTGCTTCCTTTCAGTGCTGTGGCAAGAGAATGGTTAGGGAAGCTCAGTTCAGTGCTGAACTTCTTTCAGTGCCTGCATTGCAGCTGGTGGGTAGCTTAGACACTGTGCTGATGTTTCTTCAATCCCCAGGATTTAGGCTCTGGCTTGGCCATCTTGTCAAAGGGTCAGCTTTAGAGGCACATTCCTGGGCTGCACAGAGCAGGATAACTCAGGTCCAGAGGAGGGGGGGATATTTCTGAAGCTGCATAGGTATTGAAAATGGCTTTCCTTGGATTCCAGTTCTGAGCTTATCTTGCTCTTTCTAATAAGTACAGTTTCTGTTCTATCCTTAGCCAAAAAGTGTGTTCTTGGTGAACTCTTTTTGGCATGACTGACACTGCAGAAGTTCAGCTAAATCAAATACAGATGAAAGATCTAATGTGAAGTCTAATGAAAGACCATTTCTAAGCAAAGGTGACTTTTTAAAACAAAGGAAATTAACTGTTCCGCAATGTAGGGCAATTCCTATATTCAGGTTTCTACAGCAACAGTCAAGACCCCTACAAAAGTGTTAATCATTTTCATTGCGACTATGCCTGGTAAGCTCCAAAACTATTTTCCTAAATTTTAAAGAAAACTGTGGATACATGTGAATGCTTAGGAAAAAATGTGGCCATTGCAAAGAAGAAAAATTAGAGGAAAATCTGAGGTGTGATACAGCATGGAAGCATCCTTAGTTTGTCCTCAGTTGAGAAGAATTAGCTTTGTCTTTTATTCCTTTTATTTTTACCTTTTTCTTTTGGTGATATATCCTCTAGCAAGAACTAATGACTGACAAGTGGCTATTCGCTTCCTGAGAATAACAATTTATTTTGACAGTTCTGCATGTAATGCTGTCAGTTTAAATAATTTACAATTCTGTTTATTTTTTTACCATTTGCTATTCTATTTAATTACTTTGTCTGGTTGCTTAATAACTAAATATATCTGCTGTAGTATCTGATGCAACGGGTTTCTTATTTACTTCTACTTTAGCCAGAATTGATCTACTCCAAACTGTTGGAAGAGGCCTCTATAGAAATGATGCAATACAGGCTTCCAGCACTTCTTGAATGAGTTTTTGAGGTTTTTTTTTTTCCTCTCTGCGTATGAATGAGATAGTACTGATGAGTGTGTGAGTTATAAATCTCTTATTCTTAGAGGCTTTGAAACAAACATATTCTTGTAAGATATGGAATACCCCTTAAATTCTTCCATAGGTAACCTTAAGACTTTGTCATAGTTCGATCACTTTTTTAATATTCAAAAAACTCTTAATTTTTAATAAGCATTTAAAAATGTACTGTTTGAATTAAATGCCTATAAACTGAGAAAGTCAGAATTTTTGTACTTTACTTTTTAATTCTGATTTTTTTTTTTTTAATCAAAAAGTTTGGAGACACTTGCAAGATCAAGTTGCATTTTCTGCCATGTAAACTACATAGTTTGTGAGTGATTGTAGTCTTTCTTTTTTTAGAAGAGTAGTTACAGTTCTGAGAAGGTTGTATTTTTTTGTTTGTTTTGTTTTGTTTTTTAACTATCATTTTAAAATTGTGCCAGTAAGTGTTCTCCTAAATATTAAACAGAACAACGTGTTTTTTCCATACTTAAGAAATGGAAAGCATATGGAGATAGGGTGCCAGAAGGAGAATTTGTTTAACAATNCTTTTTTTTTTTTTTTTCCAGAAAATATGCCTATCAGGAAGAATTAGAAGGTTTTTAACATCTTAAACAAAGACACTTCGTTTAAAAAAATATATAATTTTAAAATTGTGCCAGTAAGTGTTCTCCTAAATATTAAACAGAACAACGTGTTTTTTCCATACTTAAGAAATGGAAAGCATATGGAGATAGGGTGCCAGAAGGAGAATTTGTTTAACAATGGGGATATTAGCAGTTTTCCAAATGTGCTGTTTCTCTCTGACTTGTTAGTTTGGAGTGTGTGCCTGAAGGTGTTCCTCTTTTTAAAATGCTTGAAGAAAAATAAATTTGTCTGTCTCTCTCCAGTGGCATCCACCCTCATAGCTGGAAAAAGCTGTATTTTGCTCATCATTGGCCAGTGACTGTGTGTAAGGTGAGATTTTTGTGTTTCTCTTTTATCCTAAAAAAGGTAGCATTGGATAATTAATGGGTGAAAACAGACTGAATGAAGCCCATTAAGTATTTAATCTTGGTTATACCTTTATAAAGGCTTTTCATGATCTTGATGCAGCTTTTGCAACTTTCCCTGCAGTGCAGAGTGGCCATAACAGGAAAGATTGTGGTGTGTTACAGATGGAGTCGTCAGTGTAGGGTGTACTGTACATGAAGCTTGCTACAGAATGTGTGACATCTTTATTAGTTGTAAACTTAATCCTAGACTTTCATCAGGCTCTGTAGGAAGACTTGCCTGCCTTGTTTCACTGATGACAGATCAGTATTTGAACTATCTGCTGCACAGTAAGTTTGTTAGCTTTGTCATGTTGGTGCCAGTATTTCTATAATGCCATCAAATACTGGTTCAGTCAGGAAAGAAAGCTATAAGGGTGTAGTAGCAGGCGTCTCTGAGTATTTCTGCACTTTTTGCTGTATTTGTTGGATATGAACCCAAAATGAACCCAACCTTCCAACATACATCTGTAAAAGCACAGCTAAGAGGCGTAGTATTGCTGTTAAGTATCTACTAGTAACTGGTAAGTAGAACACTTTTCCTATACTAGAAGTACTCAAAGGTCTCTTCCTATGCAGTTAAATTAAAAGTAGGATCAGATTTACTGACACAAGTTGAAGAACCTTGTGGATAATAGAGTAGCTTCAGGTTCAGCCAAATGCCTCTGCAATGAGAATGGTTTCTAAATTTTTTGGGGTTTTTTAAACAATATTAAAATCTTATTTTTTTTGTGTTTTAGGTACTTTTCTATTTCTCATTCCTGTTTCTGGAAATAGGTAGAAAAGCAGTAGCAACAAAAGTCATGTGCTGCCTAAATATCTGTGGAAAAGCAGATATACTTCACATTGCTTAAATGTGGAGGGCAATATCAATAACAACAGTTCTGATTTTGTCACTGACTGAGATCAAAGACCAAGACCACTGTTCTGTTCTGGTTTTTGTTTGTTTGCCTGTTCTTGAGTGGAAATAAGGAAAGATTTGATGCAATTTGTGTCTGATTTTCTGTTGATTAAATACCGCTTTTAATGACTTGAAGCAGAGATGTTGATGTTGAAGAGTTTGTGGTGCCTAGCATTAGTCAGTAGCAGTACAAACCCTTGCTTACATGAATGAGAACAATTGGGGGGAAAAAAAAAGAAAAATGGAACAACCCAAAATTAAAAAATCCCCTACCAACCGGTTTTCCCACTGTGTATTTATGCTGGTTACTCCTCTGAATTCAGGTTAGTGCAGGTGATAAATTGACACATAATTTACATAACCTTCTAGTGAAGTAGTGAATAATTGAAGGTATTGAGCATCAGAAAATGCAGGCATCCTTGCACTTTGTTGATATCTTCTGATATTCTGTAGTAAGAGGTTGACAGAAGCATTCAGTGAAGTGCAGGAAAAGGTATATTAAAATCATATTAAGTGACTTTTTTTTCCTAGTTTCCCATCATTGAGTCGTATGAAGAAACAAGATCTCAACTGTACTCCTATAACAGCTTTCTTGTTTTACATAAGTGGAGTTCCTAAATTCAGGAATTAATATAAGTATGTTTAAGTAGGTAGATTTTTCTGCATGCTCAGTGTATTTATGTATGATAACTGATTTTTTTTTAATGTCACTATTCAATTTAAAACTGTTGACATGATGTTGAAAGGAAAAAGCTGTGAAAGAAACAGGAAAAGTCATGATACCATTTATGGCAAAAAGCTGTGAGATACTTTTTTCTGAAAGTACTTCTTAGTTTATGCCTCCTATATGAAAAAATCTGATTATAGACTTTCAAACATAGCATGTTCTTGAAGTGTGTGGATGAGCTGCATCTTAACTCCTGCCTGTTTTGCAAATCGGTGCTTGAAAAGTTTTTTAGGCTTTTGAAGGCCCAAAAGGCCTTCTTTGAAATTTAGAGGGCACAGATCAGCAGGCCAGAAATTTGAGAATACATCTCTCTCAGCTCTTCCTGGGCTTTAAAAAGTAAATGTTAATCTGCTGCTTTTTAATACTGAGTGTGATCAGCACAATTAGATTGGGAAGTGTTTTGTAGTCATATCTTCCAAACTAACCCATTCAAATAAAGTTCTATCTTGGAAGAAGTGATAACCCCAGGACCTTATTACTGACTACTACAGTGAAAAGGGTGAAGGAGGAAGAGTGGTTTTCTTCCTTTTAATGTGATTAGAAATTCCAGTAACATATAATTGACCTAAGGTGACTGTGTCTTATGCAAAGATATCTCAGCTAGATTCACTGACCTCAAGTGACTGTGAGTTTCATGTTCCCGTAAAGAATTGTGCCTGTGGATAACTCATTTGTTACTTTTCAGTAACAAATCAGTGTGACTTAAGTTCTCTTGAGGGCCAGAAGAGGGACTTTCCTACTCCCTCTTTATGGAGTTGTGAAGACCTTTTATTCCAGAACTTAAAAAGAGAACTGTTATTTCAGCTTTTGCATCCTGGAGATTGCGAAAAAATAAATTTTTCTGTGTAGTTGGATTTGTCTGTGTGTGTGAAATGTGGAAAATCCAGTGCAGGTTTGTAAGTTGTTCAGTTCTGTCTCTGTTAGGAATGGGAAGAATAATAGACAAATGGTCTGCTGTCATCTGCCTTTTATTGCACATATATGTTTATTAAAGGAAAGAGTCAAAAAAAGGACAATAGAATAGAGTAATGAGCAGAACAGCCTGAATTCAAGTTTGAATGTTTTGTTAAGCAACAGATGACTTTTTTTTTTTATTTTTATTTTTTAATATGAGGTAAAAAATTTTTCTAAGCTCAGGCTTTGGCAATAATTTTATAACAGAGGCTTAAATGAAGAATAAAAAACACTCTTTTTCCTTCTTTTTTTTGGTAAAAACAGAAGTAGTCACATAATACAGAAAGAATTAAAGTGACTAAAGTGAGGGCAATGCACTGTTGCAGTCTAGCATGAGATCCAAAGGTTCCTTAGATATATTTATTTGCATTTTAAGCCAGGTGTGTCAAAGTCATTTCAACCCTTGCCATACACTGTTCTGGAACAAAAGAAATACTTTTCCCAATGTCCATGTAGATCATAAAGATAACTCTTAATCTATGTCTACAATTTGTACAAGTTTTCTGTGAATAAAGTCTGGTTTAAATGGTTTTGTGGGTCTTTATATTCATGAAAGGCTTTAGCCTATCAGCTGCTGCCAGAGAGATGTTCAGTAAGAAGGAAATTTGTTTTGTTTGCCTCCCCATTTTTTCAGCAACCCTACAGATTTGGTTCACTTATTAATTTGTTTGACCCCAGGGGCTGGGGAGAAGGAGGAAGGGGAGTAATTGCTCTCTGTTTGAGGGGAAGAAGTTGAAGAGGTGAAATCTCTACACAGTGTGAAAAGCAAGGATTTTTCTTAGCAGTTTCCATGTTTTATTACAAAATAACCTATAATTTATCTTAATTAAAGCGATGGCCTAATTAAACAAGGTGGTTGGAAAGGAGAACAGGGTTAAATATTTCACTTCCCAGACGCTGATTTTTACTTTTAATTTGGTGTATCTGTATGTGATCCAGTAGCACTACTCTTGCATTTACCAGCTGCTGTACCAAGGGATTTATAGCTTGGGCAGCTCAACAGGTTACACTTTGTGATACATGGATGGTATTTCACTTTTTGGCATTTCAGAGATGATGAAAGCTTCCATGCTTTTGGCACATGCTGTTTGTGCAATGATTTGCTGTTACAAATAGGCTAATCCCTCTGCTGTGGTATTCCCTCTCAGCATGGTGGGTGCTCGACAGCCTCACCAACACTTTGCTCAATTTTTTGGTCACATATGGTTTATTTGGATTGGTTTGATTATCAGATTGCTTTGAAACAGGAGAAAACAGTGCTTCTTTTTCAAAATAATCTAGGTGGTTTGGGCTTTCTGGGGTCCAGCGCTGACTTAAAAATAAATATTTGTACTTCTGTTTCAAGTCAGTGGTTGCCTGAGATTGAATTAATCCTCCAACAATCAATCTGTGATAAACAGGAAGGCTGATAAGAAATGGTTTTGCACAAGGAAGCAGAGGTTCCCAGCTTTGCAGACCACTATTTGCATTTTGTATGATATTGATTTAAAATGAACATTGTAAAGATACTCAGGCTAGAATGAAAAAGGAGATTGAATGAAGCTGGCTATAGCATGCAGAGTGTGAACTAATGTGTTGTAGGTTGCATTGCCCTCCCAGTTCTGCCAGCACACAGGGTATTACCAAGGGTCTGATGAAAGGGATAGAAGAAACTGCTGGGAAGGTTAGTGCCGTGATTTCAAATCTAAAATGCTCTGGGTGTTCCATTAGCATGACTGAGAACTGCAGTTAAAGGCTGAATAGGGAGCACAATTGCACTGTTTTTGTTGCCACCTCAGTTGAGCAAGCTGTTGACTGTTAATTTGCTGTATTTTGGGCGAGATAGCCAAACCCTTCCAGCTCCAGAGAGCTTGTGTCATGTCAGAGCAATATTGTTTAGGCGTTTGCAGTGTGTGCTGGTTCAAAATACTCCTTTCAGGAAAAAAAGCTTTGCTGGGTGTAATTGCTTGAATTGTTGGTGGCAAGGGACGAGAGGAAGGAGATGGACAGAGAACAAGAAAGTCTTGCAGAGCTTGCAGATTTGCTGCCACTGGCCTGTGTCATGTGGAAGGCAATTAGTGAGATTACAGGCCTGTGTCTGCTCTTCTCTACACTCTGCTCTTGCTCTGGCATCACATAAAAAACATTGTGGCATAATTAAGACAGAATGCAGAGCCAAAAAGGAAAGCTATTATTATGGGAAAAGAATGTCTGAGGAGGTTGTTAGTTAATGGCAAAAAGTGTTTACTTGAAAGAGCTGTAATTGCTCAGAAGAGTAATCAGGGAAAATACAGTAATGGTATTCTGTGATGTGTGACATGGATTTCTTTAGTTTGTTCTTTTCAGGGATATGTCTCTGCTCTAAAAAGTAATTAAAGTGTAAGCTATTTCTCCTGTATTATCAACAGTTTTTATTGGAAGCTCTATTTTTCTGGTTTTGTAGGAAGGTATTTAGTCTTTCTTTTTCTTTTTATTCCCTTGTCCCTCAAGTCAAAATCTTTAAAGCATAAGTCTGTTTTACTTGGAATAAGCAATTTATTTAATCTCTTCTTTGTATTTTTCACTTTTAATACAATGATAAAAGTAGTCCTGAATGCTTAAAGAGGGTTTTGTACTTGTCCAATATTATAGTTTATTTTGTATGTTTCAATGGCTCTTCACTCCTTCAAAAGGTAATGAGAAAAATACAGAGAGAGCTGCCATCTGGAATATTGTAAATGCAGATTAAGCTCTGTTCATTTATCGTGGATCAGGCTGCTTCCTGTTGCCTCAGAACCTATCCTTTTGTCTTCTCTTTACACTGTCTGTTCAGATTTCACTGATCTACTTAAAAACTTTAATGCCAGTGGGTCCCTAAGTGGCATAACCCATGACAGCTTCAAGTAACTGGAGTTTACCAGCTCCTGATTTGGCAAGTAAAAGTTAGCAGCAGAATCTCAGGCCATCACTGAATGAGGTTTTACTTTTGCTTTTAATCCTTTACTGCTGGATACATGCAGCAAATGCTCTGTTTTGGTTTTTTTTCCTACAGATGAATGCTAATGATTGTCATGACCCACCAGAGTACTGGACAATCCATGGATTGTGGTATGAACATAGAGTGTTTTTATTTTAGCCTGGAAAGGAAAAATCATATTTTGTACCAGGATGTTTAGTGATTTGGTTTTGTTGGGTGTGAGTTTGTTTGTTTGGGTGGTTTTTGTTTTGTTAGTTTGTTGTGGGGTTTTTGTTGTCTTTTGTGGAATTTTTTTGGAGGTCTTAATTAGTCTGTTCTTATGATTCCTTTAAACAAAATTAAAACCCTATGGTTTGACATAAAACTGAAATGCACTTCTTTATCTCATGACTTCTTGAAATCATCTGGCCACATAAGCATTTCATTTATACATCTCCTCATAAGATCAGAAATAGTCTCAAGCACAAAGGGAACTATTGTTTCCATTCTCTGTTTATCCCTCTGAGTAAAAAGAGTTTGTTAATATCTCATGGCTGCTTGCGGCTTTAAGTATCTTATCTCCACACAAATATTGCAAAATTATAGGAAAACCAAATTTGCTTCAAAGGAGTCAACTCACTGGTTGATTGATGCCAATGGCAGCAATTCAAAAATTTTCCAGACAAATACAGGTTAAAATCAGTACAGGAGTTTAAGCTACGCCTCCTGGAAAAGTGCACAGCATTATGTATTGATTCCTTGAGAGTGTCTTGCTGATACTTGCAGAAACATCGGATGGGGCAGCAACTTAGGGGGTCACTGCCATTAGTGACACCAGTGACATCATGTGCAAGACCCTTCCAAGTCATTGGCACACCCAAATTACTTTTACGTAGAATGAAAGGGACCAAAGGGCCAAGCAGAGGAATCATGACATAATCTTTTGGCCATCTTTTGAATCTTCGTGAGAAATCTTTTGGCCATAATTAATGTCTTGAAGGTTTTACTTCTAAATCACTGTAGCTTCTGATGGTTTACTTGCATTTTTAAGTAAAATCTCCAACTGTAATCCTGTATATTTAAAATTCAGGCCAATGATACGTTAGTTACCAGTAGTGAGTTAGGAGACATCTTTTTTTCAATTTTATTTTACTTCCCTAGGCCCGACAGAGCTGAAGACTGTAATAGAACATGGCATTTCAATGTCACCGAGATCAAGGTATTTCAAACAAAACCAGACATACCAGGCAGAGCTAAGTGCAATTATCCTATGCTAAGTGCATATCCTATATGCAAAATCTGCAGTTTATTATATCACTCTTAATGCTTACTGAAAGGTATCGGTTTTTAAGGACTACAAAAATTCTTTTAAGTGCTTCTGATACTCCTTGAAGTTGCTGTCCTTGTGAACATTTGCAGCTGTACCTACTTCATTTTGTGAACATGCAGTTTGGTTCATTCAGCCACATTCTCCTTAGTAAAATGTAGCCTGGTGGATCCATTGGTGGTGGATCTGCAGTGGCAAAAAGTACCTGTGAAAAGAAAAAGATTCAGTCAGTTGGTGTTCTCTCTTTACATTTTCTACTGCAAAATCAGAGCAAAGAAAGTATGAGTTCAGAGTACTGTTTTCTCTGTGTTTTCTCCTAGGCCATTAGTCCTTTTTTGTTCTCTTTCTACTTAAAAAAACCCCAATTTAATGAAAAAAAAATTCATTTATGTGTTATAAACAGGGATAAGAGACTTGAGCCAACCAATGTGAAACACTGCATGGTTGAACAACTTCGGCAGGGACAGTTGAAGCAAAGTCTTGCTTTGAGGCAGTGTGTCAGTATTAGTATGTTCAGATATTTTGGTAGGTCTACCTGTTACCTCCAACAACAGCATTTTCAGAATATGGGGGTAAAATACCTTTTATTTTTCTTTGACCAAATGTTTCAGTTATGGACACTGAAAGGTGAAGCTTCAGTTGTGGAAAATGTATCAATATATGTAGATTTTAAAAGAAATACCTTTTCAATGCTGTAGATGCATTTATTAATTGTGGTATTTTAAGGATCTTCTGTCAGATATGAGACACTACTGGCCTGATGT
>VYXF01006152.1:290330-321963 GCA_013397295.1 Polioptila caerulea | reverse complement strand
ATTAGTCCTTTTTTGTTCTCTTTCTACTTAAAAAAACCCCAATTTAATGAAAAAAAAATTCATTTATGTGTTATAAACAGGGATAAGAGACTTGAGCCAACCAATGTGAAACACTGCATGGTTGAACAACTTCGGCAGGGACAGTTGAAGCAAAGTCTTGCTTTGAGGCAGTGTGTCAGTATTAGTATGTTCACATATTTTGGTAGGTGTACCTGTTACCTCCAACAACAGCATTTTCAGAATATGGGGGAAAAAGACCTTTTATTTTTCTTCAACCAAATGTTTCAGTCATGGACACTGAAAGGTGAGGCTTCAGTTGTAGAAAATGTATCAATGTATGTAGATTGTAAAAGAAATAGCTTTTCAATGCTGTAGATGCATTTATTAATTGTGGTATTTTAAGGATCTTCTGTCAGATATGAGACACTACTGGCCTGATGTGCTTCATTCATCTCTGAATCGCACCCAGTTCTGGTGAGTACAAAAAGGCCCTAAAATGCATTTTGGATATTATTTTATAAAAATCTATCTGAGTAGTTCTTCAGGTGAGATGTTGTGCATGGGGGGAAGTGTCCAGGAGGCCATTGAAGCACTGTGTCTTGTCAGTCTCATTTACAGTGTTGATCTGTTCTCTTGTAAAATACAGCTGTCGAAGAGAGGGCTATAGCTGAAGTTTTAGAGAAATGAAACCTAGTGAGAGAATGTTTCTTCCCTTTGTCCCCAGGGAAGAGAAACTGCTGCTGTTGACACATTAAATCTGAGTAGCAGTAGCACTCCTGGGATGTCATAGCTAGCTGCAAGAGCAGCTTCCAGATCTCTTCCCCTGTGTTGCTAGCCTTGAGAGAGCCTTCCTTTTGGGTTTTCTCATAGAAGAGGAAATAGAAAAATAGGATGCACTGTCTCATGGTAGCCACTTCTCTGTTCAGTGGACTGTGCTACCACTAAGTTCATGGGTGCCAGAGGTGCAGAGGGATGGAGGCCTTCATGAACACCTGCAGCTGTTTCCGGTATCTTTTTTTTTTTTTTTCTTTGACATGGCTGTGCTGCAGAATAAAGTGACATTGTGAAGACTGTCATCCTAAAGTCTTGAGAAATATTTTGTGGACACTAAGGTCTCTGTCTGCTCTGGAAGCTCACAGGACTGATTAAAACACTTGGGCCTGGTGCATTCTTGGCTGGCTGCAGATGATGGTGCACAGGCACTGTCAGTGCAGACTGCACCAAACCACTCCAATAGCAGTTCCATGGTAGCAATAAAAGTTTCCTTGAATGCCAGCAGATCTTTGGCCCTCTATTTCTGCCTTCTTTTTAGAAAGAGCTGGACACTTAAATACAAGTACTGCTTAAAGCCTTCAAAAGACAGGCACATCTCCATTAGTTTTACAGACAGGCATGTATACATTCTCTGAACTAAAAGCTGCATCCTACATGCAAAGCCTTGCCTCCAGCTTGCTGCTGGTTCAGTAGCCCTTTGGATCTGACTGTTTTCTGCTTCTGGTCCAACCTAACTATATCTCTTGCTAAGATTACCCCTAAAAGAGCTTCTGTTTACTTTAAAACTGTGGTGTCTTTTCTCATTAGTAGTTTAAAATCCCTTGTGGAGAAATCTGCCCATGGAAACTGGACTCTTCCAGGAAATAAACAATTCATTTGACATGCAGTTGTGTTGCATGTTACAGTGAAGATGAGAACTCTCTACAAGGCTGGATTTGAGGAGAGAAAATCTTACAGTAAAGCATCTTCTCCCCTGCCTCAAATCTCCTGACACCACAGTTGCTTTATTAATTCTCTGTCCAGAAGCAGTGCACTAAGTCTCTAGATCTAAACATAATTTCTTTTAAAGTGTAATTCCTTAAGAAAATGAGAAGTTTTTAATATGAACAGGCAACTCAAACGTGAGCTTTCAAGTGAATAATATTTGTCCTTCTCTGATTTTTGATGATGTGCTTAAGGCATCATAAGGTCACAGGATGCTGTGATGATGGCAGGAATTTGTGGTTAGATAATCTTTGTGTACATCTGCTGAACTGATACCTATATAGTACAATTGGACTGTGAAAATCTGTACAGAATTTTAAAAAAAAGATATCCACAGGCAATGTCATTGAAAATTATACTGCTTAGTCTTTTCATGGACTTTAGAATTGATAGAAACATTTTTGTCTTTTTCCCAGTTTTGGTCCTGTTTGAGTTTGTCTGCTGTACACTGCAAGAATTTAATTTGCTCTCTGTTTCTTGCTTTTAGGAGAATGGATAGTGGAATAGAAGCAAGACTTGAGAGGAGGCCTATGAAAATTCTGCCATAGGCCAGCATAAAAGCTGATGCTAAAATCTTAGCAGCTTGTGCAATTAGTGTTTCACTCAAAATAAGGCTTAATCCTTTGAGTTCAGAAAAAAATTTAGCGCTTTGAACGTGCATTTAACACAAAAAGTTCCACTAAAACTTACAAAAAGCTTAGAAATTATAGTAATTTCCTAGGCAAATTCTTTGCCTTCTGACCTCCAAATGTCTTTGTGTAAGTACACTGAGAGGGCATTGTATCATAAGATCATGATACATATTTACTTTGTGAATATATAGATGCTACTGTAATTGAAATGGTGGGAGCGATCTTGCTTGGGTTTACTTTTTAACATGTTGATAAATTTGAATGCAGTGTCCTTTTCCACTTGTGTAGCCTTTCAGATACTTGATTTAAGTACAATGGCTAGCTTGTACAGCACATATATCTGCAAAAAATGTGTTTTAAAATTTGCATTTTGCTTTTCTCCTATAGGAAACATGAGTGGGAGAAACATGGCACTTGTGCAGCCACACTTGAGGTCCTTAATTCTCAGAAAAAATACTTTGGTAAAGCCTTAGAACTCTACCGGCATGTTGATCTCAATGGGTACGTAAACGAACTCGATGATCTGGCTTTTATTTCAAACAGTTCCTAAAAGTTTCAAATCTAGCCTCAAATGATAGTCAAAAAATCTGATGGTAGAGAGGAAATGAGAATTAGCATAAATTATTTTTAATACTGAAGTTCAGAGGAAGAATTGTTACCCTGAGAAGCAGACTCCAGTCACTGCCAGCAGCATCCTTAGCAGCATCGTTCTAGACAGCATGAGCCAATAAATTTTTGAGAAGCTTTCCAGGCTGTATCTTGATACCAAAAGCTATGGTACCTGTAAAGTTCTAAATCAAATGACAACCCCCCCTCCAAACTTCTGAGTCATGCCAAGCCCCAAACATTTGTTTTTAAGACTGTGCTCTTCTCAGGGGAAAGGACAAGCTGCAGGCAAAATCATGCAGGACATCCTGGGAGAAGGCTGAGAGGCAGCAGCAAGAGAGGAGGTTATGAAGGGCTCAGTCACTGCAGGCAACCCTCTGCTGTCCTTTCTGACAACCCTGATGTGACACTCCTGCTTTGTCCTAGGGGCTGATTTCTCCTTATGGTTCCAAAGCACTGGCCATTTCAGAGTCAAAGCCTTGATGAGGCTGTTGTGGCTTGTCCAAGAGCTGTATGCATGTGTTCTGGCTGCAGGTGAATGCCAGAAGGTTAGAGTCCTTGGGATGGGTGAGAGGATGTTTGACTTTGATTTGTTGACCGTAGAAGGACAGTATCTGAGAGAGGGAATAGTTTCATACAAAGAAACATACTTTTAAGAAACCTCAATAAAACAACCTAAAAGGAGCCCCAAACCAGCTCATCCTGTTTATGCTCTGCCAGTATCCTGTTCAAGCCATCTCCTAGACAAAGTCTCGTTTATTTTGCATATGCACAAAGGAAGTGAGTCTTTCTTCCCTCCCACCTTGGTTTTGTAGATGTCTTTTAAAACTGTAGCAGATTTTTCTACACACAATGTTTGAGCATGTCACATGTAATGTTAAAATTAATGATGTCTAAGTCAGTTGCCTAAGTAGCTGTGATGGTGTGACTAGAACATTTACAGATGGCACAGTGACCGATGATGTGACTCTGTATCAGCATGTGCAGTGCTGCAAAAGAACAGAGACTGAAGCATGTTGAAATTAATTGCTCAAAGCTTATTATCTATTGTGAAAATGAGTATAATTAATTTTATCTTTACTGAAGAGAAAAAAAGACTGAAAATGTTCTAATTGTATATTATTTCTACTTGAAAGAGAAAAAATGCCAGTGATTAAAAAAATTGTTTCCAAAAATCAAATTATTAAAAAGAAGACATTGTGCAGCCTTCTGTAAGAATTACCAGAACATCATCTATTTTATCGGCCTCCTTATATCCAATGTAAAATGGCAGGGAAAATAACTTGTCCTTTAATCAGCTGGGTAAATCTTCCTTGTGCCAAAACTGACCTTGGAAGGGAAGAGTTGAGCTTTATCAGGACTTACGGATTAAATCCTGCAAGATACTGATCATTCCCACTTCTTACAGAAGAAGCAGGGACTCATAGACCCATCACATGTTAGGTCCTGTGTCTTGTCAGCTTGGAAATGTGGATACTTCTCAGGACTGAGCCTAAAGGATGGGGTACTCAGGCTGCAAGTTCTTGAGCATTACTCAACTACCTCATTTCTCTCATGTGACCAACTTTTCCTCTACAAAAACATACCTATTAGGAACAGTTTCTGCCCTGACAGTAGCGCTGATCCTGGCTGACATGCTGTATCCCTCTCCCAGGGTGCTGTGTGTCTCCCTACAGAGGAAGCCCATCCTGTGTTTGGTTATGAGGTGCCTAGAACACCCTCACAAGTCTGCCCCGTGCCTTCTGCAGTGGCAGAAGCAGAGGGGCATGGCTCAAGGCAGGGAAAAGGAAGCAACTGCACTGCGTGCCCTACCTGGCACTGAACAGAGCACTCTGAAACTTGTCCTTTTCCACTTGTGTATGATGACTGAACTATCCTAGTTACTCAGATTAAGGTGTGGGAAAGGGTTCTTCCTGACCCTGCCAAGTTAGATGGGAGGTGTCCTTTCAGAAACTGGCCTTTCCTAGGCTGGCAAACAATGAAAGACTTGCTCCTGTCACTGTAATGCTTGACAGGTTCTTAAGATTATCTGTTTTACCTAATGATTATGAAGTATGTTTGCATACAGGAAACATGGAAAAATGTTTTTCCTTTGTTTCAGTTGTCTCTTGAAAGCTGGGATTAAGCCAAGCAGTTCATATTACAAGGTAGGAGGCAATCTTTTCTAAAACAAAATCAAGTGCATGGACTTCTTTTTCAGTAGAAGTCAACTAATTTCTGTAGAACAAATGATCTTTTTTAAATTCTATAGCTCTTTAAGATTGTGCTTTTTATAAAAGTTTTTGAGAGCCTAATCAGTGTGTCAGCTGTTGGAAGATGTGCTTGTGACCTATTAATCTCTATATGCTTTTTAATTTTTCAGATGACTGCTATAAAGGAAGCTCTTACAAGATTTTATGGTGTAACACCAAAGATCCAATGCCTTCCTCCAGAAGAGGTAAAAACTCCCTTAACTTCCCAAAATGGAAAAAAAAACCCAGCCAAAACAAATATCTTCCTTTTTTTAAGGAGCACTTTTTATCAAAAATATAGCAAAAATGGAATAAAAAAATCTACAGTATAGTGAAACTTAGGTCTAGGTGTTCTGTGTGTATACAACTGTTTGCATATAGATACTGTTTGATTCTTGGACTTGGGTTTTAAAGGTCTCTTTGTCTTAAAAGATTTAAACCTGCATCTCTTGCATAAGTAACCACCACACCGGTGGTATTGCTGTAGCCAAGCACTTTCCACCATGCCTGCTGAAGTTTAAGTGCTGCATGGCAGATTACTGAACCAGTGACTGTCAGCCTTGGTGAGGGTGCTGCTGTCTGATGCAGCCCTCCCTCCACTGGGCATGACTCTTGTGTTCTGCATGAAGAAATTACTCAGTGAGCAGAATCCTTCTGAAATAAAGCAGCTCCGAAGCTTGTCTCTGAGATTGTTCCAGAAAGCCCATACCCAAAGAGGTACAAAAAGCCATTTTAAACTTCACTGTGGTTCAGGGTCACTGTATTCTTTCCTTCTGAGACAACCATGTCTCAAATTTCCATGTCTTTTTACTTTTCCTTGGCAATGATTGTGCTGTGCATCATGATGCAGTAGAGGAACTGGCACACAGAGTCATTGTTCTCTAAAGTATAGGTCACCATATCTGAACCAAAAGTGCCCTTGAAGGAGCAAAATGGTATTCTGAACAGCTATTCTGAACATGTGTAGGTTGTAGAACTCTTTCTTTCTTTTTTTTTTTTTTTTCAGCTAGGTTACTCTGCTCTTATCGAAAATAAAGAAAAAAACAAAACCACAAGGTTAGCTTTCACGCTTGTAAGTGGTTCCTTCTTATCTCAGCTTGTTAAAGGTGATTTTCTACAGAACTCTTGGCAGAGTTACAGCCCGTACACAGGCAATAATTTATGAAAACTTGCTGAGATACAGTTGCTATTGGAGTGTGTTGTCAACTCTTGCTTTAGTAATGTTCTGAGGTTTTTGTACTCCTATGTTGTTTAGCATGAAAAAAAAATCTATAGGTTACAATATTTTTAACCTGTGTTTATAAGTTACTCTAAGGAACAAAGGGGTATTAGTTGAATGTGAGTTGTCACTCACCTTTTGACATTAACGAAACACAGAGCTAACACAAACCCCAGTTTCGAGCTCTGTTCACCATAGTTCTGCCATTGCTTTTAGTACACTTGGGTTACAGCTCCAGTTACGTGAAAGTAATGTACAGCTTGAGTCTCCTGTGCTAAACAGCTAGAGTTATTAGGTAAGAGAAATGAAAAAGTACATCTCATTCAATTAAAGATAGGTCTTTTTCAGAGTTCTAGGCTTGTCCATACCTGAAGTGCATGATGTTTGAAGTGGATTAGACACACTCTCTGTTCTTATGTTTCATGTTTCTTAAAAAAAACCCCGAAATAAACAACCCCCGCAATAATACAAATTCCAAACAAGGAAAAAAAACCTCAGCATGGTTGCTTTTGTCTTGTACGTATCTTTTGTCCTGCTTAATTGTTTCAAAACCAATTTTTTTCCACATTTTGTTAGACCTGAATGTTTGGGGGGATTTTCCTGTAATCTTTTTGCCACATGAAAGGGCTCCATGCCTGCCTGTGTTATTTATGGTCAGTGTTTTTCTTCCTAGCCTGTCCTCTAGCCCAAAAATGATGCCTCTGCTCCTTCTGACAGCTTCGTTCTGTACTCTTTTGTGTAAAAGCCGTTATAAAATTTAGTTTCTGTTCTCATGTATGGAGAATTTTATCTGCTTCAAGTCCTGCCCTGCTATGAAGAGTTGGTGAAAAGTGTCTTTCTGGTCACATGTACCCTTCAATATTCACAGAGTTCAGCCAGAGCTCATCATTGAGGTGACCAGCTTCTGTGGCCTGTGCAGATGAGTGAAAGCCAGGATAGTGTGTCACAGCATTTCATAATGAGGCTTACTAGTTAGCCAGGACCCAGATTGGTGCTGAGTAACATTATGTACTATAAGCTCAGAGGGGATGCCTCTTGAACTTTTCTTTGCATTTTTCATCTGCTACGTACACAAATAATCACTACTGTATTCTATAGACAGGGCAATGTAGCTGAAGAATTGATTGATTTTTCTCCTTCCCATGAGGCTGATCTTTACCCTTCATGTTTCTAGGGTGAAGAAGCACAAACAATTGGCCAGATTGAGTTCTGCTTCACCAAAGAACTGCAGCTGGTAAACTGTACAGCCCTGGAGAGTGAATCCAACCCAATGAAGACTCACTTGAAGCTTGGAACTTCGGAGCTGTCGATCTGCAATGACACTCTCCCAACTTATTATCCTTCAGAGGTCCAAGTTCACAAATGAAGCCATAAGAGTTTGAAAAACTTCTTAAACAGCAACAAAACCCAAACTCATGTAGTACTACAAGCCCCTGTCCATATCACAGACCTACAGTGAAGATTTCTGCTGGAAAACACAGTTCTTTTGCTATTAAAGGATAGTGGGATCAGCATCTGATCTACAGCTTGGTCTGGATTTTTTGCCTTGCTTATGGTTTGAATCAACGTTCAAAAGAGAACTGTATCTTCTCAGTTTGACATGCAGTTGTCTGCCACTTCAGCTGCTTTCTGTTTTTTACCAGTGAGTCAGGGAAATAAAGTAATTCATTGTCTCTCTGAGATGAGGTGACAATTTCTTGAGAAGAAAATACTGTAAACAAAAAACTCAGAGACCTATCTGTAATACCCACTGCCTTGCATAATTGCCCACTAGAAGTGCAGAACAGAGATCATATCCTCTGAGGTGTTGAACCTTCTCCCACTCAGGGATCACAGTGGACTAAAGATGACTTTGACATAACTTCTTAGTGAAGTAATAACTTTCTGCAAGTTTTGGCTCTTCTGCCTAAAACATCCCTGGGAGACTCTATTTGTAGCCTTACCTGATCTTTGATTGTTTTTGTGGCAGTAGCTCCATACAGTCCTAAGGAACAACCAATGCTAGAGCTTATGTGTTAGTATAGGGGAATGTTAGGCCCTAGAAATACTGTTGTTACTAATTTTTATTTGTATTTGAGCATTCAGTATTACCATTTGTGAGTACCTACACTTTTATATAAAAACAAGATTGTCACATAATCACCTTGGTCCAAGAAACAGCTTTTTATAGCTGAAACAATAGATACTACAGGGTTTTCAGTAAAAAGTACAGATGTTAGTGATAGTGCATCTCTAATCCATAATGATGAATAACATATCACGAAGTAGGATGTTTCCAAAGGGAACCAAATTTTGATGACATGTTCCTCACAGTGCTGTGTTGATCTATGTGTCTCAAATTGTGTTTCAAAGAAAGACAATTAAGGAACCATCTGTTTGTTAGAGTAATGTTGTTGCTGTGAAAACACAAAATGCAGTATTAGAAACAAATTTGTTATTTTGAGGGGGTTAGAAACCATTTACTCTCGTTTTTGACTGTCCCTTTTTCTCTACCACCTTTCATTTCATGTGCTGTTACCTTTCCAATCCAGAATGCTGTCAGGTTTTTTGGCCTTTCTTGAAACTCAGATCTTTATTTTAACAGCCAAGAAATCATTATGGTCTGTCAGATGTGTGATTGTTGGGTTTGCCTGTTTTTCTGCAGTTGGCTTTGATTCCTCAGCCCTTTTCTCAGTCAAAGGTAAAGCTGACTCGCCAAAAGGAGTCAGCAGATACACACGAGTCACAAATGACCAGACTCTGCAGCAGAGTAGATGGAATGGATTCCATGTGGTTTTCAGCCTCATTTTCAAATGCAAGAAATGTGAAGGAAGTGATAAGTCTTAAAACTTTGAGGAGAAAATAACATAATCCAAAATGAGTGAGGGAGACAACATGCAGGCAACTGAGTAAAAATTGACTGAGAAAAGGTAAAGCTTGGCTAAAACAACCTCACATACTCTGAAGTTCCATTTAAAGAGACATAACTGAAGTACTGCATTTGCCTTAAAAAACCCACACCCACACAATTTTTTTTACATATTAAATATTTAAATTTTCTATGGTGAACTTTTGAGCAGTAGTAATAAAACACTGTATATGACTACTGTTGCTTAGGTTTTGGCAAACCCACCTGCCTAACTTCTGTGAAGATACAAATGTCTTTTAAAAGCTACCTACTGATTTTTATACAGAGATACGCCAAGACATAATGAAGTTTTAAGCAATATATTGAAGGGATGCTCTAAGATTTGTATCTGGGTAGCCAGGAGAGCAGATGAATAAATGCTATCACCACTTCAGACCAAAGATCATGTCCAGCCCTTTGTGTTCTCTCTAGCAATGGTTCACAGCCACTTGTGAGCCTTGACAGTTGCTTTCCATCAGAATGTAAATAATTTCAAGAGTTGGATTAAGACAGTTTAAATAAAAGAAGTAAACAAAGGTATATTGGGAGCCATAAAATTCACATCATGTCTGAAAAGCATCACTCACTTCCTTGTGCAATATAAATTCTGTCAGCCTTAAAAATTCAGCACAGCCTGGGGATGATGGGTCCTATATTCTTTTCTGCATCGTTGAATAACTAAATTCCAGCAGTGATGTTGTGTGTGCAGTCTCGGTGGTTTGAAACCCTCCTCAACTCCACAAATGGACTTAGCTTGTTTATGCCCTTAGTCAGAGTGCTCTCTCATGCAAAGTGCTGAAGCATCCCTTGGCATGTAGAGTAGGGTGTGGTTGTGTGTCCCTTTCCAAGAACAGCCCCTTTTCCTGGGGCATGGGCAGGTTCTTTTCTCTCTGCTATTTTTTCTTGCTCTTCATGCCTGTGCTGAGCCTTTCTCAGCTGCACGGGAGCCCAGCTTGAGCCAAGTTTGTGGTGGGGTGGAATAGGACATTGGGAAATGCAGCTTCTGCTCAGTTTCATGAGGTGCATTTGTTTTGTGCCTAAGGGCACATCTGTCTCTCCCTACCACCAGATAGCTGATCTGCCACTGCCTACTGCAACAGGAGATGGGAGAAGCAGAGGGGACCTGTCCCCATCACTCTTGTTCTTAGTGGGGGCAGCAGCTGACTGCAGTTGCCCAGGGGATGGGCAAAGCTGCCTCTGCAGGCTGGAATGGAGGTGGCACAGGGCTCTGGCTGTGTCCCTACTCTGCACCCTCGGTGGCTGCAGAGTGCTGGGCTGTGCTGCTGCCCCAGCTGCTGCTGACTGGAAGGAGTGGGGCAGGCCTTCAGTGTTCATGCAGCATGTCAATGCACTGCAAGTCAAGTCCCACCGAGGGGGACAGGCTAGGTATGGACAGCTGCAAAGCAGCAGGTTGGGAAAGGGGATTTTGACCAGAATTCCTGAATTTAGGCAACTCAATTCTGGTGTGGTTCTGCTTCAGTCAGCTGTGCTCTGAAGTGGATCTGGCACTGAGCACTGGTAAGCCAAGGCCACAGAAGGTTAATGGTGCTGCTAACAGTGTTATTGATGCCTGATGATGCAAAGAGAAATTGTCAGGACTTTGCAAGTTGCTTTCCCAGGAATGGAGCAATCGATGAAGAATGTTGTACTTATTGTAAATTCAGATTCATGCTGATATGGCAGCTTCCTTCACAAGGGTCACTGCATGCCTCCTGTTCCTGTAAATATACCCTGTTCCACGAAGTTACCATAGAACACCCAGAGCTGATACAAATAATTTTAGAAAAGATTTAGATTTCTCATGGTTTGAAGAATAAGAGGTATTGTATACAGGCTAAGTGGGACCTGATGTGGGAGATAGGCAGATTATTTTGTGTTTGTGCTGTGATTGTCATTATCCCTTATCCCACAGTACACTGGAAAACCACAGACTGGTGGAGGATTAAATAGACCTCAGGGGCAGCCAAACCCAACCATGCTCTCAGATTGGTGGTGTAAATCAATACATCAATTCATTCAGCATGAAAATCACTGTGCTGACTTTCATTTGCAATGCTTACTCTAAAGGACTGTTATTTCAGTAATCTTTTATAAAACTTAAGAATAAAAATGAGCATATTTGATAAGAATTTCACGGTGTTATAAAATTCTTAAGCAAGCTGGAGAGTACCATAGTGCTGTTTTGCAAGGAATACTTTTCTGAGTACAGCTCATTTACAACAAAAGAGGCTGTTTGCTTAGGTTTTTTTCTATAACTCACACAATTGTTCATGTTAGAGACCTGTGCTCTGCATGCAAATCAGGAGAGATGAGCCAAAACAAAATCAGCAAGAATTAAAAGCACAGCAGTTACGTTGTAACAATTACAATCTCTGTAAACAAGCACGATGCATCCCAGCAGGTACCTGCAGTTACATCACTTACTTCTGCTTAGCATTGAATAAAACTTGCTGCTGTCAGCCTTGGAGGGACTTCTCTCTATCCCAAGCGCTCAGCTGAAGGTGGAGAAGCCGTGTGAACTTCTAGCAGAGGTTGGAAGAGTTGTCATGTCGCCTGACTGCTGTGATTTCAGCCCATCAGCCTTCCAAAGATCCACCTCCCTTACCAAGATTTCATAGGTTAGGTTCTGAAGGCTGCACGTACCCAGATGACTTGGACTAACAGTTCCTGTACCAGCTGTTGTGGGCTTGTGTTCCAAAGAGTTGTGAAGGGACTGCCTCTCCTCATAAGCTCTAATTTACAGATACCTGCTAAATGCCTGGGATATGCATTTGTCAAGGATTTATTATCCAGGAGGCTGGGTGACCCATGTGTGAAGTGGGAACCAGTTCGTTGTCTCCCATACTCCCAGATGTTTGAGGTTTAGAATACTCATGTCCTACTGAGGCAGCTGTTTTATATGTTAACAGCTGGCCTTGACTTATTTTTTATCCTTAAGCCTCTGAATACCTTCAGAGATTTCAGTCTCACAGTTTCTGTGGGATTTAGTGAGCAGCTTGTCATTTCTGAAGCCTACTGCAGGATAATCACTGTAATAAAATAGCTCTGGGACACAAACTACCCTCTCATTTCCAATGGCTTGAGTTGTTGTGTCTTTGATTCCCTTCATTATCCTCTGTGACTTGAGGGATGAATGGACCATGCTTTTGATCTCACAGAGTAATTGAAGGCACAGATATTGTAGGAGAGAAAAATCTCTTAAGTCTCATAGACAAAATATTCTCAAAATAAACACCTATTTTCTCTCCCCATTTTCCCTCCTCTATGACTCTGAAGGATTCTGACTGCAAGGAACCGTGCAGGTCTTAAAGAAGGTAGGTGTATTGATGGATAGCTTTTAATCCTTTATTTGTTATGTGTTTGGCACCTGGTTTTTGGCCAGCCTGGCTGATTAACAGACTTGCTGTCACACAACTGACCAAGAGCAATATCTCAAAAACTGAATTTAAAAAGATGGGGAAAATGGATATTTATTAAATCAGTTGACAGTCTTGGGCCTCCACTGTAGGAGACTATTGGGGTGCTCTGGCTGTCGGAGAGCGGGTGGGTTCAATGGACAGATACCAGAGATCTTTAAAGCCAGGTCCTAGAACTTAGAGTTTATTGTATGGAGTGTGAGTACAGAGAGGTCTGCTTGGAGCTGCCAGCTGCAGCTCAGAGCAGGCCCAAGAGAGAAAGAGATAAGGGCAGAGCACAGTAGATAAGAGCAGCAAGAGGGGGGAACAAAGGAGAAGAGCAGGGGAGGAGTGGAAAGAGTAAAAGCAGTAAAAGCAAGAGAAATAGTAAGAGTAAGAGCGGAAAGAGTAAGAGAGCGAAGTTTCTGTTACAATCACATAAATCCTTTTCTATGTTGAATATTCTAATTCCTACTAACCAATCTAGTACAGAATACAAATCCTATAGCATTTACATACAGCCTATAAGAATCCTTACATTACCATGCTTATCAGTAAGCAGAGGGTCTTGTTTAGACAAGAGGGGGGTTACGTTCATGCCAGACATACCACTGTCTTTGGCTGTTTAGTAACTGAGGTTTGGTATGTCAAAGGTCGCTTTCATTTCAATCTCGCTTACAGTTTCCATATTCTCAAAATCTTTTGTCAGACAATCATATTTATAAGGCTTTCCTGATTCATCTTCCCCAACACTCCACAATTATTTAAACAGAAATATAGCATGACTAGCCTGGTCTGTCTGGGCAGATGGGAGAACAGGGAAACTGGAGTATGTTTTCTTACATACTCTGCCACTATTCCCCCTGCAAGTGAAATTCAGCTTGAAATCTGATGACAATTTTAAGTCTCACAAATTAAACAAGATTTCCATGTACTTGCTGTCTACAGAGGACCATTTCATCCTCTCTAGCTCTAGATAAGTAATTGAAGTCCAAATGCTTTAAAATATGGCTTTTGGAGGTAATAGAACATATGGTCACTACAGTTGTCAAAACCCTGGTTTAAGCATCTGAGCTCCTTTTGCTTACATGGTGTGAAATAAGTGGCCCTGCAGAGAAATGCCTCATGCAGTAATTGGACTGAGTCCTAATTCCAGCCTCTTCCCAGAGTAGCAAGGAGGAATGTGCTGCTGCTCTGGTGCAGCCCATCCTAAGGAGATAAAACAGGTATGGCAATCCTGGCAGGAGTGCAGACAGCACTGGTTAGTGTAAATAAGCACTGCTTAGTCATGTGGCACAGTCACACTCCTCCAGTCAGCCCAAAGAGGTTTGCTGCTACAAGAGGCCTCCGGAGAAATTGCTGAAGTAGGTTTTGTAGCAGTGATGGGAACCAAGGGCTTCTCCCCCTTCAGGCAATCCAGCCAGTTTTCTTCATGGCTTCACAAGGAGAGACTTGGAGGAGGCCTGTACAGAAGCAAGCCCTCAGTCTGGTGATTTGGATGCTCAGAGGGGAGAAGGAAGTCCTTGTCCCTGTTAGACCCTGCCAAGGGGAGAGTGCAAGGGACTTCCTCTCCTGTGGCTGGGACCACTGCTTGACTTGCTGACTCCTGCAAACAGCTCAAGCACTTCCAACTGTATGTTAAACACAATGGGTATTGTCTTCTGCAACGAATTTTATCCTGTTGGGAGAAGTGATATGGATTCTTAGGGGGCTGACCCAAGAACTGATAGGTGAAGGAATAACCTGCTGGTGAGGAAAGAGTGTGTTGTGTGCTGAAACTCCTCCTCCTCACCCAGATGGCTTAGCAGTATATATCCAAATGTCCAGGGAACATCAGAACAAAGTGGTGACAGGGAGGACCTTGCAGAACAAGGTGCCAGGCGAAGCAGAGTTTCATAAAATGAGATTTTATGCTTTTCCTGCCTAAATTCCCCCGAGTTTCACCAGAAACACACATGCCTTTTCTCATCCTTTTCTTAAAATTTGCTTAGCAGTGTTCTGTGCATTTCTCCTTCTCCAGCTGAATTCTGCTGGAAGCCGCTAGTGGTCAGTTGTGGAAATTTTAATTACTGGCAGCTTATTTTATAAGCCACAGGGAGCCAGACAGAGCTAATTCCATAACCCTAAATTATAAATAATGTATTGTCTAATAGAGATGCTGAAGTCCCTCTAGGCTTGCAAATCAGCCGGTTAATAACTTTTTGGTTTAGACGTACTGAACACTGTAATAACCTGATGTCATTTTGAACACAGCAATTAAGTATTCATTTTACAAGACAAATCGAGATTCATTACAGTCAATCAGGGAGAATTACACAAACTTAAATTGCAGATATTTATCACAGTTTCTCAGAAGAAAATTTTATTAACTATTTTGAAAGAAAAAGCTGCTGCTTTGTTATTCTGCAAAAGTACTGCTTTCTTTATAAAGAGCCTCTAATGAGCTCCTGTTCCAATCATAATGTTTTTAGGTAATCTGACTGCACCATGTCATCATAGGTCATTGTGAAATTAGAAATGAGCGTGACAAGTATATCACACTGCCAATTTCTTAGCAATTTATTTTAGGATTTTGCAATTGTGATGGCTAGAAGGAGAAAAAACTTTACTTTAGATAATGCAATAGGAGCTGGTTCAGAAGCCAGTGACTGCCAGTACACTGGACAGAACGAAATCACACAACCAAATAAACAAACAAAAATAATAACAACTCAGAAAAAGAAATAGTGAAATTTTATATGCTTCGTTCATCATGTTGGCTTAACATAGAAAATGTTTGGAATTTTCCAGTACTTTAGAGCTCAGTAACATAAGTAATTTAAAGACCACTTAGTTAAATTCACAACACAGATATTCAATTATTTACGACCGCAATTTTTAATTATTTTAATGCCACCCATCTTTGTAAGCTTTGTACTATATTTATCCTTTTTACAAGATTGACTAAGCTGTAATAAAGCTGCCAAAAGCCAATTACCAATATTGGGGTAATACTAATACTTTGTAGCAGAGGAAATGGAATAAAATTATTTCCATTTAGACAAGGATTTCAGATGAAATATGAAGTACCATTATGGCTAGATTTAGAGAAAGAAACCAGGCTGAGGCTGCTTTTCAGAAACATGCTTAACATCTTTTTCCCTCTCAATTTCTTTACAACTCAGAAACCCAATGCTACTGGCTCCACCTATAGCACTTGGGGGTCCTATTGCATTAAGGCAGATTTTTATTATCAGTTGAAAAAATCACAGAAAGACTCTGTTAATCTCTAACCTTTGCATCATTATGAATGACTGACAATAAAGCTCCTGTTTCATCTCCCTGCTTTCTTTCTCTTCCAGGTTATTTGGCATCATTCAGGTTTAGGCTGAGAGGCTGTATTTGTAGTCACTCTTTGTGAAGACATAATTTGCATGGACATTTCTTGAAGTGTTGCAGTCAACTTCAGTTTCATTAAAGGACATTGGTATTACAAGACAACTGGAATTTGCATTCAAGCAACAGAGCAGAAAGCTTTGCAGAGAAAACCATCTTAATGAAGTAGTTTTGCCTTACAAAAGTAGTTATGTTTCCATAGGAAGTTTTGTCTTCATTTTCTTTATTCCACACAGAGAATTAGACGTAAAGACTGAGATAGAGAGCATGCCATGATGCAGCCAGACTGCAACACACAGTTTATTACCAAATTTTATTCCAAACTTTATATATTTTATGGAATTAGCTACCATATGACCTGGTCTCAGAAGCATTTCAGGGTAGTTTATAAAATAGAGAAAATTATACATTTGGTGTTATTTGTATGAGACAATTAGCAATTCCATATTCTGCTAGTTGTGACTTTTTGAAAACATTTTACTTTTGAGAAATCTTTTCCATTTTGTCAAGTGAAAAGTGGGATTTAGTTAGAAGAGAAGACTATCAATCCAGCTGACATACTGGATGTGTCCAGATTGGCCAAATAGCTGATTTGTTCCAGGATCCATCCAGAATGTTTCTGAATCTCAGTTGTCCACACTGTGGTCATTGGCTTCATTGCTGTCCTGGGAGAACAATTTTTCAAGCCAATCGTTTTCTACAGGTCTGAATTTTATTTCCCAGTGAGCCTTTTGTAGACTTCAGCAACCACCAGAAAATATCCCTAATGCAGCCAAGATATTTACAGTTCCAAGAATATCACAGTGCAGAGCTGTGCATTATTCTGTTGTAGCTGGATCAAAATATTAGCATTTCAGAAAATTCAGTTCTGAAATTCTGAGACTGTTTGTACTTCTAATCTGAACTTCTGCCTTGTTTACATTAGCCTTCCTATTCTGGATTTTACAGAAGAGGGAAAGAAACCAAAGGACTGAGTGACTTGCAGCAGATTACAGAGAAGTAAAATCATCCATGACCAGAACCTCATTTAGTGCTGCCTGTATTAGCTTAAATTAGATTTGCAGCATTATTTGCTCTGTTTTGTTGCACAGTATTGTTAGGGATTTGGCAGAGGATTTGTTTATGTGACAGAGAGCAGAATTATAAATAACAATGTTTTGTTCCTACAGGTGCTGTTTCACAAATAAAATGACTGCAGGAGAAACAGAGTCTGAAAATAATGTGTCACGTATCTGCTTTCAAAATGTATTAGTTTATAACAACAAGGCAAGTCAGTATGCATTTTGAAACACTTCGTATATGACTTCCAATTCCCCCAGACAGCTTGGATTGCCCATGTGGAGATGAATCACTGCTGTCCTTGAAAACCTTGTATGCTGGAGCTGGTGGAAAGCTGTGCTGTCTGTCATCCTGAAGGGGTTCTTTCTGTGAAGTACCCACCAGCTAAGAACACTGGCCCCTTAAAAAGTTTTCCCACTTCACAGGTTTTCCTACTTAGCAAGCAAAGTAAGTTCTTTTATCAAGTTCTCCCAAAGACTCAGATCCTCCCCGCAGCCTCTGTCTGTAAAGCCTGATGCACACATGGGCCTTTTCCCCTAAAACTTTGTTAGAGGTGTGAGATTTTCTTTGAAATAAATTCTGCAATTTGAGAGCTACTGTGAGGCAGTACTTTGGACTTGGAGGGTCTGGTTTTTTGGTGGATGTTTTACTCCCAATTTTAGGTCTCTGAGTGTTAGAGACACAAAAACATGTGGCAGACTCACAGGGATTTATCCAGTCAATTACATGTGGAGAGAAAGAAGTAGATAAAATGTAGAAAATTTTTATATCTATTTGTTTATTTTGTGAAATAAACATGACTGCAATGAATAGGCAGGGCCAAATGTAAAGTAGTTTGGTGATCATTGGTGATCTATGGTGGAATTTTTATCTATTGCTCAGGAACAAAATTCTCTGGCTGGAATAGAGCAGAACAGGAGACAAAGGAGGAAAATAGTTTCTGTTAAAATTGTTTGGAGAATGTTGTCTGAAAGGTCTAATAATTACATATACATTTAAGCTGGGGCAATTGTTTGCCTTGGATTGTTTTTAGCCATGTGACTTAGCTACTTGGTCATGTTATAAGGCAAGATAATGCACTCACAGAAATGGTTTAAATTGCTCTATGTGGGAAACTTCCAGTCAACCATGTCACAGTAATGTCTCAAGGCAAAGTGCAGTAAAACTTGATAGAACGTTTTGCAAATTAACCAGGATGTCACAAACAACATTTTTCTGGTTTTAATGATACTGAGAAATCGTAATTATTCAAGTAAGCCTTTGCCTCTTTGGTGTGTAATCACAGACAGGTGATTAAGGCATTGTTTGAAAGTAATAATGTCTCTTATACTACTCAACATGGATAATACTTTTTTTTTTTCTTTCTTTCTTCCAGCAGTCTGTTGTGGAGCTATATTACTGCTCATAATGGGGTTTGTGATATTAGAGTGGAAATCCTACCAGTAATTACTCAGGTCAGAATATCCTGACATGAGAAAGTAACATTTCTCAAACCCCAATTAACTGGACTGAATGATGATTCAGAGCTGTGTACAGGATATTAGTGGTGACCTATAGAAATGATAAATGTATAATTATTTCTAGAACATTTAAGCTATCAAATACTTAAGCAGTAGAAGCACATTTATTATTATTTCCAGTAGAAGCAGTAAAGGAAGTATTTAAAACAACAGGTTTTAAATGTTAGGTAGAACTTAGGGGTTTTGAAAACAGCAAAATTCAAAGATAAATCTACTATTTTTGAACAATTTAAAAGCTGAGATAATGCAAATTCACTATTAAGGCAGCCACAGGAAATATCATTTTTCCATATTACGCAACACACAGATCAGCAATCATCACAGCATTAAAATCAAAGAATAAATTAGAGACACTTAATAACTCCATATGTATCTACTTTATTGAACAAGGTCCCTAAGAAGATGTATCCTAATACTAAGCATGGCAGAATTGTTGTGGAAACCATTGCATAATGACATGCACATATAGCTAATTGTCATAAAAAACCCCAAACAAAACCCTCCACAAAAGCATTAAGTGGAATACTTTTTAATGAGCTCTGGGGAAATGACACAAACTCAATTTCTGAAAAACTGTTTGTGCCCTTACTTGGAAAAGAAAAAGGGCTGAATTTCATTCTTCGGTGTATTAATGCAATTAACTAAACTAGGCAGAACAAAATGTATCCAGGAATTTTATAATTGGGTCTATGCCATCTGCAAAGTAATTCTGGTCCCTGTGAAACTGTCTTCTCCTACAGGTTTATGGGCTAGAAATGGTATATGTAGCAGATATTGGTTGTTAACATGAAGTTTTTATCATTGTAATTCCAGATTTTGTTTCATAGAAGTGCACAAACTGCTGAAATATTTGAAGGTAGTTTCACCAGTCCTGTTCAGCTGCAAAGCTACAAATCTTTACAAACAGGACTGGTTTATTGGCAAATTTTGGCTTCTATTTTTCCACTCCTAAACATGAGGGGAGAAACCAGCTCAGGTTGTACGGGTGACTCTTGAGGTCACTTTATGAGTCCCTTATATGCAGGAGGTTACCACAAGGGCTAATGATTATCTTGGCATAAGTACAATTCTTGGAGAGAACAAAGGTTTCCTGGTTTTATAACGGCTGGCACAGGATATCAGGTACAGTAGGAAGGGAGTAGAGCATGAGCTTCTCATTGCATTAGTAGGGCTTCTTTTTCAAGAAAGATCATTAAGACATTATGAATCTGTACTTAAATGGATTTCTAGAAGCAGTGATTCATACATCAGGACAGTCCCTCCAGCACATACATGAGTCTCCATTCCTATTTCGAAAACTTCTGAAGTGTAAAAAGATTTTTTTAACAAATCTGATTTATGCTACTATATTGCAGCATTTGAGGAAATCTGTGCAAGATATAGACTCATCTACATAGAAAAAAAAAAATCTGATTGCAGTGTGTTAGTGTCTGTATGAAGTCAAGCAAATCATTAAAACAAAATGCATTTTCCTTGCTGTATTTCTGTCTGACACAGAAAATGTAGATCATGTGATAAAGGTACTTCTGATCCTCAGTTTCAAGTCCTGTTTTTAGAATCCTCAGGCAAATTTAAAAACTTTTGAGGATTTCTAAGTATGATTTTTCTTTGTTGTGTCTTTATGATGCTACGAAAGGTCTAGGAAAGGTTGAGCATGTGTAAAACCATCCCCAATCCAAATTGGACACCAATTTTAGACTGGATTAAGGTGATTTACAGAGCAGTTTCACTTGATTGGGATTGAACAGTGCATTGAAGAGTCCTTCTTTACTAGACAGAAATTCCTGCTTACTCCTGGCGATTAGCCTCATTTTACAACCTTCTAGCTGTGATATACTCTGATCCTAATGATCTTACTTGGACTAAAGCTCATTTTCAAAGCCAAGATAGATGGGATAGATGGGATAGATGGGTTTAGCTGGGCTCTAAACCAGCTTTTACTGTTATGTAATACTGCGTGATACTGTTCTGGGAGATTACTTAGGGATGTTAAACAGTCACTTAAATTGTGACAACTTTGGCAAGAAGTCTGAAGATGTGAGCCAGACTAACACCTTTGATGCAGAGAGGTGGAAAAATACTCCAGCTAATGCTGAGTGAAAGCATAGGATCCCAGTGGCTTCCAAAAGTACAAATACCCTTAGAAAGTTGGATTTAAGGAAAGTGTGCAAAAAAAGCAACACAAATACTAAAAAATCCCCTATGAGGTGACACTTTGCTTTAGTTAAGGGGTTAAATACTCACTTGAAATGTAGTGATCCTTTATTTATCTAAATTTTTTGCCCAAGAGGATTCACATTTCCCATCTCTCATGGAAATCCCTCACCTGGCAGAACAGTCTGGTTTGGATTGCATTAAGTTGGTATTGCTCTTTCCCTTTGCACAAATCAGCACTCTGCTCACAGGACTGGGTCTTGGGATTCCTATCCATCTGCTGACACTACACACAGTCATTAATTGCCTCTTCTCTTCATCTTGGTGAAATCTCAGATGCTTTATGAAAGGCTAGGCAGATTTTCAGCAAGACTGAGGTGATTCTACATCCAGAAAATAAGAATTAAGGACATGTGTTGTGGAGAGTGGGAAGTATGGGTTAAAGTTTCTCCAGGGCAAAACAGTGGCAGTGAATCTTCAGCACTGAAAAGAAAATGCAAATTCTGCAATGCACTCCTGACTGTTTGCTTCATAAAAAACATTTTAATATAAAAGAATACAGTATGGGGTGGAAAAGTACTGGAGATAAGCTCTGTAGATACAGTAAAAAGTACATGTCAGTTAATCTGGATGCTCATTATTTTATAATTATTTTGTTAAAGGTGAACACTATTTTTCTGTCTTCCTGTGTGCTTGTTGGTTTGTTTATTTTTTTCATCTTACAAAGGATGTCGTTCTGCAATGCAAATAATTTAGAATCCAGTTCCTCTTCACCGATCTTGATAATTGCCTCCGGAAAAAAACTTTAAAATGCTTTCTAGTTGAGAGGATGGAAAGAAATTCAATGCATTTATTGAAAATTTCCACAGCGATGGGCTGCATGGCCTGGGCACTGTGCACTTGCCACATGAGGTATCAGGCAGTCCACACCTGGCAGGCACCTGGGAAGCACGAGGGTGACAGCAGGTTGATGTGATGTCCTTTGGGATGCCAGTTCGATGTGCACAGCCCATAGAGATGGAAAGTTGGAGCTCACTGCAGTCAAAGGCTGTATCCCAAAGAGATCAGCTCAGTCTGCTGTTGGAGAAGGCAAGGGGATATTCCCTGTGGAGAAGAGTTGATTGAGTATGGAGTTCCTGCGAGGAGGTGCACAGGACTTTTGTCAGCATTGTAAAGGCCCTAAAGGTCCTTACCAGCGGCACTCATGGGATGGTCCAGGTTAGCTGAACAGATGAACATTCAGGTTTACTTCCCAACTTCAGCCTCTGAAAAGCAGCTGAAGGCAATAATTCTGTGTAGGAGTTAATTGAACCCTGAAGACCCAGACAGGCATAACGAAGCTAGAGAGTGGGGAAATACCAGACCTTTGGGAGAATGAACATGAGTATGGATATGTTAAGTGAAGTTGGGAAATGAGGGAGGAATTATCCCTTCCATTTTGTTTTATTGCTTATTGAGTAAAGATGAAAACATTGTTAGGGACTTTTACCACCCTGTTCCAGATCTGAGTTAATTTGATCTGACTGTGCAACCCAGCTAAACTTGAATGTGCTGCTATTATTCTTTCTCCTGCTAGCTCAGTTTTGCACAAATCTGCTAAAGTTTGAAAAGCAAATTGTGTGTCTAGTGGGCAACAACAGCTGGGAGCCCCGTGTGTCTGTTTGCAAGGCTCTGATGGGGCCAAGGCCATTTGTTTTGAAATCTAGCAGCATGACTGCTCTTGCAGGATTCTCTTTCCAAGGAGAATTGTACCTCCTTTGCACAATCAAATATTGGTTTGCCTCTGGCCACCATTGGCCTGCACTCTCTAGTTGAGTACTGCTGTGGAACAGCTGCAACCCTGGTCTGGTTTTTGTCTCTTTTTAAGTCTTTGGCCAGCTGATGGTCGGGCTCATTTGGCCTTGAAACATCTTTAGAAGCTGCTTTAAAAGTAACTCATGATAATAAATTCTGCTATTCTTGCAGAACACCTACATTTCTTCTCTAATACAAATGAGCTTTTATTGATCTGTATTCATACACCAAGTTTGGCAAGCTTTTGTTTTTCATGCCTTGCTTCACAAAATGGGCATTAATTTCTTTTTGAGAAATACAAAAGCAAATTAGGGACATATAATGGTTCTTGAAGCAGAACACAGAAATCATAATATATAAGGAAACATCAAATACAAGTGAAACGTAAAATTTTACTGCAGGCTTAATTTTATTTACTGACAAAAAACATTAATTTTGGAACAAATAATGTACTACATTTGTTCCAGAGCTTTTCAAACTCTCTTGATGGGAAGATAGCAAATAGATTATAAGAGAAGACCCAGGAAATCCATATCTTAAAACATCAGGGTTTTTTATTAGCTGGGATTTATTCTGTTGTACCTTCTTTCTCTCAATCATTCTTCCTAGCAACAAAAAACCCACTTTAAGTGAGTTACTGCAATTTAATACACAACTGAATCAAAATATCAGTCAGCCAGCGTGGATCTGACTGACAGCCCCGTGGGCCAGATGTGGGGCTGCAGGGCTCCCTGCACTTCCTGCACCACAAACACTCTCTGCCCTTGCTCAGGGCAGGATGTGTGTCTGACCCACAGCAAGAGATCAAGAGCAGCAACTGCTCCCTCCCTGCCAGAAAGGCATTCCTGGAAGGTGCTCCCAGCACCAACACAAGGAGTGCTGTTCTTTCCCTCTGGAGCCTGGGAGAGGTGGCTCTCCTGCAGGTGGCCCTCACCCAGGTGATCTTTGTTACTTGAAGGAGGGGCTTTAAATTAGTGCAGGCTGGGCAGGCAGCAGCCTTTTCTGCCTTTGTGGCCTCTGTGTTTTCTGCAGTTTGTGCTGCTGTTGCTGGGAAGTGCCATTATCTGGATGGTCAGTATGGAAGCACACCATTCCTGTGGGCTCCTGGGGCTGTGGTACTGCTACACCTTGACCTGTGGAGGTGAGAAAGTGGCTTTGGATAGCACCATCTCCTTACTGCTTCTCAGGAGGGGGAAGGAGGGCACCTAGAGATAGGCTGCTAGCACATACCTTCCTGACTCACTCATCTTGAAAAGTGGTATGGAAAGGGTAGAGGCAGGCTGGTTGTTTCTATGTGGTCCTTCCTGCTGCCCCCTGCATGGTGGGAGCCTGGCTCTGTGGTGTACCAGGCTTACCTGTGGATGTCCCGTCCCAGCCTTGTGTGTTTTTACTCCACAAGTAGGTGGGAATTCTGGTTTGTGTATGTAAGTCATCTCAGTGATATTGCTGTGGAAAGCACTTGCTTGACCTCCAATGTCTATTCTGGAAAGAGTTGCTATGTTACAGCTGGTGTCTCTCTGCTAGGGGCACTGGAAGGGTTAAATGGTTAGGTCTCTTGTGCAGTGTGATTTTTAACTTGCACATCAAGCTGTTTTTTCTTTTCTTGCCTTTTTGAAGTCTTCTTAAAAGGGATATGAGCTGTGAGTTATGTGGGGGTGGTATGCAGCTGTGCTGTGTAGCCTGGCTCTCTGTTCAGTCTCACAGCATTAGAGGATTTTACCTCTGATTTATCACTTTCTGTCCCCAGCTCTCCCCTCTGTCGTTGCCTTTGCTAATGGCAATTGACACGATGAGGGGGAATTCTTTCTGGAATTTCACAGCTGGTAGATGCTGGCTGGGCTGCAAATAAAAAACCTTTAATCATCACCCATAGTATACTTAATTTCTTGAGCTCAGATAGTCAAGTCTGTGTCTCAGTTATCTCATACTTGTCTATAAAAATAAGCAGCTACTGTGGTATTCATTTGGAAAAAGTAATGAAAATACAACATGTCACATGCTTAAAATAGCAAACCTAAAAAACTGTTACTTCTGTCTGCTTGAAATTCAAAACACTGGAGAAATTAACTCATTTTGGGGTATGATTTGGTTTTTTTACTGGAATTGGATATGAAGCAACAGCAAAGTTTAGTAACTCCATTTTTCTTTCTCATCTTCAAGCTAAAACCATCTTTTTAAAGACAAATGTGAACTGATTGAAGGGGAAGAAATCATAATGACTATTTGGTTTGGATTAGGAATTCTTAATTTCAGATTTAATTTGTTTGTATGCTTTCTGAGGCCTTTATTGATTTGAATGTTCCAGCTGAGAGGTAATAATTCCCTTTGATACTAAAGTCATTTGATGTTGCAAAGTTCCTTTAAAAATAGAGAATTGGTGCTGTTTATGTTGAATAGACTTTATTGGTTTCCAGACTGTTGGTTAGATTCCTTAAAGAAGAATTTATGAAGCTGAAGTACATTGGCTTCAGTTGGTGCTGCATTCATTCCTGCTCTTAGTCTGTGAGGCACAGTTTACTGAGTGGAAATGTAGCAGCATGCACAAGCTTTCAAAATTAATAGTAAATCATCTGATCCTTTCCTCTGTTCAAGGCTGTGGCTTCCTCAGCCTCAGTGTGAATCTCATTAATGGATATGTTTTGCTTCTCCACTGTTTCTTCAAATATCTTTGCATTTGCTGTAAATCTCATGTCTGTGTACAGGTTTGATGGGAGTCTTTTGTCTGATGTATTGAAAGTAATAAAGTCCATTTTCTTGACAGTTAGCTTTTTTCCCCCTAACATTGAATGAAAAATGGATCTTCTTTTGGGAAGGCTATAATTCAGTTATTCCATGTATTTAAGCAGATCTTTAGCAGGATTCAAACTGAAAGTCTGCCCACAAATGAACTAGTGCCTTTGTCCTCAGTCACCTAAAGTGTTTGGGTCACAGCTATTGGGCAGCTTACTATGAGGTTTTCTGTTATGTGTAATCTTACATCACATTAATATTACTCTTAATGAATTATGCTTGAAATATTGCTTACAGTCCCCTCTCTGTATTTTTAGGCAATCTTAATGTCTCTGCTATCACAATGTTTCCTCATCTGTTACAGAAAGAAAATTAGGGAAGGAAACTTTTAAGTTCTAAGTTTTTTTCATTTAGGAAGTTTATATGAAAAAATTAATTCCTGAGCATTCTGTCACCAGAATGTTGTTCTACATCTAAAATAATAATTTCATTATGTACTAAAATTGACAATTTGCTTAGACTTCTAAATATAGCTACTGACAGAAACCAGTGTGAAGGTAGGCTGTTTTGTCAATGGAAGTTAAAGAAGACTTAATTTATTTCTTGAGGACAATTCCACCTGTGTAGGCTGGAGTAGGACAGGTGCTCTTACTCTGTTCAGTGCAGCCACATCCACCCCAGTGAGATTCTAGTAGCAGTGCAGCCCTATTACCTTTCCCTATTGGTGTTTCTGTTCCTTCTGCATGGTCCAATTGAGGCACCAAAGCTGTTCTTGCTCCTTTAAGCAGTCGGAGTGACTAGGTTGCAGCTGCTATCTTTTTGCTGTGTGCCCCACCCCTATGGCAATGAGGTGACAGGGAAGAGTTTTTCCTTGTTTTTTGGGTGGGGAAGAAGGGTACTTTGGGGTGGTATTTTCTGTGGATGTAGTGAGTGTGGCAGGTAGAGCAAGTGAAGTGTCAGACATTCTCCACCATCACCCTGAACTGCTTTATTGCCTCCAAATCAGTTTTCCTGACCCTGAGGGCAATGTGACTGTCCTTTTCCCTCTCCATCCCCTCATTTTGGCTGCAGTAAGTGCTCAAGCTGTGCTGCAGCTGCCGAGAAGCCTTGATCCAGCCTGACTGGAACTGTTTGTGTTCATCTCTCCAGCCTCTGACAGAAGTGGCTGTGTGCAGCAGGCAAGTGGAAGCCTCCTTGTTCAGCCAAGGTACTGCTGCTGTAGAAACTGGCAGAGATGGGAATGTGTCCTTGGAAATCTGCTCTAGGGCATTGTGAGCTGCTCCTTGAAGAGTTATATGCAGTGTATTGTGGGGAAAACAGTCTCTTTTGTGCTTGTAAAATGAAAACATGAAGTCATAAAACTTAGTGTAGTCTTATGTAGCAGTCTAATGTAATCTTATGAAAGTTTTTGCTGTAGCTTATCGATGTTGAACATTTTAACTGGTGTTTACCAGTGTGTAATGGGGAATTACAGCTTAAATTAAGAATATCCCAGAAGTTTGCACAGGGAATTCCTGTGCAGGAGATTATTTGAGTAAATATCTCTGAGGGTCAGCATATTTGTCACAGGACTCCTTTAATTTTTTTTTTTTTTTTTTTTTTAGTTGGGTACAGGATGTAGCAGGTAAGGCTCCTCTGTGTTTGGCAGCTCAGAACTGAGTGGTTAATACCTTGCATGGTAAGGAGACTAACAGGCTTTGGATTTTGGGCAAACTGTCAGCAAATCAGCTCAGGCTTTCCAGCTGTGCAGGCTTGCATTGCAAACATGGTGCAGGTACCCAAATGGCTTGTGGAAAAACTAGTTACCACCTGGTTCAGTGTAGCTGGCACTCAAGTGGTTTGTGGAGCTTGGCTGATACCATGTGATGCCACTTGGTGCTGCTTCCAGTATTCTTCACTGGCTCACCAGCCCCAAGGCACTCAGGATATTGAAGCCAGACCCAATATTGTACCTCAACTAAACTGATGGGTCAGTGCAGGAACAGAGAGGGGTCTCTCCTGTTCAAGCCAATTATCCCAACTGGGGACATCAGCTAAGCTGAAGGAAGCTGGTCTGCTGTAGATATCTGAACTAAGTTTTCTGATTTCCAAGTTAATTCTTCCAGTATTTAACTATTCAGTAATATTAACAACTGAACTAAGTTTTCTGATTTCCAAGTTAATTCTTCCAGTATTTAACTATTCAGTAATATTAACAACTGATTAATGTAGGATGTGCAAAGTAGCTGCAGCCTTAATGCAGGTAACTAACAGATGTGAAAAGTGTTTGGTTTTTTAGAGCTCCTAATAGCCCTCATCCCTGTTTTGCAGAGGCACCAGGCTAGCCTGTAATAGCTGTCTGTTGCCTCCTTTAAACTGAAGGAGTTTAAGTACTCTTTTGCTCTCTAAGCATATTGATTTTAATGTTCAGTCTAGACCTTCTCATTAAATACAAATGGTGAAGCCAGACAATTGCAAAGGTTAGGAATTAAGCTGACTTTCTTTCCAGTTTTGAACATTTTTTATTTCAGGCGACTCAGTAAATGTGATTTTAATCTGAAAATGTTATGAGCTTTGCAGGGGGCAGATGCACACTGCTTTGATACTGAATGCCTTACCTGCCACTGTCTCCTCTTGTATTTCTCTGGCCTGTACTTCACAAATAAACAGTAAATTGTTTTAGCAGCACTAGAGATGCCACTCCTATTATAGTAAACGCTATTTCCCCTGTGTCTGGCACAATTAGCAGTGTGTAGACACTGTTTTGTGCTTCTCTCAGGTTCTGCACAAATGATGATAGGCTATCCAAGTGCTGAGCTTGAAGTACTTAATGCTGAGACACTGAACAAACAACCTGAGGAGAAATGTATTCATCTTGTTTAGGAATGAGATTAAAGCATTTCAGCACCTGCTCTCATGGAGAAAATGTGTGAGGAATTTTGTTCTTCTCTTACTGACCTTTGGGGAACTTCAGCACACATTGTACAGTCTGATTTCTTCAGAGGTTAGGGGTGATCAGTGGTTGGGTCTTCTGTAGTTGGGCATTCAAGGCTTTTCAAGAGTCCTTTACCAGCCAGAAATGGCATCAGACAAGTAATGCTCTCTACAGATGCTCTCTAGTGCAGCAAGTGAAAGGGACAGGGAAGTGTTACTACTTTAATCTTGGGAATTTTTTTCCTTGCACTTTTATTGATGCTACTGACACTTCAGAGACCTGATCTCCTCTCAGCACTGGCATTTGGGAGATTCTATCCTTAAAGAAAATGTTCCATGTAGCTCTTGTTTGCCTGGGAATTACTGAAAATGAAGCTTAAATTTTGCCTCTGTAATGCTGCAGATGAACAGACAGACAAGTGGACAGTCTTGTCCCAAAACATTATGTGCAGGAAAAAAATTTAGAAAAGAAAAAAAATGTTGGTCAGGTGAGGCTGGTCTGGCAGTGTAGCCAGCCTAATAGTAGGTGATGTTTGTACTGTGACAACCAGGAAGAGGCATTTAAATGCAGAGGGGTATGGTGGGAATGCCTTTGAAGGAGAGGGGATTTTCTTGATGACTTCTACGTCAAGCAGTATCTCTTTTGGTTGTTGGACAGGCAAAAAGTTATCTAGCTCAAGCTTTAAGTGAGCTTTGAGCTCAAGCTGCATGCAAATGAATGCATGTGTTTTGGAAGGAGGTGATTCCATTTAACTGAACACTGAAGTAATGAACGTGGAAGCATGTCAGGCTACTGGCAGAGAATAATGTTTCTTTGTGCTTCCCTTTTGTGCATCAAATGAGGAAATAGTCATTTTCCCTTCCAAAAAGCAGCAAACGTATAAGTTATTAAAGTATCTCAAGATGATTTGTCCACAATGCCCTTAAGAAATTTTCTTCTGTACTTGTGTATCTCCTGCTAGTGTAGGAGTTACTGTAACCCAGCCGGATATTGATGTGTCTAATCCCCTACTCTGCATCTGGCGGCAACCATTAGCTAGCACTCAGGAGACAGGTAAAAATAGATGAAAAATCACCATGCCACTAGTCCGGTGCTTCGTTACACAGGAGATAAAACTGCTTTTATTCTCTTGATGCAAATTTAACTAACCTCCTTGCAATTCTCAGTCTAGCTAGCATATCTGCAAATGTTACTTCTGCTAAATTGAGTGTGCTTAACTAATATTTTTTCTTAGGAAAAAAACTGACTACTTCTTGCTCTGATTAGATTTCTTGTGCATCCTCAGAGACCAATTTCTTTGAATTTCTGTCTGCAGTTTTGTGGGTTTTTTGCCTCTGTGTTCTGTCCCACTCTTCCCTTCTATTTCTTTCTTCTGCTCCTACTGAGGTATTTTTGGAAGTGGACTACTCTTGATTTTGTGATGCTGAAAAATAAAGGGCAGGGGGAAAATTACCCAAATGAACACTTTCATTTGAGCTGAGGTTAAAAATTTCTGTACTTCTTTAGGTAGGGATAAGAAATGGAGTATGGAATGAATGATTTGGTTAGTCCAATTATTTTTGAATATATAGTTTGGATCCAAGTCATCTTGGTGCTGAAAGAGTATAGGCAGTCTACTGCACATGTATCATGCTTATAACAGAAGTATATATGTCAAAGGAATAACAAGGTCTTATCACTTGTTTTTCCCTTCTTTTATTTTATGCAGATCTAGTCTGACCAAATTGGTCTGGAAATAAACTTATGAGTTTTGATGTCTCAATTTGATAACAGATTAAGGAAGCATGTCACTGTGTGTCTCAAGAATTAAGTGAAGTTCAGGGAAAAGTTCTAAAAACATTAGATCTGCATGCACATGTTTTTATCTTGATTACAGTGCAATGCCCCCAAACCTTGGATTTGCCTCCCTTGGGATTATCTGGACCTCCCCAGTTCCCTGTTGTTACAGATGCTTTGCTCTTGCTCTCAGCCTGTAGCATCCAAGATTTGTATCTCAAAGGCCTGTAAATTTGAGTTAAGCAGTTTTTAAATATCAAGATGGCATGTGATACAATGTACAATCTTCTCAGGGTTAAATTGTCCCGTTGATAAAGGTCCCTGGGTTTTGTAAAAGAAGTATGGTTTGTGCTCTGAATTTGTTGTGTTTGGTCCTGGCTTTGGCCTCACAGTTGTTGGTGCTATGAGGCTGCTTGTGAGTATCTGTATGTCAAGTTAAAGGTAGGAACTCTGTCATGTGTTGCTGGGGAAGGAGCAGGGACAGGACACAAGGGCCAGGGAGTTACAGCCAGGTGCGGCAGCTTCTGACCCCAGTTATGTGTCTGTTATGTGATTAACTTACTCCCACTACACTTCTTTGGTGAGCACTGAGCAAAGGCAGTAACCTAGATATTTAATTGCTCAATCTGCAAAGCAGATGAAACTGCATAATTGGTGTTACCAATTGTTACTTAAGTGTTGTCAGAGATGTCAAGAAAAGTGTTCCTATTTAACACAATCAGAAGACTGAGTTCTCGAAGCAGTATCTGAATGCGTGGCTCTGTTTGTAGCTCTGGTTGAGGACTAATTTTTTTTTTAAATCTTTATTATGGTTAGTGAATTTGATTTTCCTAACCATGTTTAGCATTTGGACTCACAGGGGAGCTTATTTAAGGAGAGTTTGGGGAGGCTGAGATGGGACTGGAGGAGGAACACTTCTCAAATGTTCTGTTGTAGACTGGCAGGAGAATTTCTGTTGGTAATGAAAACTTGTACTGAATTTGTACAGCACTGCTTATATGGAAGCAAACTATGGCATTTTGAGCATGGAACAGAAGAAAAACATATTCTGTATATTGATTCTTCATTCCAAAATGGTTCTTTGAAGAGCAGTGATTTAACGTTAAAACCTCTTGGCCCCTGATGAAATTGCCTGAACAGGTTAAAATGCATATTTTGTCCTGAATTTGAGGAGAATTCAAATCAATATCTGCATAAACCATGGTCTCTGTTAGCTGGGCACGTGGTGTGTTGTCATGCTTAGCATAGTAAGGTTGTAACGGCTTTTGAGATCTGAAGGAGGAGGAAAGGACATATGAATAAACAGACTTTACTACAGCCTTCGTAGTACAGAGATAAAATAGTAAAGGAAGTGATAGTTCATTCCTCTTAAGACTGGAATAATGCTGGTCTTTGTAAGCCTTAGATATCCTTCTGTTAGCTGCACGCTACCACGACCCCAAGGTTCTCCATAGCGGCTATAAACTGGCTCATTTTCCTGCTGCCTCCCCAGCCCGATGCGGCCGTTCTCGCCCCCGGCCGGGCCGGTCCCCGGGCGCTGCGGGCGGGGCCGGCCCGGTCCGGCCCGGTCCGGCGGGGGGGCC
>VYXF01006152.1:183125-290285 GCA_013397295.1 Polioptila caerulea | reverse complement strand
TGCGGCTCCCCTGAGGGCAGCGCGGAGCCATTTTGCCGAGCGGGTGCGCGCAGGGTCCCGGTCCCGCTCGGCGCCGTGTCCCGTCCCTCCCGCACCTTCCTTTCCCCGCTCTCGCCGGCGGCCGACGCGCGCTCCTTCTGCTCGATCCCGTCCTCAGGCAGGAATCGCCCAGCATGCCGATCGCCCACTTGCTGGAGCTATGGAAAGGGATAGAGGTGGAGCCCATGGAGACGGAGGTGAGCGGCTGCGGGAGCGTGCGGCAGCGGCGGTGCTGCCGGGCCCCCTTTCCCGCCGGGGGAAGCGCCTCGGCGGTGCCCCGAGCCTCTCGAAATGGGCTGTGATGAGCATCCCTCGCCCGCTCGGCTCCTGCTGAGGGCGGGGAGCCGGGCGAGGCTTGGGAACCTGTTGCCTCTCAGGCGGAGCGGTCTGGAGCGGCTCACTGCCGCGGAGCCCGGGCAGTGCGGGATGTCCCGTCCTGCCCGACACCGGGCTCGGCTGGGAACCGTGCCCCGGGAGGCTGGAAAGGAAAGAGCGCACACAACAGACGGAAAGCCACAAAGCGGGCTGAGTCGGACTCAGGCTCACATTGAAACACGAGTTATGTGATGTGTAATTTGAGGCTCGAATAGGTCCGTGGACCTCCCTTGAGTTCTGATTACCCATTTGCCCGTTGCCTCTTAGCGTAAGACTGTGCTTTGCGGATCATGCTGGAAACCCGATGCTGTGATAATTAGCTGGCCGCCGTGCTGCGTGCGCTCACAGCTTGTCTTGCAGTGTTTTGGTTACCTGCATTCCAGGGTTGGAAGGTTGTCTTGTGTCAAAAAAGGCATCGTCCAAGTTCAAGAAGTGTTTGAACAGTGCTCTCAGTCACATGGTGCGATTCTTTGGGATGTCCTGTGCGGGAGCTGAGCTCTGTGATCCTTGTGGGTCCCTTCCAGATTGGGTTATTCTATGATTTTATGATTTTTGTACTGTAATGGGACAAAGTAGATTCCTGAGTATTTGTGGGACTGTTGAGCAGTGTAAAAACCCCAAAGTATTTCAGGACAATTGCTTGTAGCACAGGGTGCACATTTTAACAGAGAGGTGATAGAGGAGGAGGGGTTGGTGTTTATTTTTTAACCTCCCATCCCCTTGTTTGATTGAAGTACTGTAACAGGGTTTTGGTGAGAGGGAAAGGTGGGTGTGTAACTGAGCCAGGCAGGTAACAGAGATCACAAAACACTCTGCTCAAACGGAGTTGCTGAACTGCAGGAAAGGTTTTGTGCAAGACGTTAGTTTGTACACATAAACAATACAGCAGAAGTGATAATGTAAAATGACATACCAGCACAGATAATTCTGGAATCCCTAGGTTCAAAAACAAGCTGGGGAAGGTTTTCAAAGACTTAAATAATGTAATTCACTTCTGAGTATTGTCACTTGTTCCACTTTGTGGGATGCGAGGAATCTGAGGGCTAGTAAACAGATTATAGCTGGGAAACTGTATCATTCCTGATTTTGTTTTAGAAGTCAGCTGACCCTTGTTAAATCACTTTGACAATGAGAAGAATTGTATAACTATATTTATGGCTAACACTTTTCTGCTTAATGTCACAGAAATGGTGCTCCTTTCCCATATCTACCCTCCCATTGACTGGTATTCAATGTGCATATATATGCCTGGTTTGGTTTTTTTTCTTCTTCCTTCCCTTCTTTCTAACGTCAGTTGGGGTTTGTTGTTTTTTTTTCTTTTTTTTTTTTGTGTGCCCACTGTTTTTCTTTCTGGCCCAGACAGAAAGCACTTCAGTCATTGCTTTTTCTGTTATCAATTTCTGGGAAAATCTCCCCTAGATCACAGGGTAAATCCTGCACTAAAGCCCAATGTACATTGCCTGGGACAACATCTTTGTATTGTCACCTCTTTTGCTGGTGGAGGACTTTTTAGACCTTTCTTTCAGAAGAAACTCTGTGGATCTCCTTACCAAGGGTAATTGACCCATTGCAATGATAGTTAATCAGATGTGTGGGTTTGCAGGTTTTGGTGGTGCTTTTTTTTCATTTCCTGCTTGAAACAGCATAGCTGAGCTACACTGTTATATCACTTGCTGAGATTTCACATACAAAAAGTGTAGAGGGTTAAAGAATTGCAGGCATAAACTCCTGCAGTTTAGATAGGAACAACAGATAAAGCACCATTTATTGGCTCTATTTATTGCTATCTCTAAGCACAATAAAGATATGCTATAACTTAAGACCATTTTACATCATGCTGTAGATAGAATTGCTCAAGTACTGTTTGCTCAAATCTAGTAAAAGCACATAGAAATTAATTCCATCTCTTGTGGGCTCTTGTCCATGAAGCCTTTTTCAAACAGCAGAAATATTTACTCTTTAATGAGCTCAATGCAGCTTAAACACTAGTGGTTGTACTGATTCAAGAGAACTGTCATGGTCTCTGAATCTGTGTGGGATAAAATGTTTTCATGATTGTCTGCAAGTTGTTCTTTTTCACAGAAGCTTTTCACAGTTAGTAAACAGGGAGGGAGACAGTTTAATTCCTTGATGCACATGGACCTCTTTCTCCTTCCCTTCCTTAATGCCAAAAACCCTTTTAAAACAGATGTTTGTGAGTGCCTGTGCATGACTCAGGTGAATGACTTGCAGATATTAAAGACAGCTTTTATAGTAAATCAATCACTTGATTAGGAAGAGTGCATCAAGGGCATGTTCTATATTATGTTTGTGTAAAGGAAGATTAGAGTGAAATACTGCTGCTTTCACCTGTTGACTCAGGAGGTCATTAATTCTGTTTGACAAGTAAGCAAGAAAATTGGGATATTTGCTGCTCTTGAATTTCTTTGAGAGTAGGCAAAGTTATTGATCCCACTCAAGCTGGGTGGATAGGATAGTGAACTACAGCCTTGGGAATATTTTTCCTGAGAAAGGATTGTGTGATCAAGCTCTATGTAATCTTTCTACTTGTTTTCCAAAGGTTTCATCCCTTAATGGATTTTAGGTGAGCATAACATTTAAATGAAAGCTGAGTGGTTAGAAAATTTGCTCCTGTATATACACATATATTCTCTCTTCCCAGCAAAAAAATGATGTTACATTTCTCTAGTTTTTTCAGTAATAATCTTTTGTTCTTTATCCATTCTATGACAAATTTGGCTTCAACTACTCATCAGCAATTTTAATAGTTCTCTTATTGTGCTTTCTTCTCCTAACATTTTATATAGCTTGGAGAAAGCAGGTCCCTATGGATTCAAAGGTTAATTTACCTGTGCAAAGTGTGAAGACTTGAATAAGCCTACAATAGTAGGATAAATTGAAAGCAGCTTAACTGCCTAACACTGACTATATTTTGTGCTAGATCTTGGCTTAAATTTGTTTTTCTTGGTAGAATATATTTACAGGATTTTTCTTCTCTTTTCCCCTCTGTTTACTAGACTGTGGTGGAAGATGTTGCCCCGGATGAAGAACCTGTAAAAGAGGTAAACGAGCTGATTCATGGATCACACAACTGTTAACAAATTGTTATAAAATCACCTTCTGTCTTCATGAAACAAAATGTCTCTGGTACATGTTCTCCACATGCTTGTACCTGTCAAGATACAAAGCCATCCCATTTTTGGTCTCTTATTACAAGGTCAAGTGAGGAATAAAAAGATGTGTTTGACTAGAGGTTAGGGAATTTTATTTTACAGATATTGTGCATGTTTTCCAAGAAAGAGCACACAACTTCTTCAGGTTCTTTAGGTATATTATGGTTTTCTTTCAGAGAAGATTTTTGTGATGACCTTAAAAAGAATAGCTTCCATCTTAACCAGGTTTGTGTATTGTAAATTGTGCATGAGTTAATTCCATAGACTATTAAACTGAGGTCATTACTGCTTGCCCCCTTGGCTGGCTCTTCACCACAGCGAGACTGGGCTAACCCTTCACTTCAAATTAATCTGTTGTTTATATTATTGTAGCGCTGTATTATTTATTGTGCTAATTAAAAAAAACCCAAAAAACATCAAAACCAAGCAAATCCAAACCTACATGAAAAGCTAAGTCTTACCCCAAAGTGTTTAAATGCCAAACAAGTCATATAAAGCAGGTGAGGTCAATCATCATTCACTATTATGATGAGCTGAGGGCAAAGCTTGACACTGGTCCCAAGTGTCAGTGCAAGGTGCTGCTGGTTTGTGCAGAGCGAGCCAAGGTGTGCTTGATAGCTCATCAGCCATTTGCTGGTGTCAAAATTAAAGTAGCCTGAATCCCTTCAGGACTGAAGGGAGGCTGCAAAGATGCATGTCTAAGTAGCCACCTTTTGAAGATCAACTTCCTGGTATCTTTTACTCCTTGAAATATAAAACTTAGCTTTGATGTCTGGTTTTCTGAGCAAGAATGTGTTTTTGGTAATTTTTACTATATTATGGGCATAGTTTAACCCCCTAATGGTAGGAAGGAGGGAGAAATCTTAGCTTTGATCTCTGAAATGAGTGCAATTTCCAAACAGCTTTTTTTTCTCTTCCATTACCATTTCTTAAAAAGAGCAGTAAATTACTCTTTGAAAAGGTTGGGGAAGAAATTAGGTGCAGATAGCTTGGCTCATCATTTTCTTTGATATGGCTGAAGATAAAATTTCTGGTTTGTGGAGTTTAGAAGGACTTTTTTTAAAATATAGCTTTCATTTCCCAAATTAATTTAAACCTACCTAATTTTCATTAGAGATGTTTCTTATAGTTATTAAATTTGAAATTTGGTGGAAAAAAACCTGGCATGTAATGACTTCTTGTCTAGAAACTTTAATCCTGTGTTCTCATTTTCTGAGGTAAACATTGAAGTGTGTAATTTAATATCTGTAACGGTGTTCCTTTCTGTTTTGTTTTTTGTTCTCACTTTCTCTGCTGCTGTCATGCTATTTCAGCTCCTTGCTGGCTCAGTCTGTAAGCCTCTTTCATTTCCATGAAACTTGTGTCCTGCTGCAGTGGTATTGTAACAAAGAGCAATCCACTCTTCAGGTGACTGATGGCTGTATTGTGCCAAACCACCGAAAAATTTCTTTTTGTTTTGAGACATTGAAGTGTGACTGAAAGAGTGAATTTAAATCACGTAATGCAATGGTTCATACCTGCTTAAAGGATGTTTTTGTAAATAACCTGCCCTAGGCTGTGTTGGCCTCCTGCTGTTTCTCCCATGCTGTGTATAGGTGGACAAATGAGATGGTGGTAAAATGCATTTTAACAACTGCACTTCTCATTTTTTTTTTCTGAGGTCTGATTTTCCTGTTGATGGATAAGTTCTTTAAATGTCTTGGGGGCATAAATTAGTGGGATTGTTGGATAGAATGGGTGTTCCTGAGACACATCTTGACCCTAGAGTGCTGTGTCAGCTCTGCTCTAGATGCACTTCTCAGATTACTGAGGGTTGCTATCAGGGCTTTTTCCTAGAAGGAGGAAGATCCCATAGACCCTGTTCATACTGCCACAAAAGCAAGCAGATTAGAGGGTGGAATTTTCCTTAAGAGGATGTTATACTCCTGCAGCAGTTATTGCTTAGACTTGCTGGATGCTGTTTTTCCTTAAAAAGTTTTTTTGACAAAATGGCCTTTTCTTGCTAGAGAAGGATAAGTCTGACCACCTGTGTTGGTTAAAGGCCCAAGTGTACTTCAGGGTGATGTGTCTTGTGGTCTAGTCTAGGTCAAAGTGTTGTTTAGTTCTATCTAAACTTCCTTGAAGGTGCAGCTGGCAGCAAAATTCTTTGTCACATTTTTCTAAAATAATGAATATATGTGCAAAACAGCTCATGGTACTTTGAAATTACAGCATTCAGAAGCTGTCTTGTAACATTGTTTTGAGCTGTTTTACCCTTTCAAGGGAATTTGTGTGCTCTAGTTCAAACATTGCATGGGGCTCTCGGGGAAAGTAGAGCAGATATGCAGTGGAAATGCTGATACCCGAACAGAACTGCTTGGCAAAACTGAAAATGGCAGTACCTAGGCTTACTCTTGACTCCTGTGCAGTTTCCAAAGAAATGTAACTTCTGCTGATCCTGTATGCACTGGTGAAAATGTGACTAATAAAATTGAGGGAGCAAAGGAAGCAAAGATGCTCTTTGTGGAGCTTGTAGCAAGCACAGTGGCTCTGCCTCTGTCTATGGCAAGGATGTGGATTTATTTGATCCTCAACGAAAGATCAAGTTTGTCTAACTTATGGCAGTAACAGCTTGTGTGATATTTTTTAGAAACTGAAGAAAAACTGCATTGAATGAGTACAATGAGGAAAGCATAAAACCTGCACGTCAGTGGAAATTTTATATTTGTTGTTCTAGTGCTACTGTTATCAAGGAAATAAATGTTTGTGGCAACATAGAAAACTGATGCTGGAAGGTGCCTCTGGAGATCATCCAACCCAACCTTCCCTGCCTTGATGAAAGCAGAGTCAGTGGTGGCAAACTTCTTGGCACTGCATCCAGTTGTGCCTTGAATGAATGGTCTCTACAGGCTCTCTGGGACTAAGTTCTAATGTTTGACCACCCTAAGAAGAAAAGAAAACATTCACATTTAAAATATTGTGTGTTTTGGTTTGTGCTCTTACTTCTTGTCACTTCACTGGAGATACCATTGCAAAGAGCCTCATTCTGTCATTTTTATTTTCTCTCTTTGGGTATTTATATATGTGAATAAGACACATTCTTCATTCTTTCCTTGTCTCCTACATTGTCTTCTTCAGGGGGTACAATTCCAGCTTCTTCCTCAGAATTTTTTTTTTAGGTCAGATCTGCTCCTCCACTGTTTATTTGTGGTGATTCACCTGCACTTGTTCCAGTATGTTCATGTCTTTTTTCTGAACTGTGTAAGCCCAGAACAGGGCATCACTCCAGATGTCTCAGCAGCATGGAGTGGAAGAGAAGGATTGCCCCACTAGACCTGCTGGCAACACCTTTTCTAATACTAGAGTGTTATCAACTTTCTTTGCCAGCTGACTCAATTCAACGTGTCCACCAGGATGCCCAGGTCCTTCTCTGCAAAAATGAATTCCAGCTGTGTGGCTCCCAGCCTGTAGCAGTGCATAGGGTTGTATTCCTTGAGGTACAGAACTTTGCGTGTTCCTTTGCCAAACTTCAGGATAATTAATACTGTTGGCCAGTTTTTTCAGTCAGCAAAAGTCCTTCTGGACACAGTGCCACTGTCTGGTGTTACCAGCTGTTACTGCGTTTTGTAAAATCTACAAACTTGTTGTGTGTACTCTGCCAATCATCCAAATCATTAGTGGAGATGTTAAATCCAAGACCCAGTCTTGATCCCTGGGGTGTGGCAGTGACTGCCTTCTACTAAACTTTGTGCTGATAAAACCCTCTGGGTACTGCTGTTCAGTTTTTTGATCCATCTCACTGTTCCCTTATCCGATTCAATCAGTCCTTCATCTGTTTGTCTGAGATGATGTTGGAGACTGTGTCAAAAGTCTTACTTGAAACCTGCACCTCATTCTTCAAAATGGTGCAGGCTGTCAGGTTGTTTAAGCACAATTTTCCTCTTCACAAATCTGTGGTGACTACAGCAAACAATTTTCTTGCCATTCATATGTTTGTGAATTCTTTCCAGAGAGATTTGATTCATCACCCTTTCAGGTACTTAGGTGAAGCTGACTGGCTTGCAATTTGCTGCATCTTCCTTCTTGAAGAGAGGAACCTACATCCTTTCTCACACCTCTCAAGAAGCTTTTCCAATTGTTGTGTGTCTTCAGAGTACTGAGAGTGGCCACACAATGATACTGGTCAGCATTAATGGATATATCTTATTGAGTCCCACATTCTTTTTGCAGGGTATGTTATGGTTGTTTGTTTAAATGCTCCCTAACTGACCCTCCTATACCAAAGCCAAATCCTTCTTTCCCACCTTTTTTCAAGGGCTTGGGAGTCTTAAAGGCTCAGAATTACCAGTAAAGACCAAGACAAAGAAAGTATTGGGTACCTCAGCTTTCTTATATCCTTTGTCAGCATCTGTCCTTCCCTGCTCAGTAGCAGGACCAAAGGTATCCCTTTTGCTGCTGCTAGAAGTACAGCAGTCCTTGTTACTCTCCACCTCTGTCCCCACATTCAGTTGCACTTGGGCTTTGGCTTTCCTGACACCACCACTACATGCTTATTAGTCTTCATGCTCCTCCTGGACACTTCTGTGTCCTCCATTTAGATATACTTCTCTTGCGTTTCTGAGGCTTTTCAGATGCTCCTTTTTTGTTCATGCAGGCCTTTGGCTGCCTTTGCATGATTTTTTTTTTTTTTTTTTGGTCAGGGTGGCCAGATCCTGAGGTAGGAGGAAGTGATCCTTGAAAGTTGTCCAGCTGTCCTGTACCCCTCTTTCTTCCAGGGTCATCTGCCATGGGATTCATCCAAGCAGGTGTCTGAAGGGAACAAAATCTGTTCTGATGAAGTCTACAATTGTGATCTTGACTTTTGCTTTGGTCTTTTGTCTTGGGATCTTGAGTTTCTTCTCATGATATCTGCAAGGAAAAGTGGTCTTGAACTTCAGTCTTGACCCGTTCTTTCTTGTTTGGAGGAATCAGGTCCCCAGTATAACAACTTACCTTATTGGCTTGTTGATCACCTGTATCAAGAATTTGTCAATGCAGCAATCTCTTGGGATGTTTTTGGTTTTTCAGAAGATACCAGAGGGGAAAAAGTGGATTCTTTGAGGATTAGGATCTGTGCATATGAGGCCTCTTCCTGTTGTCTGAAGAAGGCCTCTGCTTCTTCTTGGACAGGTTGTGTGTAGTAGGTACCTACCACAGCACTGAGGCACTTCTGTACTAACATAATGTTGAACCACCAGCAGCAGCCTCTTTCAGAGGGACTGGAACTGTATTCAGCTATGGAGACAACAGGGTGTGCTTCTAGGCTGTTTGTTGTGATTTTTGCCAGGGTTATGTCAAAACAGCTTAACCAGTGCACACCAACACTAAAATTGCTGGTATGTCTATTTTATGCATATAGATATATTTGTATCATGAAAAAACCAGCAGTGAACTTAAAGCAGGTCAGAACATTCTGGTTTGCCATTAAAAGAGTTGCATTTCTTGCACAGTTGGAGAGAAGGTAATTGTTTTTTTCTGATAGTATCTGGTGAACTTTTACTTGTCTCCCACCTCAGTTAATTAAAGGTCTCAATACACCTGGTATGGAGTATTCAATCCATTATAAAACTAAATGTATGATGATGATTTTTGATAATAATTTTAAATGACTTCATAGTGAAGGAAAAAAATCTAAAACTCCATGGCTGAGCTTGTAGATCACAGGTTAACTTGTGTATTGAGGTCCTTCAAAAAGAAAAAGTTTAGTTTTCTGCTGCTTGGTGAGTTGTGTTTTAGTTGTCAGGAATGATTGCAGAATCCAAGACATTTCTTGGTATATATATTTACATATATATACACACAAGAAGTCTCTACCTTAGTAAAAAAACTTGGCCTGTAAGAGGAGCTTTTCCTTTCAGGGAAAAACAAATAGGAAGCTTATAATCAAATGAGTGGTATGGCACAAAGTTTAGAGAAGTGCAATTTTGTAATATGATGTATCTTTTGTAATATGAGATGGGAAGCCTGGTTCGGTTTGCTAGATGACAGCAACATGTTTGCTGAACATACTGGGGTTTTTTCCCTCTAAAAAACCAACCAACCAAACTCAACAACAACCAAGCACTCAGAATTAAGGAACCTTGTTTAGGAAAAAGGTTTGAAGTAATGATTTGGGTTTCTTTTTATATCAAGTAATGCTTTATAATCACAATATGTAAGTAATGGTAAGTTCAGATATTGTGCTATACACTTAGAAGAGAAAGATTTGTAGGCATCTATCTGGGATGACTTTTTTCTCTCTATAGAAATAGATGCTGAGTGAACTCAAATGTGGGCCCTGACTAGAAAATTATGACCTTGCATGGATTCTTACAGAATTTCACTGGTGATGTATTTAAGAAACAAATTATTGCGCCTTTCCTTAGTTCTCTGAGCATGTAGCACAGGCAGTGTAAGATGTTTTACTTGAAATTTTTCATTTAAAAGAATTATCCCTAGTATTTAACTCTTACAAAGGATTTGGTAGGTAATAACTTCACAAATTGATTTTTAGAAACAGTTTTAATTTCCAAAATATATTAATCTCTAGTGCCTATTGTCTAACACTTTTAGAGTACATAACTGCAAATTGTTTTGGAAAGAGGTTGATCAGGCAACCAACAGAATATTGGTTTCTATTTAACTCCATGAAAAATAGTGTATAAAAATGGGTATCCTTGATAAAGATTGAAGGGTTTTTTTGTCACTGGCTTTGTGTACATAAAATGTGAGAGGGGACAGCTGGGGTCATGGAATGAATGAAATGTCTCCTCCTTCTCTTGCGTCCCAGAGCCTGTGTTCAGAATCCCAGCAGTGAAGGGGAAGCTGGCAGGGCAATAGCTGTGCTACTCTTATTGAAATAGAATTTTATTACTTCTGATTCCTTGTATATTGGTTTCTTATTGTCATTGTCTCATCAACTGAAGTAAAATAGACATAGGGAAGATATCAGTATAAAAGGAAAGCCTATTATTTTTTCACTATTATTTTTGCTTTCTCTGCCCTCTTTTGTGTTTCATAAAGCAAATAGAGACAAAGAAAACTTTTTTGGAGGTAAGCACTGTGTAGAAAAACTTATTACATTATCTGAAAGACTTGTGACATTTGAACTTAAACATATAAATTTAGGGACATTGATATGTGATATCCCATTCACATTATGCTTTTTGGTTCTAGCTGTTGTTATTGCACTGTTGCTTTTATTTTTTTGAATCACTGCTTTCAGAGAGTGTGCTGTTGTGTCTCTGATTCATTAGAGAGAAGATAACAGCACTTTAAAAAAACTTCTTCAAAAGTCTATGAACCCTTTTCAGGATTTTTCAACCCCTCTGGCTCTCTGCTAAATGCTGCAGTCTGTGGTGAATGACAACCTTTGTTGAAACTATCCTCTCTGGCCAAAGGGTGAGAGACTCTGTTTCTCAGAAATCAGTCTTTCAGAACCAAAAATGAACTGTCTCCATATCTCTGGAGACCCTAAATAATGGATTTTTAGCTGGCAGAGCAAGTTACTGATAATTATAGTTGTCAGCAGAGTTTCCCTTGAGACAATAGCTGAGACTCCCTCCTATTGAAGTGTAGCTTTTACATGTGCTGGCCCTGATCTTCTTGAGCCTTTATTGAACCAGGACCTCGATGTGATGGTGGTTTCATCTCTGTTCCTGGCACTCTAAGAAGCACTGACACCGTGGGGTGGTGCAACTTGCAGAGTTCAGGGGCCATGCATGGGAGGTGTGGATTTTGTTGGTGTGGTTTCTGTTGTGTGTTGGATCTTTAAGTTTGCAGTGTTTACTGATGGAACAAATAGCTAACCAACCAAATGTTTTTTTGCCAAGTGGACACTAAAATGACCAAGTCTGATTTAGTCAATTAGATAGGCACATGGATGCAGAGAAAATATAATGTGTTGGGAAGCTTTTAAAATAAATGTTGTAAACTGCACAACTGAGCAAATGTCATGCTGAACAGAGCAAAGAGGTTCTGTCAGTATTTGCAAGATGTAAAATGCTTCATCGAATTTGGCTGCTTGATTTTGAACAAGGGTTATTACTTAAGACAAAAGGAAGTTCATCTGGGGAAAACCATTCCCTCATGAAAATAATCTTATACCATAATGACCACTGGCACTATTGGTGCCTAAGAGTGTGCTGGCTGTGAGTGAATTGTGTCATCAGGAGAGATGAGTCACTTGGCAGTCCCTAGAGTCAAGGATAAATTGTTTCTGTGATGAGTATGGGGCCTCCTAGAGAGATGTTAGTTAAAATTGAAACAAACTACAATTTACACGCAGATGGTTACAACTCTAGGGTGAGAAAATCCATTTTTATTCATTACAATAAAATAAAAGTCAATTGTTTTACCTCTTTTCCTACTAGATTGCTCTAATTTTCTTGCTCACTCTGTGGTTTATTCTCTCCTTAGAACACAATGTTTTGTGTTGAAATAAGAGTTCTTTCTTTGAACCTTCTACTCTCCTTTCCTACTACTTCCAAGGTTAATAAATAACTTTCACCATTGGAAAAGTAATGCAACAAAGAAGCAAGATGGGCACTGTTATTTTGGAAGAAAGTCTTCCTCTGACTGCTTTCTTCCAAAGATTTGACAGGAAAAATCTGAAGATACCTCTAAATCTTCAAAAAAAAAAAAAATTATATTCTCAAATGCGCATGGTTAGACACAGAAGAGTTATGTTGATATTGGAGATGTCAAGTATTAAGTATCCATTTCTAGGTAGCTATGTGCTTCTTGGTGTGGGTTTGTTTTGTTTTCCCAAGACTTGACTAGTTTTCTCTTCTGATTAGAAAGGGAGCTTTGGTAATAAATTGGTCTGGTTGCATTTTGAACAAATGAATTACACTTGCAGAAGTTGTGTTTGTGGAATGTGTGATCAGTACTCAGGCATGCTTATAACACTCAGGTTTTTGCAAAGATTATATTGACATTTACAAGTGGCATGTGAAGTATTGAGAGATGCAACAGAAAAAACACTGCATAAGTTTTGGAAGTCAAGAAGGAAGGAAAATCACCTCTTCTCAAGCACCCAGATGCTTAAAACTGTGAAATGCTTTGTCTCATTCAGCCAGTTACTTCTGAGTAAAAGAAGTCATGTTGTGTATCCCCTCTGTGAAAGAGGGTTGCTTCAACTCAACACCAGGAAAGTGTGGGGCTGAATATAGAAGACCTGATATGTAGGGTTGCAGATGGGTGTTTTTACAATATTGTGTCTGAAGTTAGCTACAAGTTCCCAACTGTTCAAAACTTTGATCCATAATCTATGTAGAGTTCCTGGTATATCTAAGTTTCTTGAAGTGTAGGTATCATGATCAAACAACATCTTTGTAATTACACAAGGTAGAAACCTGAAGTCTTACATTTCAGTTTTGGATGTGAGGAGTTTTGTAAATGACAAATTCTGCCCCTGCTTAGACTTGTCTCATCAAATGTGGGTGTGGATTTCCTGCTTGCTATTTTAGTCTTTATGTTGTATATGTTTTCTCTCCTTTTTAATTGTGTGGGATCAGTAATTACAGTGATCGCTAGGTTTGTTTAGTATGGTCTAGAAATATTCTTTCTGATAACAAAAATCAAACAAAAGAAAAAGAGAGGGAAAGCATACTGGATTCTGACTGGCATTCACATGTGTGATGGATGATTGAAGCACAACCCACCCCTTTCTTTGACATCTTTTGTTATTTGGGGTGGTCTATGTTTTAAGTGTGCAGATTAGGCATATTTATTCATATTTAGCACTTGAACAAGTAGTCCAATTCTTTTGTATACTAGCAACCACAGTTCTCACCTCCAGTAACCAGTAACTGAGGACTCCTTGGTATTTACTAATCTAAAGCTTTATTTTTCAGTCCAACTCTCAATTTTCAATAGAGGTGAAAAAGTAATGCAAATATTTGTCAATACCTCTTATGGAAGCAAACATTGCAAACAGAACAGTGGTACTGTTAAAGCAGATATACTCTTGTACCTGAGACCTATTATTTGAGTGGATTGCTTCCTGGTTTGTGCTATTAATTATGCATGTTTAGTTGGTTTAATCTCCTGCATTTTCCTATAAAAAAACCTTCTATGAACAGTCTTGAGACACTTTTTGTACAGTATATATTACAGTAGCTTTTAAGATATTTTGCTTTATTTCTTTTTGAGAAAGCTAAGGTTTGTGAGTCACCCTTCCCATAAAGGAAGCTGTTACAACAGAATTAAACTGCATAAGTAGTGTTTTGATTGTGTCAGTGAGCCTTCTCTGAATCATCTGAAAATTGTTTCTGAAATCCGGCTTGAAATGCTGCAGCAGTGGTCTTGAAGACCACTCTGAGCATTCAGCACAGCTGAATAGGGAGGGCGTGGTGCGGGAGAAGTGATTTATTTATTATTTCAGTTAAAGTGTTTGAAATGCTTGGTCTTTTCATCTCTTTGAAGTCTGTTTGGGGAGCTCCTTAGAAAGGGGAGTGTAGCAGTAGAAGGAGGGCCAACTTCAGTTCCTAAAATGAAAGCTAGAGCAAGGGGATGCTTACTGAATCCCAACATCCTAACTGCACTATTCCTGACAGCACCTGACACAACCAGCCTCAGAGGTGAGGGCTGCTTAGAGCTTGTCCTGCAGCAGCACTGCAGAGAAGCTGTTTGCAGAGGAGGAGATAATGGGGTGTCTCCAGAGGGAGGTTTTCCTAGGGCAACATCCTTGGGGCTGTCCTGTGTGTCAGAAGGAGCCTTGGTCCCTTGGCCCTGTGGATGCAGGGCAGGGCCCCATCCCAGCTGGGCTGTGTGTGTAGCTTGATGCACACAGGTGTTCTTGGGAGTTCCTTCTCAAACAACTGTCTAGGTTCTCCACAGATGCCAAAAGTGGTCTCCTGTACAGTTAGCAGCCAAATACTTGAGGAAAAGAACAAATCTGAATGCCTAAGCCTGGTATGTATAATGCTGTTAACTTGTAGGAGAAAACTGAAGGACTGCTCTTTTCTTTAAAATTTGTTAGGCTATAGATTAGATGCACAGGGCACATCTGACCCAAAAAATAGAAGATCTGTCAAGGCAGGAGATTTGTGGTGTGCGTTTGAATTAATTTCTATATCTGATTGTTCTATTCTCTTGAATTTCCTGCTCGTGGCTTTTCCTAGCATGACAAAAGGTTTTATCACACTTCAGGGAGGGGAAGGTAGCCCTGAAGCTCCAGAGTATGCATCTGGTTTCACAGAGAGATTTCTTCTGGAAATGGTGTATGAAAAGCCATCTTATTGCAGATATTAATATGTTTCTGTGGGTGGCAGTCCTGTTGAGTGAAAGGGAGATTAACATATCTCAGAGAGCTGAATAGTATTTGTCAGTTTGCAGTGTGTAGTTTTGAATGGTACTTGTCAATTTGTAGTGTGTAGTTTGTTTACTTCTGTAGACAGACAAGATAAGTGATCAAATCCTGTAAACATCTGATTCCAGCATCTAAGAAATACTTAAATAGTAAAGCACAATACTAAATAAATATGACTTGATATCCAGACTCGATTCATATCATGTACAAGATACTGTTGTGGATATCAAGGTGAATGAAAAGGTCTAAAAGCCTTTCCCTGCTTACTTACTGGTTTGAATCAGGCTTGGTTTAGGGTTGCATGAGAGTTTTGCTATCTGATAGCTTAGTGTTGGTAGCTGTGGTGAGGAGTTCAGCATTGTTCAGGTTAATAGTATGGGAATGGTTGAAGAATTAATCTTTCCTTCTATAGGGTAGACATGGCTGCCTGAAGCCTCAAGTGCATTAGTGGGACAGGTCTCAGAACAACCTCTGCCACAAATATCTCTCTTCTGAGCTATATGTTTAACACTGGTGCCCTTTGACTAGGGGAGGGCAGTAAGTGCATCTGACAGGATGTTTCTTAATGGTTTCAACTTGACCAAGGAAGCAAATCCAAGCATGCCTGTGAAAAGCCTAATCTACTGCTGTAATGGAGACCTCTGATCACCTTGTACCTCTGCTCTGTCTAGCCCAGTAAGCTAGTCATCCTGCAGTCAGGATGTTGAGAATGGAGACGGATACAGCACTGTGGATGTGTGGGAATTTAATTATAAATGACTTAACATATTTCATATTGTAAGGGTGCAGAGGACAATGTACTTGTGTTTCTTTGCAGCCAACTAGTGGTGTGTGTATGGTTTTTTTTCATGTGCTACTGCTCTACTTTTTTTAAGGGCATGATGGAGACTCATTTATAGCACATCTGATGGATGTTCTGTGGACCCTTCTAAACTAAATGTATATTGCACATTTTTCTGTGGTCTTGTGGGACCTCAGAGCTCTTTTCTGTGTTCTTATTTACTTTACTTCACTGCTGTCAGCAGCGGGAGTGGGCAACCGATGGACAACAGGATAACTCATATATGTGTGTAATGGTTTTTATTTTAGCATCAGGGCTATTTTGTGCAAGTTTGATCTCTTTTACTAGTAGTCTATCTCAGTAAGGGAGCTCAGGATAATGCAGTGCACAATATGTCAAGTAATAGCACGGTAACCACTGAGTACATGCAGTGCTGTGCACAGAGATGACACAAAAATTGGGCTAATGACACCATTACCACTGCCTCTTTGTCCTCGATGTTCCACCCTTTGTTGGAGGAAGACATGTTTCTCTGTGGAAGACATGAAGGGGGAGAGCAGTAAATCAGTGTTTCAGTGTCGTTGGCAGCACAGAGAGGATTAGCAGAGGGGTTGATGTCAGTGCCTCAGCAGTGACTGGTTGGTGCAGCCTCTGGGCTTCAAGTCATGGCAGTGCTCCCCCTTGCTCCCTGTCTGTGCTACACTGGCCTGTTGAGTGAAGAGTATCCTCCTGGGTCCCTGCTTCACTAAGTCATTGTGCAGCTCCAAAAGTAAGCAGTTAAGTTTTTGCATTGCCTTGAGTCTGCGCCTGTGATCTAGCTTCCATGATTCATACTCCTGCTTGCCAACTGGAGTTAGCGTAAGGCTTAATTAAATGTGTGAAACATTTTGAACTTAGTGAGTCATCTCACTGAAATATGCTGCATGTAGTTGGCAGACTTGCCCACCTTTTCAGCTCACGGAGCCAGCTTTGAACAAATAATTGACTTTGGGCAGGAGGTGAAGTATTTGGTATTCATATTGTCAGCCTTGAAGCATCTGTGTAAAGAGAATACTTAGTAATTTAAAAATGCTCAAGATGAACAGATGTATACTTAGTGTGCAAATGAAGAACATGAGCTTTTTTTGTTTGCTTTGTGTTTTAAAATTTGAAAACCCCAGAGACTTTGATGTCTAGGTGAGACTAATACAATCCTATTGATAGAGAAGCTAGACTGAATCCAGTCTTGTCCCTAGGTTTCTGCCCTCCAGGTTTCTGGATTTGAAACAGGAATTGAAAGACTAATCTTCCTTCCAGACAGGTGAGCAGGAGTTCTCATGCACACCAGAAGATCAGCCAGGAGTCTCTGACAGTGTTATACCTGGGTCCTCATTTTGACTTCTCTAACTCATTAGTTTTGCAGTAAATTCATTTGTAAATGTGGCTTTAAGAACGTGAATCTTTTCAGATGTAACTGGCAAGGAAGAAAAAACTTTCTTGAATGTCTAAATTGGGAGAAAAGAGATTTTAAGTTCAGCTCCTGCATGGAATGTTTATCTCTTAACTTGATGAGTCACTGTTGTGACTGATTAGATAAGTAAAAAATTCTCCTTCTTTAGTTTTTTTCCTTACAGTTTTTACCCAGTCCTAATATTTTTTATTTTTTAACTGTTTTCTTAAATTGCTGTATCAGCTTGGGGAGAAAATTTGACCAAGCTTCTTTGAAAAACCTGAGATCTGCATTAAGTTCCAAATCCTGTAGACTGGCAACATACTGGAGGGACTTGAGTTTTTCATATTTAGTTTTCTAATAGTACAGATGCTAATTTATGTACACTGGGCTCTGATTGCAGGTACAGAGTGGTTTGTTATGGCAACTTGTTGTTTCTCTTGCCCATGAAATGCTTTATCTTTAAATCAGAGTTCACTTTGTGGAATATCTAGAGCTGTGGGAAGTTCTGTGCTGCAGGTTTGAAGTGACAACTTCACCAGATTGTCAGGTTTGGTGCTGTGAGTGTGGTGGTTCTTGGAAGGTGGTGTAAGGGCATTGGCAGAGCATATTTTAAACTGACTCTTAACTCCCACCCACTGTGCCTGGAGTTGAAGGTCTCCTGGCTATTGCCATGTGGGTTGAAGCAGACATAAAAAGCACAAATGTCTTCCATGTTGTTTTTATGGTATTTTGTGTGGGTTTTATGATTGTGTGTAGTTTTTTATTTTGGGGGTGTGTTATTATTGGGGTGTATTATTTCATTTTGGTTTTTTGGGGGGGGACAGGTTTGATGTTTTGTGGGTTTTTTTAAGTAGTCTGTATCTGGTACTTTTTCTCTAAATATTGCTACCAGTCTTTGCCTTCAAGGCATTACAACTCTTTGACTGTATTTCTTAGAATCTTCAAGGCCTTTAAAAGGGCATTGCAAGAATAGTTACAGGCAACAAGTGGCCAAAACAGCTGTTACCATCTGGTTGGTGACTTAAACAACTGTGACTATCAGAGAATACTTTGTGAGCTTCCTTTTTCACTGGCTTTTCTTATGACACAGTTATAAATGTTGGGTAGAGGTGCTTCTGGAAACTTCTTCTTTGCTGTAGATATTAAAGGAGAAAGCTTGTCAATCTACAGTGCATCCTATGGAATTTGATAATTTGTGCCTGTCATAGTATTTCTTACACTTGCTGAGAGTCCTGGACTTCTATTGTCTGCTGGAAAGCCAGCTGTACACTTACTTACATGTCCCTGGCCAGCAAGAAAAGCATGTGTTCTGACCAAATGCTTCTAATGTGCTTGTGAGGCTGATTTTTAGCAGAAAGTTTTCCCCTTGAGAAGACATACCAATTCTCAGCTGTACAGCTTGAATGAGTTGAGGCCCTGGGAGAGAAGTGGATCATTAAAACCCTATTCTGCCTAGCTTGTTCCTTCTGCCTGTTTTTTATTCTTTAACTAATGTGGATGGACCCTGTGTGAAGAGTTGGAGGAGCTGCTTTTATGAGATGAAGCAGCTCTGGCTTCCTGGCTGACAGCTGGGGGAAGCATTTAATGGCACAGTAAGTGCTGTATGAGGCAGATGCTGACAGCATGAGAAGCAGAGTATGTCTCTAGCTGTCTGGAAATAATGGCTTGTGCAATTCTGAACAGGAAATCTAACTTGGATTAGTGTGTTTCTTTAATAATAACAAAAAAAGCCTGGAGGATGGAGAAGCACCTGCAAAATCTCTTCAGCAAAGAAGACAAGTGTTGGGTGCCTTCCCTGTGGCATCTGCAGGGTCATTACAGCCTGAATGTCTATCTGCAGCTGACAGAGAAATTGGAATTTTTATGACAGGGGATGGAGAAACCCTCTGAGATTTGTGATTTTGAATTTTTTTGCCAGAGTATCTGGAGATGTCTTAGAAAAATTGGGGGAGCTCTTCCTGCACTGTTTCTTTAAGCTGTTATTTCTTTGAGAATTATACTTAGGCATCATCCATTGTCCAGATATGCTACTGATCACTTGAATTTAGGGCCACTAATTTGCATTGTTAAAACTGCCTTTAACCTCTCTGTAAAAATAAAAGAAATCTGATATTATGAAGTAGAATACTGATAAATTTTTTGTTAACCTTTCCACAGATGAACAAGATAAATGTTTTCAGAAAATACAATGAAAACTGGAGGTTGACCTGATCTCATGACTGTATAGTTTAAAGATAAGAAACAGTGGAAGATTAGCTTATTGGGATTGGGAATGCATAGTGTTTTGTTCACTAGTCTCCTTGCTCATGTTGTCATCCACAACAAACCCCCCTTTAGCTCTAAAGTTTTTGGTGTAGGGTCTGTTTCTGGGCAGCGGATTTTTCTGATGAAACTCGTGTCTGAAGACTGCATGCTGCAGCTTTTTAAGGGGGAGATAGCTGTCCTCTCTATGAGGAAAGGAGACTTACCTTGGGGCCCAAGGTTTGACACGGAGACTTCAGGAATAGGATGTTTTTCCCTCCCATTATCGTCCTTATGAGGTTAGGAAAAAGTAAAGAGTTTGGCGTGCTGTTTATGGGGAGTCAGGTGGCTGCTGATCTGAGCACCCGAATCTGTCTGCACATTGTGTATGGTAAGTTATTGTGATCAAATGATCTAGTCAAGACTGAAATGAGTAACCTATGGTTTTGTTTTTCTGAAAAGTTTTTGCTTCATATACAGCACTATAAATACTAGACTAAATCTGAGAAATAGAAGCAAATGACCTTACTGTGTGAATTTTCCAATTCTTACAACAAAGCCAGTGTCTGAGACCAGAATCAATTTTCCTCATAGTTTGAAGACATGGAATGAGCATAACTCCTTCCCCAGGTGAGTGTCTTGAGGAGGCTGACTGCTCTTTGCTGCTTCAGTCTGTGTAAATTAGCAGAAATATCCAGTGACTGAAGATGGTACCAGCTCTATGCAAGGGATTAAATAATTTTCATCAGGTGGCACAACATGAAATTTCGCAGGCTTACCTGAATTTAGTATTGTGATGGGTAGATGTGAATCTTGTTTAAGGAAAGCAGAGATTTGAGGTTTCTGAATATTACCCTGATGACATGAATTCAGACATACTCAGGTCAATGATCTTTTTAGCATAATATTGCACTTGGAAACATTCCAAGGCAAAAGGGCCAAATGAAGCCTTATGCTTGCTGGGCATCTCTATCTGTGGTATAGGAAGAGTTGCTTCTCCTGTCCTGAGTCTATATTAGTCACAAATAGCTTAAGTAACTGGGTTGTGGGTTTGGTTTTTTATTGGGTTTTTTTTTGTGTGGGTGTGGTGGAAATTACACAGGTACACTGTGTCTTTTATCTGAGTACATCATATTCTTGTAAAGCGCACACAAATAATTTCAGATTATTAACATGATGTACATTTCCTACCAGGGGTTGCTCTGCAGCTGGTTGTGACATTTCTGCAGCTGTGGGACAGACAGAAAGGTGTCAGCAGTAGATATGTGATGACAGCACAAGCTTTAGCCTATGAGTGTGTACTCATTAGGTGTGTAGAGGCCCTAATCCATATTACTTAGGATGTATTGTGATGTTTTCTTGAACTAGCTAGACTGAAGCTGGCAAATAAACTACAATCCCATCTCCTAGGTGGGGTGTGGACATGACTGCAGTCTGTTGCCATGGGGACAAAGATAAGTCTCATTTTATAGAATTGTACTGAATACTGCTGTACCCTGGGACCTGCACGACCTGTAAGCAAGCAATTATGTAGCAGTCTTGTTGAAGGATGTCAAAGTTGATTGACTTTGTTAGATCTGTAGGGTGTGCCTAGGGAAGCCATGTGTACAATCACTCTGATCAGACATCCTGACATTATGAATACCATGGCCAGCTGCAGTCAAGCTGGAAAGACGAGTAGGCTCTCAGACCTCTCTTCTCAAAGATTTTGTCAATGTTCACAAATGAACAGAGAGATTCAAAGCAGTACCCTACCAAGGGATGGAAAAGCAGAACTGTACCTGGCCACAAATCAACATGTACTATTCAGTACAATAAGCATGCTAGGAAATCTGTGTGCTATGTCTCTGTCCAAAAGGGTAGAAGGAGGAAAGACATCCGAGAAATAACAGCCATAAGTGTGTTGAGAAACAGACTCTATTAGTTCTGCTTCTTGCAGAACAACTTTGACTTGTCTTTTTATCTGGGAAATTTCATCTTCCTAAAAATGAGTACAGAAGTCTGTTAGCTTCTTTATTTCCCTGCAGAAACCAGATTGCACTTACTGTGGCTACGTGTTGACCTGTTCCTTAACCTTTCTTAGGTTTAGTTACAGGACCATCCCAGCTTTGTGAGAACACGTTTTAAAGACAAAGCATGTAATTTATAAATATTTGTTCATGAAAACAGAGAGCTGTTTTTATTCTTGTTCTTTGACCACTATGCAAGCTTGACCCTTAGTAATCTAGAAGGAATACACATCGCTTTGGGAATACCTGTTCCCTGTATCCCTACGTGTCTGCGCCCGGCCATACTGGGGCAGGACTGACACCTAGTGTGGGTTGGGTAGAACTGAACATTCAGCTCATGAAGCTACTGCAAAGCTCAACAAAATTTACTTTAAGCTTTGGATGGCACAAAGCTTTTGATATATAAACTTTCAGATGGGATATCTGACAGCTCACTTGTTCCCTTGCTCATCTTTCCAGCAGCTAGTGGGGATGCTGCTGTAGTGAGCAACCGTGGCAGCTGGGAAGTGTGGTGCCTTTTTAACCCGACTTTCTTTCCCAGCTGGCCGATTTTAGGCCATCAGACACATTTCTGCATTATGCAAGACAGTAATTCACTGTATTTTCTACAGATGGAACTGCCTCAGTCAAGTTACTGTCATACTTTAGGCATTGAAAATGGTGCTTATACTGCTGACACTAATGCAATACTGTGCCTTTTAATAAGTGGTAACTCTTGAGTGTCTTACTCTTTTGAAGAAAAGAGAACAGATCTTGGAAGGTGAAACAAATCCAAAAAGCAGGGTGAAACTTAACTGTGACAGTTATGTATTTCTAGTATTGAATGTAATTTACTCCAAAGCTTCCAGATCCATATCTGTGTTTTAAACACTATGATGTGTCTTGTAATACACTGTAATAAACTTGATGTAGTGAAACTCTTTTACAGATGGTAACACTGACTTTTGTCATAGAGAACAGCTATCATGGCTGTAATTATTTACTTTTTTTGTAGCAAGACTTTAATTCTCTGGGTAGACACACCCCAGCCAAGTATTCAAAGAAACAAATATTACTTGCTCCAGATCCTGCCTCTGAAACCTGTCCCAGCTTATAATTATTTTTGCCACAGAGTCTGAGTCAAATCTGACATTGAACTGACTTCTTTGAGCATGTAGTTTATCTAAGTGGTTGCTTCCAACCCAAATGATTTTATCAATGGGGATTTTAGCCTGTTTGCCCCCCACTCTTGCTTGGAACAGTGAGGAAGGATAATTCTGTTTCTTAAATGATAATCTGCTATTTCAATGGAAGGAATGAGAGGATGTGCTGGTTGTTTCCTAACCAAAAAAGAAACCACATTTTCAACTCCTATATTTGGAACACCATCTCAGCAATGTTGCAGTCCACAGTAACTGTGGTGCAGCACAGGGATCTGACAGGGAGACTGGCACTGGGCAGTCTGAGTACAGCTGTAGTTTAGCTGTGACAGGGTTGGCATGGAATTTGGGATGCTGTGACTGGCAGACACATCTTATTCCCACTGTCATAGACCTCAGTTCAGGTCAATGGAAAACTGACCTGCAATCAGGCATTTTGATATTTGTGGAGTAGGCATTCATTTAAAATCTTCAAGTTTCTTAGTCTCAGTAATTACATCTTTTAATTCTGCTCGTGAGATCTCTAGCACCTTATTTTAAGGTGCAACGGTAGTGTCACAAAGGGCATCTTTTTATGAGATTCTGAGCATGATTGTTTCCACAAGATGGGCCCCTTAGGAAGAAATGCATTAGGAAGGAGGGACTGACCACCTCATCCTGTGCTTGGCTGCCCCTGGCTATTACCCACTCCAATGCCACTGTGGTGCAGGAAGAGCCTTACTTTGCTCTGCAAGCTGTAACCTATAACCAGCCCAAGGGAAATATTCCAGGGTTATGAGGAAACTTGTGAAACTTGCAGTAACTTCATCCAACAGCAGAGGTCTGTCTTGTTTGGCAAAAGGATTTTTATCAGTTAAGTATAAATCATTGTATGAGAATTTGGGTAGCTTTTCAGTCGTTTTTAGGGTGGAGCTTTCTTTTTGTTTCTTTGAACACCAATTTAAAGTTTTTTTAATTGTAAGAACTGACCAGAAAGTGCAGCGTGCACTTATGTGTAAATCACCTTTGCCGTAGCTGGGGAGCTCTGGCAATCACTGAGCTGCTGTGAGAAGCTGTAACTGGAATCTGAAGCCTGTGCCCGCTCCCCAGACCCAGCACTGAGAACAGAGATAGAAACTGCTGGCAGATTTTTGGGAGTGTGGGAAGTGATATTTTAGAGATTGGGAAACGAGCTTGTCCTTCTCATAATTTTCAAGTCAGAATTGAATTCCTCTCTAGAAAATTCACTTTAGTCAAACCCCAGATATTTGGCTTCAGATAGGCACAAGTGGGTGAAAGTTCATGGCTCATGTTAGACAGGAATTGTTAGAGCAGATGAGTGTAGTTTCTTTTCTTCTAATGTTGACTCATAAAACTACAAAGCTTCTGTCAGGATTTGTGTCTTTCAACCTGAATCACCTCCAAGTATTCTCCATACCCAGTAATCTGTTACATCTGTGAATGGAGGGATTCTGTACAGTCTAGAAATGGTTTCACAGGCTCCTAAAAGCACAGGTCTCTGGTGTGGATTTTCTGTTACTTAACTCAAACCATCTCTAGTTCATCATGATCTATTAAGGCATGCAATATTTTCTTCAGCCATTTGTTTGTACTGTTCTGGAATGGTATTTTCCTTTAGGTTGGGGTGCTGTTTTTGTCGAGCTATTGGAAGCTTACGTTTGATTTTGCTGAAGTTGGATGACTTCAGCCCAAACACGTAATTTGCCATTGATGAGTCAGAACTATGATAATTTCTGAGAATCATCCTGTAAAGCATCCTACAGCTTGGCTAACTACACAACATACAGATGGTACTCCTGTTTCCTCTGTCCAAACTTAATGCAAGTTTGCTTTTAATCAATATAAATTTCAAAATCCTGTTTCCATATTCCTTTGTCAATTTGTAGATAAGATTTTTGAGAGGCAATTCAACTGTTCTTTCCTTACAGACCAAATTTGTAAAGTCTTAGTGGTAGTTTTTTGGATATTTGTTCATATAGAAATTTTGAAAGGTAAACACAGTGTAGAATTCTGCAGGAATTCAGTTAGAAAATACGTCAAAATAAGTGGAAGTTTATTCAGTGCAAATAGTCCTTCATTAGCTAATTCTTAATTAAATAGATCTTGCAGTTGCTTAAATCAAGCTGCAGCTTTTGTTGCTCTTTTTCTGGCTTTTTTTTTGTTTAGCTGAATGTTGTAAATATAACTTTAGAATTGTCCCTGTATTGACAGTGTTTTTGCTGTCTTATTGCTTTTAAAATTCTGTATCCTCTAGCTCACCTGAAAGATAGAACTCCTGTGAGAAGCTCTACGTTTTCCAAGCATTAATCCCCTAGCACGTTGTTTTGAGGGGATGTTTTTTAGCAGAATTTGTTTTACAATAGGTTATGATCAATGGCAGAAATTACTGGAATTATGACAGAGTATTATTGTGCTACTGTACATGAGACGATAATAAAGTCAGTGGGAAGATGGATTTTTTTCAAATGCATGAGCAAAGAACTTTTATGTTGTCATTTTTGTATTATATTCTACGTTCAGGTTTTTCGTACATCCACATAATGTCTAAGTAGAAGAATAATAGCATCTTTAATCAGATGAAAAATCTCTGAAGGTGAAGAGAAAAAGGTTTGGTTTTGTTGTTTTTTGTTTTTTTTTTGGTTTTTTTTTTTAAGTCAGTATTGTAGCTATTTCTAGAAATCTCTTTCAAAATGCTAGCAATATGCAGGGATGGTATTGTTGTGCCAAGTATTGTGCCACTGTGGGAGATGCAGAACACAGGCTTTGGAGCATCAATTCTTTCTGTTTGTGAAGCACTGGGGGGGTACTGTAGGCAGGAGGAGGTGAATAGGCAGTACCAGAAGAGCTATGCCACTGTGCTGATTTTTCTCAGTTGGAACCCTCTTTTCAGTTCCAGACATTTCACCTTTGAGAGAGTATAGAGGAACACAGTTATTGAGACCAAAGAGATGGAAAATTATTAGAGCAGTGGAGAGAAATGTATGTGAGGAGATGGGAAGAATATTAAACCTCTTTTAAATAAATACAAAACAGTTAGGAGATGGTTCTTTTGGTTTGTGTGGTTTTGCTTTTGTGTGGGGAAGTGAAGATCAACTAATGTAGGAAATTACAATTTTTTTCTTTCTTATATTTATGGTTAAAATGTGCAAGAGTCACAAATGAAATTAAAATGCAGATAGATTCAATTGAATGCTAATAAATGAGGAGAATAGGATTAGGTCTGTATTTTATCCTAAAGCAAAGGTGTGACATATTTCCAGTTGTGGGCTTTTCTGCTTTGCTCCAAGGTCTCTGGCTTAAGTCACATATTACTTCTGTTTTTATATCCTTTATAGCTATGGACAAGGCATAAGAGTCACCAATGCAATAAATATTTTTGTAACTCTAGAAGTGTATGCTTTTAGATAATCTATAAACTTAGAATAGTTAAAATGTAAAAAAACCCCATCTAATAGATGCACTTGTTAGAGCACTCTAATCACACACTGAGATCTTAGTCTCAGGCTAATTTTTTTCCAATGTTTGCTAATTGGAACAAGAGGGGAAAATCAGGTGCCCCTGCTGCTGCCTGAAGCGAGCACTTCCCAGCCTAAACTGCTGTTGGTTTTGGCTTCAGTTGTTTTCAAAAGGGAGTAGAGCTCTGTTTTCCAAGGTCAGTGCTTTTGACTTGCCCTCATGTATTCAGTGCTGCCCAGACCGTGGACACTATGCTCTGTGCTCTGCTTCCTTGTTTGTCCCTCAGGGTGGCTCTTGAGCAGATGGAGTTGGTATACTAAGACAGAAGAGAATATGATACAATCACACCTTTAGGCTTTTGAGGAGTGGGAAGAAAAAAGTTTTTCTGTAATCCAAACTTCTTGATCAAATATGCTTAGTTATTTTAAAGTGAATTTGGGGGGGGGAAAAATGTTAAAACAGGTAATTGTATTGGAATCTTTCTTGGTCTAAGTAACCAATGATCTGTAAGAGATCTGGATCAGTCATTTGCTGTGCAGCCCCAGGAAACTTAAGCAGATTTGCATTAGCTAGTTGTCTGGAGAAATCCTTTTAGCATCAAAAAGGAAAAAATTCACTTCTCTATGTAATGACTTCAAATAATTGAGGGGGAAAAGCTGACAAAAATGTCAGTTTTGATTTTTGAATACGGAGAAAATAACTAGTATTAAACAATTCTCCTGATGTTCTGTAAGTCTGAATCTGTAAATCAAAACAGGAGATAAAATGGAAACCTGTCAGCTACAGGACTAACATTTGGTTAGAATTGCTGATAAAATAACTTGTTTTTTCAAATTGTGCTTCTTATTCTTTTTTACCCATATGAGCTAAAGCAGGGAGGTATTTTATCTTGTCAGATTTGAGTTACTAAGGAAAGGTAACTTCCGTGGATGTAGAAAAGAGTATCTAATGCCACCTACATTGGTATAGAACTCTTTAATATTGGTTCCAGTCAAGAGAAACACTGATTGAAAGAAAAACCTGAGCTATATTTTTCCTTAATAGAAAATACTGTATATGTGCTCTCTATGAAGATCTAAATATAACCACAGGATGCTGTATTCCTTCAGTCTTGCAGAATTTGCTTATGGCTTCTTGGGATGCTAATGCCATCTTTCTAATATTAATGAGTATTAGTATTAGATGGGAGCAGGCCTGCTAAGAACTGTTCATAAACAAAAATAAACAGCAACAACAATTTCTTAAAAAGTGTTCCTTATCTTGGTTAGGTCAGAAAGATGAAATAAGCATTCATCAATTAATGAAGAATATTTCATTTAAATTGCCCAAGCAAAGCCTGTATAACATATAACAGTGTACTGACTTGAAAAGGGTGGATAGCTGTCTGGAGGGAAAGGGTTTTATGCACATGGAGTTTGGAGGACTTTTTTTATATGTGAAATGTTGCTTTTAGCTGAGAGGACTGTGAATAAGCAGGGACTGCATGTGTTACATCTGTTCACTGTCAGATTTAACAAAAAGCAATTATCTACCATAGTAACCGTGACAGAATTCAGAATGTATACTGACATACAGAAATAGATAAATACCTAAAAATAATGCTAAAGGCGTGTCTTCAGTCCTCAGTATTTTTATTGATTTTCAAGAAACACTCAACAATGCAAACAACAAAACCACAGCAATTTGGAATTACAGCTGGAAGCCTACCTTTGACCTTTGCTGTAATACAGCTTTTTTCCAAAACCTGGTTACGTATTTGAAGGCATGGAAGTGTCTTTATAGTATTTTAAAGCTTAAATAACAATAAGCTTAAATCTGAGTGTTTAACTTCAGCTAAACTTTAAAGAACTAGATGAATATATAGTCTAGGATGATTATGTTTTATCTCAAAGGAAGGAAGTCTTGAATTTAAGATCTCTTCCAAGTGTCATCATTTGCTCCTTATAGAGGAAAACCTTACAACTTTTGTGACTGTGAGTGCAGAAATGAAAATGCAGCCAAATAATTACAATAGGAAAAATGAAATTCTAAGCCAATGCTGTTTGTCTCTGGGGACTCTCCTAGACTGAAGTTCAAATCTTGAGAAATTATGGAGATCCTGGTGATCTGGAATAAGAATTGTTGGTTTTAAAAGTAATATGCTTCTTGGTAATGCATACCCCAAAATCACAGGGTTTTTTTTTAAACTTGAAAAGCTTCAGGTTTCAAAACCAATCTTGCCCATTTGTAGCAGAAACTGTTGAGAAAGATACTATAGCTATATAGTATATTATATATACTATAATATTTCTGCTACATGTATCCAGGTGGGTTTGATGGTGTGTTCACCATCCCTTTTTAATGGTATCTTGGATTCTTTTCTACCATACACACTATGCAGTGAGAATTTCCTAAGAAATGTTTATTCTAACTCTGATTAAAATTGAACACAAAGGCTTCAAACATAATACACCAAAAAATTACCCCCTGTCTTGCTTTGTGTGTTCCCTGGTTGTCAGTTTGGGAACAATTTCTTGAAATTGGACTTGGAATTGTCTTCTCCATATTGTTTTGATAGGTATCCTCATGGTGCATGATGCTTCTCAGGAAACGAGTCTGGAATTCTCCATCAGTTTGAATGGCTGATGGTCAGAATCATCTAAATACCAGGTCTACTGCTTCTCTTCAGCTGCTGGTTTATCGCAGTAATTGTCCCAGGTCTCCATCTTTCTCCTGACTGATATTTTGACATATGTTGCCCTTCTGTTCTGTGGTACTTTGTGTGCTGCCTCTGTAGCTGAACTTGGGGTGCATAGTAAAGCATAGTTCTCAGAGTTTGGTTCTGCATTTTACTGCAGTTGTCATTGCTTGTCATGTTTGGCCTTCCCTTAAACACAAATCTCTGCAGCCAAGTGTGTACGCTGAACTCTTAACCTCCTTTTTCCTTGGCTTGCCTCAGACCTTGCCACTTGCTGGAGGTTGAGCATGTGTGCCCTGTAGGAGTGGAAATCTGCAGGGATATTTTGTAGGGCTGGTGGTACTTGAGCTCCTGAAGAATGAGCAGCAAGAGGGCAGAGGAACATAGTCCTTGTGGTAAGAAAATTCTGCAAATAGCAGAAAAATGATGCAGGTAGAGATGGACTATTTGCAGCTTGCATGAAGTAATATTCATAGAATAAAAACAGGAGATGAAACTTTGAGACCAACTGGTAATGTTTGGAAGAAATTCCTCTCATAACACATTTCTATGTATTTTTACACAGACTGACACTTCAAACACTAATCAGGGAAGTATCTTGATCATTGATTTTTTTTTTTTTTAAAAACTGAATAAAGTAGCTGCTTTAGCATGGGCTTCATTCTTAAACATAGGGATTATCCCATTGGCCTAAGTGGGAGTGAACACAGTGTGTTTGAGATCAGATCACCCTACAGCGCTTGCTGTTCTAGGACAGCTGTGGCTCAGGAGCTGCAGCATTGCTGGTGTGCTGCTGAGCCCTGTCCTTCCAAATCTGAAGCTGAGTCAAGGAGCATTGCTAAAAGCCAGCATAATACAAAAGGGTGACAGAACCTGTAAGCTGTATCTGTAATCAAACTAACACCTGCAGCATGCTCCTGAAGTCTGCTTTTGATGGATATTAATTGTGTCCCAGACCCCAAGACCTCCCCAAAGGGAGGGCAACGATGCCCATGATTGCTTGTTCCTATGGTATTGGATCAAACTCAGCATTGGTGTGCTCTATAAATACCTCCATATGTATCTGTATATAACATCTTTGCGCGCAATCTCTCTGTGTAGAGTTTAGAAAAAAAAACTATTCAGAGGAAATAAATCTTCCTGTTAATGATTTGAAGAGAACATAAATGACAGGCTCTTTCCTGTGCTTGACTGAATCACATACAATGTGCTTAATTAACAGGTGCACAGTGACAAGCTGCACTCAGCAGGCAGTGCTGGGTCGTGTTCAGAGTCCTGGACATTGTTTCTTCTATAGCATGGAATTTGAAAGGATCGGTGAGATACTGAGCATCTCTGTGCCTCTTTCATCATCTTGTAAATTCTTGCCCCTGTGTAAGCACCTTTTTTAACTTTGCAGGGGGTTTTTTTAGGGAGCAATGCAGACCTCATACCTGTTCTTCTCCTCCTTGTGCCATCAACACAGCTGAAGTATTCAGCTGGAGTGTTTGTATTAGAGCTTCCTTGTTTGAGTCAAAAATGAGATCCAGCCTAGCTCTTGCCTTTTAATCTGTTGCGGGGCTGGGCTGGTGTTTGGTGACGCACTGGGCTAAGCTGACTGCAGCGAGTTAATAGAGAAGGCAAAAGGTGTCAAGCCCCTGCAGAATGGCTCAAGTACTTGCAATGCCTGACCTGTATCCTGGATGGTGAAAAAAATGATAAAGCTGCCTCACAGGAAATTGCAGAAATTTTTCCTTAAAAAGGTAAAGTGCAATTTTTATTTTTGTTTTGTTTTGTTTTCAGTGCTTTTGTTTGGTTAGTGACAAAGTTTTATAATTGCATAGTTTTTGTGCTGTCAGCCTTGTAATTTCTTTGTACTGAGATGCCTTGAACTGTTCTCTCAATGTTATGTTATTCTTGTCTTGGGGTCTGGGACACAATTAATATCCATCAAAAGCAGACTTCAGGAGCATGCTGCAGGTGTTAGTTTGATTACAGATACAGCTTACAGGTTCTGTCACCCTTTTGTATTATGCTGGCTTTTAGCAATGCTCCTTGACTCAGTGGCACTGTATATTCTGAATCTGCCAAGCAATTTAGTGCTAAGTTTTTGCAGTGTGCAAAACAGAATGCTACTCATTGACTGGTTTTCATTTAAAAATGAGTTAAGAGTTGTTATTAGAAGATACACATATATGTTATGTGCAGGCTGTATATTTGCACTCTGTTTTCAAATATATTTAGAAAAATCATTAGGGATATGTATACATCTAACAGAAAACTGTATGTTTCAGGTAGAACTTTATTTAAAACTGAGTTCAAATTGTGTTTAAAACTATCCCTAGGTCATATGTTTCTGTAAAGCACGTTACCTAGCTAGGTATTGAATGCTGTGGTAATTAGCTATTCAAAATAATATTCTTTTATTTTAATGTCTGCATTATCTGCACCTTGTGTTGCCTGCATATAAGGATTTATTCCATAGGTTGTGAAAAAAATACTGGGTTTTTTCCATCCTCCTCCTTCTTATCTTTGCTACTCATGCCCAGGTTTTATTAATGGTTGATTAGAAGTGTAGTCTCTTTTTTTCTGTAGAGCATCTCAATTTTCATGCAGGCCATTTGCCTTGTAGTTAATAGAATTTTGTATTTTCACCATGCTGTATAATTTAACATATGAGATTTCATACTGATGTCTGCAATATGGTATTCAAAATGAAATACTCAGCTTGGTTGTATACTAATTAAAACAGTTTTAAAAGGGCACGGGAGAAGACAGTTGCATTTCAATGCAAGTTAGATCTGGCACAGGGTTTGCTGATTTTTGGCGCATTCACAGATGCAGATGGTTGATTGTACCTTTTTCTCTGGAGTAAATTTTTGGTGTTTAAATGTTGATATCACCATTGTGCTGTTGAACTATCTTTTTAGGCTTTGTTATGTTTACTGAGAGGAATTTTCCCATTTGCTAATTTGTGTATGCCTTAAAGCTGATCAAATGGTCATAATTTCACTGGGATATATTAACAGCAGTGGATTTTTTGTTATGCTCTTGAATATAGGACTGAAAGCACCCAGTCAATTGAAGTGGGTTAAAGTGCAAGAGAGAAGGCTTATGTTGGACTTTATTTTAATGTGGTGGTTAGAAATTTATTTAACTGAGCTACTAGTCTGAAGTGACAAAGCAAAGGTGGATACAACCAAGGTGGTGATGAGCTAAGTTAACATGAAACTAGCAGTAGGTTATTGATAGTCTTGAGGGTCCCATAGCAACTTGTTCTCTCAAAAAGTTGTCTGTACAGTGCCAAGCAGCCAAAATCATGTTTCATTCATGTATTCATCTGTGTTGATGGTTCCTGGTATTTCTCTGGAGGTGGATGGAGTATTTTAAACAAACTGGTTTTATTTGTGTTAATGTGCGAAAGAAAATTGTGGAAAACATCTGTAACCTTCCCAAGAGTTATGTATGGGTTCAGTTTGGAGAGGCCTTTTTCTAGATGCTAAGAAAGGGAGGCACCACAGAACAAGTGGCCAGATCTGCCCTAAATTGTATGCATACTTTGTGCTCAAGTGAGTGCATGAACTTATTGTGGCTGCGTCAAGTTTGTCTTATGCTATCATTTGAATTGCAGGAATCAACAAACCATGTCATCCTAGATTGCCTGAGTAGCTAGTTAGTACAGAGAATTTGGATTCCCTTCCTCTGTAATGAGGTTGTAGGTTTGTGGTTAAAAATTAATCTCCAATAACTGGAAGGTGAATTAGATGAACTAAGTCTTTTCATGGTGACTGGGAAGAACTTATGAATATTTTTTGTGGAGGAGTGCTGTGATAAATACAGAGTTCAGCTAATGATCTCTTTATTTAATGTGGCCACTCTCACTGCAATGTTTTTTTGAAACAAGTTTTGAGAAGGACCCATAGCTCCCTTCTTACTTTTCAAATAAAACATCTACCTGATGGATAGCCTGCTATGAATATTGTTTAAATGTTGGTACAATTAAGTAGCTAAAAGAAGATGCTTTTAATTTTGCATATGAAAGAGCACCCCAAATTGGCAAGTTTCTTAATAGAAGTAGGTTGGACCTAAGCACACTCCTGTATTTTCTGTGAATAAAGTACCTACTGAACAATGATATTGGATTTGATTATTGCAGTGAACACTTTCAGAGCTTACTCTTCAATATTATATACTGATGCAGCAGTCAAACACCTTATCAGATACTGCTCAACTTGCTGGTTTGTATGTGCACCAGAAGCTTTTAGACAAGTCAATGATTCTTCTTGAATAAATGAGGGGTGGTTTCAGAGTTGGGTCTTCAGTGACTATGTTGAAAATGTGACTTTGGCCTGGAGAGTGACTGAAAGAGGATATGTTTCAAGCTCCAAAAATCACACAGAGGTTCCTAAAAGATTTTTTTTCAGGACCAGAAAAAATTGATAGTTAAGAAAACATTTAACAACTTTATTGCCTACTGAACCTTGAAAGAATGGTCATCCTTCCAAAGAAAGGTCAGATGCTTAACATGTAAGAATAAATTGTAAATTACATTTCCATATAAACTTATCTGTGCTGCTCAGTTTCTTCTGAAAACTTTGTCTGAAACAATCATATAAAGGCAGAGAGGTGTTCCTCCTGTAGTGCTTTAACATTGAATTAGTATGCTTTACTAAATTGATATGCATAGAAAATACAGCATCACATAAACTGTTCGATTTAAGGAACTGATCTGAAAACAGTTGCTTGTAATAGACTATCATTCATTAACTGAGTCAGCATGAAAATAAAAAGCTAGTGAAAAACATTTTGAATAGCATTCTGACAGAGAAAAATAGGTTTTATTAAAAGTGGGTAGTTTAGAGTTTCACTGTTTAAGAGTAAGGTGTAATGTCACCTAATAAGAGAGAGGGACTTAAGGAAAACAAATTAAGACTTCAGCTGATGCATTCTTTACAGGGATCTGGTGCTGTAAATGCTGATTGCGTGATTTATGGAAATGCATATGTTCTTTGTAGCATTAAAAAGGAGGATCTTTAATTTTTTTTAGCCTTGTGAAAAACAATTTGGTAATGACTGCAGTATTGGCAGAATATTGCTCTGTTGTAGCTTGTGATAAATGCCTCTGCCTTTTCCCCATTGCCACGAATAGAAGTTTCTGTCCTTAAGGAATATATGACTGAGTCACTGATGCGAAGGACAGCAGAATGAAAAGATACCTAGCACCAAAAGAATCTGACAGCAAGGACCTGTTAAATGTCTTTCTGTACATTCTCACATGGGAGAATCATACACATGGGCAAGGTATTGTGTGATTTTTGCTTTTGGTATTTTTTTGTACTTTATGTAAAATGATAAATTTCATGTGTCTATGAAATTAGCTGTTTGTCATATGCATGCTTATCTGTTGTGTTCTCAAGGACCTTGTCAGCTGTGAGGGAACTGCTCTGTCTTGGTGATGATACCTGCCCAGCTTGGGTGGAGGGCTTGAACCCTTCTTAATGGAAGGGTTTTCAAGGACTCTCTCCCATCCTGTATGGACACCACCTCTAATATTCAGTGTCACAGTCCCTGTCCTCAGTGATGACATTGTTTAGTGCAGGGTAAACTCGGGAATGTGGGGAATTCTAGTGGTGTTTTACTGACTCACATGTTACTGTGTGACTGTTGCAGGACCTGTGTATTGGGATAGTGAAATGTGCCTGATCTGGCAAATAGTCTGCTTCTGTCATGACTGGGACAATGTTACAGAAAAAAGGGGAGATAGTACTTCCCAAATATCTTGGGGAGCATAGAAGGCATGAGAATTAACTTGGGGAGCTGTTTCAAATGAGCATGTGGGGTTTCTCTTATGCTTTGTTCTGTAAATAGCCCACTAATGGGGGGGTGTGTGTTGGGGGTTTCCTGTATCTGGTCCAGAGAAGGTACTGGTTGCCTCAGCTGGAGGCTCGGCTCAGGCTGCAAGGACCTTGGTGTTTGATTCATGAGGTTTTGATTGTGCATGAGGTTGGCACATCATGACCACTGTTGATATTGCTTTGTCTTGAGTACATGCTAATGAATCTTCATTTTACTACTGTTAGGAGTAAGACAGCCAAACAAAATTCTTCTGGCAGTCGTAGGAATGCTTTTGAAGCCAGATATAGGAAAGGAATCATTTTGTCACACTCAGCTTACAATGTCTCAGACTGTCAAGCTGCTAAGAGCTGTTGTGGTCTGGGGCTAGCAAGGCTGCTGGGTGTGTTTTGAGGGTGACTGTTGTTCTTGCGTAGGAAGATCTGAGGCTAGTCAAGCCAGACATCTTTCCCCAGGTGCTAAAGGGAGAAGAATGGGTTGGAGCTGGGACACCAGGTCAGGAGCAGAGCTCTGGAAAAGCAGCCTTGGGTTGTTGCTGCCCCTGCTGGAGGGCTTGAGGGATAGGACAAGTTGGAGATGGCTCCTTTTATCACTTCTGCAAATATGAAGCAAACTGCTGCCCTGTGATCCCTGTCCTGCATTTTGCAGGACCATCTATCTGTCTCTCTCTGGGGCTGTGGTATAGGCAGGATTGGGCAGGAGGGAAGACTGTTTTACCCCATGCATTGGCCTGTTTCCCTAGCACAACAAGCATGCCTTGATTATGCCTAGATCCAACCCCAATGCTGTATTGTCTTCCAAATGTAAACTGATGTTAAGGAATAACTGTAATTTTTTGAACATGCAGTATTAGCTGTAAGTCCATAGATGTTTTTATGAGGAACCTTGCTGAAAGTCATGCTCTAGGAAATGTGTAATTATTTAAAATAATCTAGGTCCTTGATTCCCAGAACAGGTAATGGATAGGCATGATCACTTTAAGCAAGAAATCACAGTATACACGGAAATCACTGTCCAACTAGCTCTTGAAGCATCCGTTTTATGAGGAGAGGAAAGAAGGAATAACTGGATATTATTTCTGATTGGACTTGAAAAAATGAGGTTGCAAGCAGGAGCAGTTTGGTTCTCTTACTGTTGGCAAGAGATGTTTGTGGTCATTAAAAAAGACTCACCTACTGCACCATCAGAATACGAGTCTTGGACTTGGCTGTGTGGCACTGGTGGGAATTAGGGCTCTACGGATATTTTGGTTCTGTGTTTTTGTAGCCCTGAGTTACTTCAGAAAATGCAACTGCATTTTGTTAGTAGTTTATTTTGAAAAGTTGCAGTAGAAGCTTTCTGAAGTGTACAAGTCTCCTAAACCTCACAAGATGCTAACAAGACAAGTATGCTTTTGAATGTGTAGTTCTTGTAGCTGAAGTACTTGTCCAGTTTTTGGTGTCAACAAAGAATGAAACAGGCTGCTCACAAAAGTAGAGGCAATATCTATTCAAGTCAAGACAAAGAATTTTAAAAATAAAGCAGTAAAATTGAATTTAGTGTGGCTAGAGTTGTATATGTATAGAGTTGTGTATACCTATAACATACATACATAGAACTAATATAAAGACAAATTATATGCTAATATGGCTTTCAACGTGTAAACATTGCATGTGTCTTTGCATGTTACAGCCAAAAAGTTGTATCCCTTTGAAAAGGGAATATTAAGATTGAATGTAAAAGATTCCTGAATTTAAATAGTTTGATCACTTTCAAAATTACAATGGGAGTTAATCTTCATACTTCTATTCTGTCCTTTCCCCTTGGAACAGGACCTGTACATATTTCTGCCCTTCGTATTCATCTCAGTGTTCCAAAGGAGTATTTTATTTGAGGGAAGGAAGGAATGGTTTGTTTTTTACCTAAGCAACATAGATATTTTTCTTCTCACCTTATTCTCAGAAATAGCTGAACTAGTTCATCTTGAAAGTTTGCAAAAGAATTGAGCCTGAGGCAATCTTGTGGCATGGAAAACTTCAGTCTAAATAGACTTGAGTTGGTAGAAATAGAAGCAACTGAAGCACAATTCCTTGATAGAGGTGCATCAGTAAATTCAAGAGGAGGCAGTGCTTGTCAAGGCATTCTGGGAGCCCCAACACCGAGGGAGAACACAATCCAGCTGTTGAGCACAGTCTTCACCCTTTCCTCCTCCCCCAAGCTGCAATCTTGTCTTCAGCAATGCCATGCCCAAGTCTGTGAGCACAGCTCAGAAATATCGATTAATGCATGCCATTAATATGCCAGTGAGACAGCTCCTGCTGCCCATGTGTTATATAACTGGGTTGACAATGAAAATCAAGGCCAGTTGAGAACGTTTTTGTGGTGAATGTGCAACCTGAGTGGAGTTGTGTTGGCATGTCATTTGCTACATATGGTATGGCAATTATTTCAACGCCTAGAACAATAGGGGACATGGACAAGAATAGCACGTGGACAAGAAATTGTTTATTCTAGGACTCGACGTGGAGGGAAAATAAGTTGCTTTTAAACTGGCACACTGACTCTGAAGAGGGGTTTGGATGGAGTAGCAGTAGTTTTGTTAAACAGATTGATAAATATGAAAAAATCCCTGGATTTCTGATATCAATCAAGAAAGTAAAATATTAGCTGTACTTTCCAAGTCCAAAGACTGGATGGGGCTGATACCTGGTTCTTTAATAATAGTTTACTGCAGGCTTCATTCTTACTCCTCCTAAAAAAACCCCAAACAAACAGAGAAACAAGTGATACAAAAAACCCCACAACAAAACCAATTCTAAAAAACGACAGTGATACAGGAGGACCTGTGGAAATGCCAGCAAATTTCCATCTCCTAGATGTACCTGTTTACCTCCTATAAAATTGCTTATGTGGAGCTCAACACTCTCTTAATACTTCAATAAGCTTGTGATCTGGTGAGACAGACCTTGGCAATGCTTTGAGAAATGTACTCTTTTGGCCAGGGGAAAGCCTGGAGATGCTAAATGCTACCTGGTGATCTCTGCATTCATCCTGCCACAACTGCTCTGTGTTCATTGCTTGCAGCATGGCTTGGGCTGTGTTGCCAGCCTGTTTCCTGCCTTGCTGTGCTCCACTGGGCACCTCTCCTGGCTCTGACACGCTATTGCCTCCCCTGGGAGTGCTGGGAGAGATTCTGGGCAGAGCAGGACCTTGATGGCTGTGGGAGTGCTCTTTGTGGGCAGTGCTTCTGCCTCCCTGGCTGAGGATGAAGGATGGCTTCATCTGTCTCCTGAAGCTTACATTTCACCAACAGATTCTCATTTTGGTAAGACTGGGAAGGCTGTGGAAAAGGGCCTGAGGAATCCGGCTGCGGCTCCAAGACGGGAAGAAGCATTGATAGACTGAAAGCAGAATGGGGATTGTGGCATTGACCTTCATAAAATGGATGTGAATTTCCTGGCTATTGCTAGCCTAATATATCTATTAGGTATGTCTTGTAATTTAACTTGTTTAAAGAACTGGTAGGTAAAAAGACACTACTTGAAATATCACTGTAAGATTAAATGCAATAAAATCAGCAAAAGACAATTACGTAGTGTCACACTCTTTCATACACTAAACTTTTCCTCACATATATCATATTATTCTGGTACACATCTCTATTCCCCAAAATCCTTACTGCACAACAGTGCCATTCTCAAAATTCTAGTAATATCCTTGAAGATTATTTGCTAGAAGTACTGCCTGAGGGCTCGTTGCTGAGTGTGCAGAAAATGTAGGACTTCTCTTACTGAAACTTTCTAGTATTGTGCAGATTTTTGCACTGTACAGCAATTTCTTGAAATCTGCAGTCAAAAGTTAAAATTCAGGTGGAGGTGTACAGTATATCACAGGTTCCTCTTCCTCTTGTTTTCTTACACATTTCTCTCTCCTTTGTCAATATACTTGTCATTGTGCGGTGTCTCGCAGAGAAATTGTATGCCTAATTCACTGCTAGTTCAGGGAAGTTTTCTCTGAAATACCTTTTCCTTTTGGCTGGAGGCAAGCACAGGTGCTTTGAACTTCAAGTTCTTCCCACTGGGATGTGGGAAATACCTCAGGGCTTCAAATATGTCTCTGTACCCTGTGTTTTGGGGCAAATGCTAGAGCTGTGTAAACCCTTTAAATAATATTTCTTCTGAGTTTTAGAAAGAAGCTCCCTGTGTGGTGACTCCTGGTTGCACTCTGCTGCCCACCCCCAGGGGCACTGGTTATTTAACCTTTACTGTAAAAGTACACAAAGATGGATGTTTATTTCTGTTTTAAAGGGAAATCAATACTGTTTTTACTGCTATGAATATGCTTTGAATCTCAAGTAATAGAAACATGCAAGAGATGAGGAATTGGCAGTCTGAAAAGTGCTACTGCCTCTGTCTGCTCAGGTACCCAGTAGGATGAAATACCTTTGAGTCTTTAGGCTGTAATTGCCCTCTGAAAGGCTCTTCCACATACCTGTGTGTAATATCAGATGCAAGAAAAGAATTTAGGAAAATATTTTATAAGAACTGTTCTTTTCCCCAGTATACTCTATTTTGGTGTGTTAGAAAAATGGGAAAATGTGATTTCTTGGTGCACATGAGATAGTGCCATTGTCAAGTGCACTGGTAGTCACTGGGTGTGTCTCTGGAAAACAGCTGGCACACTTTTTCGTATTAAGATGAATTTCTCCATACCTTTCATTATTTTTTAGAGGTTTTTGTGAGTAGATATATGACTTCCTGTGAAGAGAAGCCATTTTTGGTTTGTTTCTGTTAATGACTCCTAATTGTGGTCATGCTCAGGTCAGTTACTACAGCTTGTTGCAGAAGATTCTGAGACCCAGCTCACAGCAGAAATGCTGAACAGAATTTAGCATAGCTGGTCTTTTGCTTGTAGTGCGTTGGGCCTAATTCTGCACCTCTCATAGCACTTTTAAAATAGCCCTATGCCACAAAGGGCTGCTCCCCTCTGTAGCTTCCAAAGATACCAAGGCCACAAATAAGAGCCTTCCTGATGCTTTTGAGCACTGCTCTTCTGTAGCTTGGCCGAGTGTTGTACGTGCCATAACTTCTGATGTACACCTAAATTCTCCCATTGATGAGTAGTCCTGTGCTGTCCACTTCCAAAGCATTTCGCTGAGAATTCGTGAGGACTTGTGATGAACAGGCTTTTGGAAGGAGCACAGTGAACTTGACATCGGGACATGCACAGGCCTGGTGTTCAAGAACCTGATTCAGACTGGAATAATCACCTCATTCTGTGAGGCTTCTGTATTTGCCACAAAAATATGACATAGGAGTGGAACTTGTCTGCATAGAAGAGCTCAGCAGCTTTTCTGGGGAAAAAGCCAGTATGAAATAATTGATGTACTTTCCTCCCTCTTGTTCTGCACTTTTTTTTTTCTGTAGCCTGTTATCCGAGTTTAATGTGCCTACTGCATTTGTATTGCCTTCCAGAACAGGAAATGTATTATGGCTTGGAAACTCTTAGTAGAAAAGTCATGTTCAAAGCTACATGAGAAATCTACAGCCCTGAAGATGTCTGAAGCAGAAAGTAATGTTTGTCTCTTCTCCAAAGCTGTAACTTTAAAGGAATTAGAGATATTTTTTTTATTTTTTTTTTTAGTTCAGAGGAGTGCACATTTCTGCATGAGTTCTGGCAGCACTGTTCACAGTGTTGGCATTAGTCAGTTCTTATTTTCTGCACAGGTAGTATGCTAGATTCTTTGTTTTAACTAGGCCTTGTGATGATAAATGGCAGTTTCTTGTTCTGAAAATCAGAGCATTTCCCCAAATGGCTTTATGATCAGTGTCTCCAAACAGGTACTTTTCCCTGCATGGAAATTTGTCTGTCAGGGAATGTACCTGTAAGTCCTTTGTGCACTGTTGTCATTCAAGTTATTTTCCTTTTGTTAACCTGCAAAACTCATAGTGTGTTTCAGAGAAGAGAAGGAATTAGCAGCTTCAGAAGCAAGTAATGATTACCTTGTGTGAGCAAGTTGTTTTCTTTGCAGAACTTCAGGTTTTTTTGCAGATATCTGTAAGAGCAATTAGAAATGTGATTTTGATTTTTTTTTTTTTTTTTTTTTAATCCTCTAGTCTATTGATCTATTTCTTGGCTGACTTTTTGACATACATTTTTCAAAGCTTTGGTCTATTATACTTCATATTTTTCTTTATTTTGATCTTCTGCGAATTTCTTCAGCTTTAGAAAGCAATAAACTTCTAATAGCGTAGATCAGTGAAGTGAACTTACACTAATGCCAGGACAGTATAAATGCTCTCAGTTGTCTTTGAGCCCTTTTACTTGCTTTGCCTCCTCTCATCAGTTTATTTTTAACTTTAGAATTACGGTGTCTGTGCTAATTCAATGGTGGTTGTAAATTATGAGTTTTATCACATGAAACCTTCAGAGCCACAATTTTTCACTTGTCACTGGCTTTGACTTATCAACCCAGATCCTTTCCTGTTCATTTTATTGGCATGCCAGAAAGTCCTTCAGGAGTTTCTTGGTACTTGATACAACATATGTGACCATTCCAATACTTTGCCCTTTGTATGTTGTACCTGAGCAGACTTTTCAAGCTACAGAACTATGCTAATGGAGGCTTCAATTTTTTCTTTCTATTCTTAATAGAATAGCATTTCTTTAGCTATCTCTTTGATTATGCCTTGTTCTGTACATCCATTAGAAAGGAACCAGAATTTGTACCTTGATCTGTACTGATATTTACAGGACTTGTTGAATAAAATGGGGCAGGCTGGGAAGGCAAGAAGAGAAGTAACCTCAATGGCTGCATAATAATTTTTCACACCTGCAGTTAAAATTTAAACGTTCATAGAACAAGAAGTAAACTAAATAAAAGTGTGGAGGAGAACAATGTCAACATACAGAAATACAAAAATCAATCCTGAAGTAATTTTTTATCTATTATATGCAAGATCATTTAAACACTATTTGTAGTTGTGGTGCAGTTGGATGGCTACTTGCACAAAATTGCTTGTCCAGTACAACTCCTGTTGGAATTTTTAACAGTAACTATGTCTGGTCAAGTTAGTTTGCAGCATGCCTGAAAGCTCAGGGCCTTAAATATCACTGGTGTCTTTGAGCTCACTCAGAAACTTCAAAATGTACAAACAGAAGAGTAATTGCTGGTCTTGAAATAAAGCTATTTTAAGTTGACTTTTTATTTGTTTGCTTGCTTTTTAAAATAATATTTTTGGAAACCCAAAAGAGAGGCAAGAATCAGGATAGTGGGCTGCTAGTGAGAATATTTTGGTGTCATTGCTAGCTTTGTTCTATTTTGGTTTTTAGATCCTGGGCCACAACCTCCTTAACTTTTAGCTAGTGGTGGTTGTGCTTTTATGAAATGAAACTTATGGACAAAACTGCTAAAGAATAGCTCTTGTCAGTTTGAAATGTTTCCTTTCTTCTCAACTTTTTCAGGTATCTTCCTAGCTAAAATTTGGGAATGCAACATAAGAAGCATCCTTCAATATGTGTTCAATGTCAGATCATCTGAATATTTTAGGTACAGTCTTATGTGTTGTGGCTGCTGAAGGGTTACTCTTTTGATGCGCAACAAATGCAGATTTTTTAGGATTCTTGCTTTGCCCAGATGTTTCTGTTTACCCAAGTCTAAGCAACTTTCTCCTGTAATCATTCAATATTGAATCCTTCATACAAAGACAGGTACAACTTGACTCCTTGTTGCTTAAAACAGAGACTATTTTAGAAAACTTATTTCTCTGACTTTAAGAAGAAACATCATTCCCAGAATGATTCTAAGGCACCTCCAACTGCCAATGTTTTAATTTATTTCTTCTTAAGGAAAAACTGGTGTCTGAGCAGGGAGATTTGTGTCAACTCTATTGTACCTTCTCCTTGGATTACACCCAAGGGATGCTGTTCTGAAAGATGGAACTCCCTTTTATGCACCTAAATGAGGCTTTAGCTTCTTCCTTTGTGGAATATTCAAGTTGTTTCTTGTCCTCTGGCGTAATCCCTGAATTCTTTGCATTGATTTCCCATTTGTTTTGTCTGTATCCAGGATTCAGTACTGTTGCTAACACCAAAGCACACACGCTGTGCACCTTCTGCTGCAAGCTCAAGTCATCCTTCCTGTTATTAGCTGTTTCAATATTCTGAATGCCTTTCAGGCCAAGCTAATTTTTCTTACTCTTTTGCCAGTGTGATCTGCCTTTGCCTTTTTGCTTTAATTAAGGTGGTCTTCCAGTTAATTAATGCATCCCATTGAGCATGGATATCAAGTGACTGCAGCAAGTATAATCCATATATATTTTTGCACAGGCAGCTGCATTTTTCCTTGCTATACTGGGACCAGTAGGTATTTAGCACTGACGTGTTTCACCTTTTTTGTAGTTTTCCCGAGTGATGCAGTGTCGTCTTTCAGCAGTCATTGCTGACCTTCAGAAATTATATTTAAAAGGGTGAAACATGCACGTATTCAGTTTTCAAACTCTCAAGAAGTAAAAGCAGCAGTCTTGGCAGAAATCTCTTCTCAATGACTTCTGGTGCTACTATATAAAGGAAGGCATGAGTCATGCAGTGAAGGTAGGTTCCTGTACATTTCCATGCAGGCATAACTGGGGTTATTTTCTCACCTGTCTTAGGCTTCATGCAGGCTACCAAACTGCCTTAAGTGTGAGTCTTAAAAAGAATATAAGCATATATACCACGTTTTCTAGAGAGTAATAGATCCACACTTCAGTTTTGTAGGTTTAGAGATAACTTACCTATTTCTTACTAGCAGTTGTGTTAGCTCAGCACTGCCTAATTTAACCTTAAAAGTGAGTCTGAGCAATATCTTCATTAACAGCTTCCTGATGGGTATTTTCTGCATTTAATCTGTAACTGGCCTCCTGCACCAAGCAGAGTAGTATTCCATCAAAGGCAGTGGAAATTATTGACATTGCATTTGGAACTTTGCATATAAACTAGGATTTAGTTTTTTTCTAACTTTTTCTAGCTGTTTGGTACTGTATGCTGTATATGCAAGACTGTACTAGTTTCCAAAAGACACTGGTAGAAGTGAGGAATAAGATATGGCTGTGAGGTCAACATTAGACCTCCAGTGATGCTCTGTATGGAAGTTGTGGGATTGGTCTTTGGCACAAGAGCCCACAGTAGGTACCTTGTGAAGACCTGTCAGACGAACAGAAACTTTGCCTCTAGAGGGAAAAGCTGGGGTGGATGGTGGGAAAGAAATGTAAGATAGTAAAATAACAATCTCTAATCCAGGATGCACCATTTCTGAACTGAATTGTGGAGATAGTTAACTAAGATTTGAAGCACAAGCCATATATCTTGTTTAATATGAATTCATCTTCCCCTTTTAATAAATTTGGGGGTTAATTACAATGTTTCAGCCTTTGACTAGAGTGAAGTCAGTGCACCATGATGTGCCCTTAAATGAGAAATAGCTTTCTGGAAAAATGGCAACAAATTATTTTCCAAAGGAGATTATTTCCCTACAGTTCTGTCTACAGGCTGGTGAAAGTTGTGCCATTCCCAAAGCAAGCAGTGAAGCCCTTTACAACTAAGCACTGGGTCATATTCCAAGTGAACTCTGAAAAGTCTGTGGGATGTGGAGCTCATTAAGATGAGGAGTTGGAAGTTTACAAGTGTGGTTTTTCCTTTATTTTTATGATTGTATTGAAATCAGGGATGTTTATTTAATCTTTAAAACATAAAGGGAAGTAGGCAGTGTTGAAAGAAAAGTAAATCTTAGTATGTCTTTAATAACCATCAAATCAGACGTTGTCTTAGAATAGATTGGCAGTACTTGACTGCATTATCTTACTGGAATCCAATAGATGTATAAAGTTATCAATGAACTACAATATATGTCTCTAGCTTGAACTGTAGTTAGCTTTCCCTTCCTTCACCATAAAGTTTTATGCTGCAGTCTCTTGCTTTGCTCACAGATTCCTCAGCTCTCCTTTCAGAGAAGTAAATTAGCAGGAGCCATGCAATTATGCAATATGATTTTTCCACCCCCCTTTTCTGACTGTTGTTGTTAAGTAACAAAGGAAATGTGAATAGACTTTACTATAGCTTTTTACTTAAATCTTTATTTGGAATTTGGACTTGCATTTTCTAGCTTTTTTGTGCTAGATTATTTATTCCCCTCTCCATTATGCTGCACTTCTGAAAAACTGCCACACACAAAACCCTTCCAGACATCTTCACATGTCTTCCCTGAGTGAAAGTTTTGCTACTGCTCTTAGCCCATTGCTTGTTGTTTGAAATGAGATTTTACAAGCCAGGTTATAGACTTGTACAAAAAAAATCTTCTGTATGAAAGTTTTCTCATCCTAAATGTGTTTAAATTTCTGTTTTATGTCCTCTGTATTATAGATACAGAAATGTATTTGTGAGTCACTCAAGCAACTAAAATGGGAAATGAATCTAGATATTCAAAACAAAGCTCTTGCAGGAGGTTAGTCATTTGATGGAGCTCTTAGGCATTAGCTGCAGGGTGTTGATACTGTATTACCATGGAAGGCTGATGCAACAAGAGAATAGTTCTGCTTCTTTATGACGGGATGTTTATAGAATCTTGTTTCCTTTTATTCTCCCTTCTAATAGTGATATTGTTTTTTGCCCTCCTTGATGGTACAAGAAAGACCTGTAGAAAAAACCCCCCAAAATAGTCTTCCTAGCTGCTTGCTCAAATATAAGCACTCTAGGTGTGGAAAATAAAGGTACATTTACATTTGTCATTAAATGACCAAGGCAACTACTACAGACACTGGTGTTTCCTTAAGCATTTTATTAAAAAAGAAAATGAATACATATTTAAATTTAATCTCAAGGGGTTTATTTCTGGAATCTTTGGCAGAATATGTGGTTGAATTCTGAAAATCAAGGAGATCTTGCAGCCATGTGTGCCTTTTTTTTGTTGCCGCCTCCTCCTCAAAGAACAACTCCTTAACATGGGAAGGCATCCACTATATCTCGTTTCAGACTCTGGTGGTAGACAAAGTCATCTTAATACAAGACTAATAACTATTGTAAGCAGAAAGAACCTGACCAGAAAGTCTAAAAAAATTTTCTTTCAACTTCTTGCATAGGGAATAAGCCATTGTTTTTGTGAAACAGAAAATTGATGGTACAGGGCTGTGCAGGGTAAAATGAGCTATTCATGAAGGCATTAAAGTGCAAATGCATATGAGTTTGAAGAGCTGTGCAATGCCATGGCCTTGTGTACCTGTTGTACTATGTATGTATTCATAAGCAATACTGTGAGTACGTTTATTGTGTGCTGAAGGTTCAGCCTCTGGAATTGATTTGCCTGAATTATCTTGCAGGAGGGAATTGTGAACATTTTCATTTATTTGGGAAAAAACTAACAACTCAAGTGCACTGCAGGGATAACAGATAAAAATGATAACAACCTTGAAAACAACTTTCCTTCCATAGATGAACATACGTGGCAGTGGTGGAGGGAGACAACAGAGCAAACACCACCTCTTCTTCCTGCAAGTACCCAATGAAACAAAAATAACAACAACAAAAAATCACTATCACACACCCTCCCCCCCTCCAAATCAAAACAATTTAAAAAAAGGCCCTCAAAACCTCAAAGCCAAAAAATAATGTAATGAACTTTGGAGCTCCTTTATTTTCCTTGGAAGTCAAACGATTTCCTCATTCCTCAGATTGTGTCAGAAAGTATCACTTCAATATTTCAGTTTTTGGAGTAACAATAAGATTGCATTATTCATTGAATGACACAAAACCTCTGTAAAGTAGCTGAAGATAACTGTAAGAGACCTGTTGAATAAAAAGAAATTGCAGAATAAACAGTGATAAACCTAAGCAAGATGTTTTCTCTGTTTTGGTCTTGGCCTTTCTGTTTGATGTTGGAAGAGAAGGTTTAACTCTCCTCACCTTCAATGCTTTCTGGATTATCATGCTTAACTTTGTCAGAGAGTTTTTTAAAATAACATCTTCCTCCTAGAAGCTGAAGCTATGCTCTCCCTCTTAGTATCAGACTGTAGTGAAGAAAACAAGTGCAGAAAACAATCTGCTTGATTCAAATAGAGTCCCTCAGACAGTTGTGCAGTTTTATTTGCCCACTTAAGTAAATCTAGGCTAACAAAACCTATGATTTTACCTAGCTCTGAAGCAGAGTACTTACTGCCAATGTCCTCCTACTTTTGAATGCTCCTGAGGAGGCAGAGAGCCAACTGTTGCAGGTGATAAAATTGATTACCCAAGACTGGTGTGTGTCTCGATCCTCATACAGAAATATTCCACTAAAAACTGAGCAATGGAAGAGGTGACAATGTGGGCACAAAAAAAATGGGTATTCCATCTGAATATGTGGGAAAACTTTGCTATGAGGATGACAGAGTACTGGAACAGGCTTCTCAGAGAAGTTGTGGTCTCTTCTTCTCTAGAGCAGTCAAAACCTGCTTGGATGCCATACTCTGCAGCCTGCTCTGGATGAACCTGCTTTAGCAGAGGGGTTGGAATAGGTGGTCTCCAGGGGTCCCTTCCAAGCCCAACCATTCTGTGATTCTGTAATGTAAGACAGAGAGGTTAAGGCAAGGGGAACAAAACCTGTATTATTAAGGCTATATAATTACCTAATGTAAAAGAAAGTAAAGTAAAAAGGTTAGGACTCTTTTAGTACTTTTTTCTTCTCCTGCCTGAGAACTTGGGTCCTGAATTGAGTAACTCTGGCCAATATTGGTGAATCTAGAACAAAAAATCCCAGCTAAATTAGTAAAGCATTTCCAGATTTTCTTTTTCAGTCTATGAACACAAATTTGTAAGGAAGAAATAGAAAGTGAAGTCCTTCCATTATTTGATGCTCAGAATTCAAAATTTAAAGTTTTCTTTTAATATTGATCAAAATTTTGCATGATCCTGATGATAGGGAAACAAAATGAGAAAATATATCAGAAAGTTATTGAATGTTTGTGTTTTCAGACAATCATTTTTGCAGCAGAATATAGACTGAGTATTGTAATAAAATCCCAACTTATAGCTACCACGGAGAAAATTAGGAAGCAAATATACAGTCATAGTCCCTGATGAAAACTTTACCCAGGCTCTTTTTGTGACTTGGCAGCAGCAGCCTGTCATGAGCATTTTACCCACTCTCCTGTTAGACTGGTCATTCTGGTCTCAGCTTCTGATCAAGGTAGATGGGGTTCTTGGGTCTGAGGTAGCCTGCTGTTTCTGGTATGCTGGGTGAAAAGTCATCTCTTGTTAATTTTCACATTAACATCTGGTCCAACTGCCGATGCAATATCAGCAGTAACAAAGAGTAGTTGCTTGTTACGCTGTGGGTGTAGGAGAATGTCAAAGCCGCTCTGCGGTTTGGTGCTGAGGTTTAGGAGAGAAGTTAAAAGAGCATAACAGATGTTCCCCTCAAACAGCTCCAAAGCTGGAAAGGCTGCATTACCAACGTGTCTAGCAGACAGAAAAGGTGCAAAATGCAGAAAGCCTGCTGAATAAAATGTGCCCAACTCCTGGTTTTGTGCATTGTTTCCATGGCAGCGTGGGGTACCATGGCCTGATGCAGCTGAGCAAACTGTTCTCCTCAAACCTAATGACTCTTTCATGCTTGCCAGGGAGTAAAAGGAGAGGGCTCCCCTTTTGGGCTTGTTGGCAGCAGTGCTTCTCACAGAAACAGCTTCAGTTTATAGAATTATGTTTATGGGCTGTTAGAGAGGAGGAGCAGGAAAAGACAGTGAAAACAAAGCAGAAGAACCATCAGAGACACAGGTGGCTGACACTAAATATCCATTCAAAAAGTAAGAGTGGGAAGAAAAGATGCAAAGGAAAGGTCTCAGCAACAGTCTTTAGAGGACTGAGCTGGGAAAAGAAGGCAGGGTGACTTAGGTGGGGATGGATGTCTGTTTAGGGGAAAATGACAAGGAAGGTAGGAGGGAGCATCTGTAAGCTGTTGTGAGGATCTGGCTCAGGTGGTGGCTGTTTTTGTAGCCTCCTGGGAGCTCTCCTTTCTCAGGGACATATGACCAGAAAGGATGTGAATGGAAAAGGGAAGCCAATGGTTTTGCTTGCTATTGCTTTACAAGCTCCCAGCCTACATCAGTGTATAAGGATCTATACAAGTATTTCTTTAATTAAGAACTTTGGTTTGGAATCCTACAAGCTGATTTGAGAACCAGTACTTACAGATGAGTGACTTTAATTTTCCTCTTACGTTCTCAATGAATGGCGTATGAAGGCGGAAAGAAAAAAAGATGCTTTGCCCTGTAACTCAAAGTAATGTTATAGATGTAGGAAGAATGCTTGGGAAGAAATTTCTAGGCTTCAAAATGCTGTTAGACTGAGCCTTACAAAATTAGAAATAGCACAATTTTGATAACAAGTGTATCTTGTGTGATAATTGTAACTTAATGTGTGAGAAGATAAAGTAACTGAGTCTGCCTGTTTGAGAAGACTCTCCAAATAAAGCAGATATTTTATTTTGACTTTTTGTTACTAGTGAAAGTTTATTCACCTTTGCAAATATGTAAATGAAATATAAACTGAAAGTGATCCATAGTGGTAGACTGTTACTTGGAGGTCAGCAATGGGATAATGTTTCACATTAACTGAATTGAATGAAGGATGAGTACAAAAACATACAAAATTTGCTAATTCCTTTTAAGCCCCCTCTAATCTATGTGATTGTGGATAATCCTTCAGGATGGCACCAAAATCAGTATGTGGAGTGTAGTCATGAGCATGATGTTCAGCCTTGCAGCACTGCTTGTAGCCCACTAAAGCTTTTATGACGCTACATTGCATATAACTTTCTTCTATTTGACCAAAGTAGGAGTCTTCAAATTTAGAAGACTCCCTATCATCCTCTTGTCCTCTGCTCTAGATTTCAAGATTAGCTTGGATGGTGCAAAGACAGATGTGTTTTTCCAAAACTAAGACACAGGCTTGTTTAGGTCATGGAGACGTTGAAAGCTCAAAATTTATTGACTTGCTGGGGAAAAAGCAAATTAACCCCTGCATTTTCATCATATCTCTTTACAAGTTAAGTTCTGGGGTTATTTACCTTTGGCTTGACGTTCTTTACCTAAGCTATCAAAGATAAAGAAGGCTCTCTCTAGTCAAAGGACTACTTGACCTAACATGGTTTCTCATCATTCCTTCTATTTTCTTTTCCATCCCTGCCACTTCAAAGTCTTTCTCAAGATGAGCAAGTTGAAAAATGCAAAACCTCAGCTTAGCAAGGAATTAAAAGATGCCTCAGCTATGCCTAGACAAGCTGCTCTTGTTACATGCCTGTCGTTCTTCCTTCACCAGCCTGTAGGTTTTATAGTCAGTATTGTTTTTAAAAGATGGAAATGTACTTCAGAGTAGTCTTGAGTGTGTGACAGAGGAAAATGAAGGGGTATAGATATGGGGAAAGTGTCCTTACAGTTAAAATATCACATGCTTCATTAGGAATATAATTTAATTTAAAATCAGGGTTTTTTTACAGTTTAGCTTCAGAAGCTTTTATTTACTCTGTGCAGCACTGATTTCTATGCAAATTGCTCCTTCTAAGCTTTAGCAGTGCTGCCACTGCAACTTGTTCAGACAGACAGATGGTGTGCTATTAAATCCACCTGACTCTGCCTCATCAACAGGGACAGTGAGCATTGGATGATTTAGCTGCTTTTAGGGAGGGGGAAGAAAAATCCAGCATTGATACTAAAAATAATTGATGCAGCATTGTTTATGACAACCCTGATAGTGATAAGGGGAACTTCTAAAGGACTTGCCTAGATTTTCTTTTTTTTTCATTTAGATGGTCCTTTATCTTCATTTGTGCTCTCTTGGTTTCATTCTGGACCTTCGATTGTTTAACCTTGAATATATTACAATAGATGAAAATAAACCTTGTGCTTAAAGACAAAAGCTTTTGTTCAAATGAAAGCAATTGCTACCTAAATATGATATCAAACTTAGTTTTTTAAAGATATCCTGAAGTCAAGAGCAGCACTTACAAAAAAAAGTATTGTTCTCATATATATGAATAACTTACAATGACTCATTGCAGGTTACCAAATAACCTGATTCAAGGACTTTGTTTCTAGCAAAAGCTGATCTATGAGAAAAGGCCATGGCTATTAATCACTGCCCATTCTAGACTTGTCAAGAGAGCTTAAGGCAAATGTACAAATGAGAACAAAAAAACAACCCCTAAATTGCTAGTCTATTTAGTCTTGTCAAAAGGGTAATATTAACTTGGTGAGTCTTGATTATTTCCTGATTTTCCCCTGCTGTAAGTGGTGGCTGATATTTGCCTGGCAAGCAACTAACCCTACTGAAAGTTTTGACTAACAGGGATGAAGGGCTTTTGTTTTTGTTCCATTTTGTTTGGAATAGCATGGGGAAGAGTGCTTGCACAGCACATGTTTCTTATGGTCTGGGGGCTTGATCACGTTTTGTACTTGAAACTAGTGATGCAGGTTCCTCTCTCGTTAGAATGATCAAATGGTCTCTGAGTTCTGCAGTGGAATGTAGATCGAGAAATGACGCTGCATGGGTTTATACGATTGTTTTGTCTTTCAAAACCTAAGAATACATGAGTATGGGTTATTTCTGTCTGGTAGCTCTCAAAACTGCTTTTTCTTTTATTTGTGTTGGAGATGGTCCATATTTTATCATTTGCAAAAGATTCAAGTTTCATGATTTATTCTGAGATAAGACATTTTTGGAGACCTATTGATGGACGGCAATGTCTGAAAATAAAGATCAAAAAGCAAGTGTCATGGTATGGAAGACAGTGGGAAGTGCTTAGGTCTTCTTTATTAAATGGCTAAACCTCGTTTTTAGTGGAAGAATTCCCACCACTTTCCCATGATCCAAAATACCTTTACTGGTGAGATGGGCTGGAGGACTTTAAAAACTGGATGGTAAAATGCAGTGCATGTGAAAAATCCACAATAGCCTACAGATACATTGTTAAAGTATATGAGCCCCAGAAGCAGAAAAATTACGGCCAGATATTCCTATGAATTTAGATATTCATTTACAAAGTAATAGCTGGTGGTTAAACAGAATATGACTCTGAACACATGGGATTGCAACTTCTTCAGTCTACTCCAAAGATCGCCTCTCCACGCACTTCCTCGCATCTCTAACTTGCATTTTTATTTTGCTGTTAGGATTCACATATATAAAATGTCTTATGGATCTCAGCAGTGATAGTTCTGACACTGTGCTAGTACAGGATGGTGTCTTGGATTTGTGCTGAATGCAGGGTTGATAATATTGAGATGTTTTTGTTATTGCTGAGCAGGGCTTGCACAGAGCCAAGGCCTTTTCTGCTGTTCATAGTGTCATGCTGGTGAGGAAGTTGGGGCAGCATGGGAGGTTGGGAGGAGACACAGCCACGACAGGTGACCCAAACTGACCAAAGTGATGCTTTTACTCTTCCACTGGTGGGGGAGTGAGTGAGTGTCTGCGTGTTGCTTGGTTGCTGGATGGGGTTAAACCACGACACACACTTAAATGGCTTCTGTGCTTCTCCCATAGTCTGCTTCACCCTTTAATTTCACTTACTGGAACACTATCTTGCTCTATTGCTCTCCATTACCCTAGTTCTCTCCCAGTTGTGTGGTTGGAAATGTGGATAATAGATGTCATTAACTCTCTGACCCTGGACTTGTGATGTATAGAGATGTTATTAAGGGTTTGAAGTATTAGCCATCAGAGATGATGACATGCTTTCCAAGTAAGGGCTGACCTGATGTCCAGGGTTAATGTAACTGTTTGATCTGCTTAATGATGACTGATAACATTAAATATTTGCTGAGTAAACTTCCAGGAATCTAAATAGCTATTACAGATAGCAGGTAAAATGTGTGCAAGGAAGCCTAGTTCATATTAGTTTAAGAGGATAGCCATGATAAAGGGTCTTTTAGTTGTTATACTATTTACCAACCTTTGGTCTTGGGCTTAATATCAGATACCATTGTAAAAGACACTGTCTTCCTACCTGATTCATTTCTAGACACTTTCTCAGATAGTGTTAATAATAGATATTACAGCTAAATCTTTGAAAGACTCTGTGTTCAAATCTTGCAGTGGTGACTCTTTTGGTTTTATATCCCTTTTTATGCAACTCTAAACAAGTATTCAAAGAAATTGGCAGCTTCCATGCAGTCCAATTGGCCAGACACTTACTGAAATACTTATATTTCCCTTTTGGATGGAAGCATGTTTGTTTCTATCTGGAGAAGAGATTACAGTTCAGTTTCCTGTGAAGGAATATGCTATACATGCACCCAGATTGCTAGGTGATCTAAACCAGCATGAGCTTTTGTGGATGATGGCAGGATTTGCTTCATGGCCCCATTACTGCTCTTAAATGGAGCAGTAGTGCAGGCATGGCGATGGGAGCAGATGAATGGTGTTTTCTCAGGGAATTAATACTATGTTGTCATTAGTGCATCCCTGCCTTTTGTAGCAATGAGATGATAGTTTGTTTTCTACGTACTAGTATGAGCAGAACTGTCCCATCATAACTTCTATGCCTTGGTCTCCTTTTCTTTGCAGCTAATTTGCATTGTGCAAAATGGAGCATGTGGGTTGATACCTAGCTTGTTCATGCACATAATGATGTGAATTGGCTTGTTTATTCCCTGAATCCTCTTTATGGACCCATTTTAAAATAAGTTTCTCAGTTACTGATCTGAGTAGTTTGAGAGATGGTCGAAAATGCTATAATTTTCCATTTCAGAAATGCCAGTGCAGCAGCTGGAGTGAAAATGTTCATGTACATACAATCTTCAGTTTGCATAAACCAAAAGCATGACACTGCTGCTCTGCATCTGGGAATCTAGGCCATTAGAGAGATAATGTACAATGAATAAAATTTGATTGAAGTGTGCTGTGAGATTCACTTGTGAAAAAGGTGTTATTTGCATAATACTACAGTACTACAACCATGCAGAGCTGAAAGTATTGCTTAGGTAGACTGTTTTCTAAACAGTTTAGTAGCCAGCAAATGTAAACTGTAAGTTGTAGGATTTCTCTTTTTTTAACAAAAGAAAATGTTCTTTTGTGAGAGCCCGGTGCATTGTTTTTGGGAACTTACAGCCTCCATGTCTGACTTTGATATTTGTTTTCCATGCTCTTCTTTCAATTTTTTTTCCTCAATCTCTGACAGCAGAGTATTGTGTGGGACATTAACTTTTCTGTTCCTACCTACTTTGGATGCACCTAGAATAACTTGATGTTGCTTTTGTTTCAATTTCATTGAAAAGGTTTATGCTATTAGAGTGCTGTGTAAATGGTGAGGAATACGATACTTGGCTATCATAGATATTTCAGCTCTCAAGAGAAGAAGTAGATTTGAGGTGCCAACAGTAGAGAGCTTTTAGGAACAGGTAGATATTTCTTGTATTTCTGATGTATGCTATTGCAATGAGCACACATGATAACTAATATCCATATTCTAATGTAAATAACCCAAACACCTCTGTGTAGAGACTTTTTCTGCATTTTCTCTTTTACTTTGTATGTTTCAGCCTGATGCTCTGTGCTAATAAACCTTTCATGCATATATGAAGAGATGATGCCACTGAGGTGAGCTCAGAGCATGGTGCTAATAGCGCCAAGGTTATGGGTTTGATGCCTATGTGGGCCATTCACTTAAGAGTTGGACTTGAGGTTCCCTGTGGATCCCTTCCAAGTCAGAGTATTCTGTGACTCTGTTAATATAAATATTCTCTTCTACCTCATGCTTTTGAAATGTGCTTCATTGTCTCTCTTAACTCTTCTATGCTGACAAGTGCTGAGTTGTTGATTCATTCACTGATTGATTGCTTGATTTGAACTGTCTTCTATTACTATATACTTCTATTACTCAGAATATAGTAATTTATTATCCATCATCACTAATTTTGAAGCTTTTCTTCTGCATTTTTAAATAATTTAATATAGCAAATAAGAATTGCCATTTTGTTATCCTAGAATATTATTTTGGTACAAATGCTAAGATAGGGACTGCACAAGGTCACAGAATTACATTATATTTTAGGTTCATTAAAAAGCAAATGGTCGTGAGGGAGAATACAGAAAATTTTAGTCTGGTTGTGATTGTATCCCCCTCTTTTCTCCTTGGAAATTTGCCCCCGTTTGAAAGTCTCAGTATCTTTGTAAGACTGCGTCTTGGATAATTTTCTTAAATGCTGTTCCTAAATGTGTGAGGACTCTCATAGGGTTTTATGGATATATATTTGCTTGGAAAAGCATAACATTTGTTTTGGTGTAAGTATATTTTAAGCCTCCATCAGAATGCATGCTGTATCACCATTGTTGAGATACCAACAATGTATCTAATATAGTTAACGGGTTCTTTGGACTTCAACGTTTCAACGTTAATTTTCCTTCTCCAATTACACTACATCAATTTTATTACTGCTTCATAAACAAACTGGAACTATTTGCTGTTTAAATATATTACCACTTTTTAAAATTAATTTTGCCTATAGGTTTTCTTGATCGCAAATCTTCGTCCATCTTTATTTTTTGTAAGACAAAACAATTTTTCATAACAATTGCCTGTATTGTGTGCTTTATAACTAACATACATCTATTGAACACATCAGCAAATTTTTAAGAGGGAAACTCAGTCAAGTGTAGAGTACTGTAATGTTAACTGGGTAGATGACTTGTGTGGCAATGCTTTTTTTGAATGATTTCATGGAATAATTTAACTATGCAACTTTTTCAAATTTTTTGGAGTAAAACACTCTTGAGCAAAGCTACTGTCTTACTCTTTGAAGGCTATTTGAGCATTGCTATCTGAATTTGCATGGCAGGTCATTAAAGGTTTCCTTTTGTATGCTTCACCCATTGAAGTAACTGGTGTTTTTTGAACTTTATTATAATGTCTTTTTGTCAGGGAAGAAAGGTATTTTAAACAGTACAGTAATTTGTATATTGTATGTTTGTGTATATTGTATATAATTTCTTCTGTATTATCCACAAATATGAGAATATCCTGGGAAACCTAAAAAGGATCTATCAAGAAATCATAACTAATACCCACTACAATAATTTTGTATCAGCTGATGTACATGACAAAGCTAAAGATTGTCTATGCAAAGCTAAGGATGAGGCTCTCTTTTCTTTCTTTTCTCTTTTTCTTAAACCAAACTTTTGGGTTTTGGTTTTTTTTTTTTTTTAATTTTAATGTAATATTTATTTCTCAGTTGCTATTTTTATTTGAAGTTTATGAAGTGCAAATCTGATAGTGCTGAGCTCTTGGATCCATTTTCCTATTGGTGGTGATAGATTTTTTAAACTGAGTGCCAGTAATGATGCACACCTATGATGATAAATGGTCTTTTATGAATGTGGGGTTTTCAGAGGTAAGGATACAGCAATCACCAAACACCTCCTTAAGTCCATGTCACAACAGCTCTAGAACACTGCTGTAATCTAGTCTCATTGCTGCTTTTTACAGCTTCCCTCTTTACAGGCCTCTTAATTTTGACATCACAGACACCTGCTGTTGGAAGATTTCAGGTTTTCCCAACTTCCCCTTCAGGACAGCTGGATATGCATTTTGTGCCATGGGACATCCTGTCCCTAAAATGCATGTGTGCAAGTACCTCTCTGAGAATGCTTGGCAGTACTCAGTGGATCAGTGTATGCCATAGCTCCTGCTGCTTTGGGCAGTCAATTGACCATTTGTTGTTAGAAACTGAAGTTCTGGAGAGGCTGGGGCAGAAAGGTGCAGACACAGAGATCTTTGTGTATTTTTCTTGTTTGTTATGCTACTGGAGTATAACATCACCTCTGAGGCTGATGTTTGCCTAATTGTTTTGACCCAAGATACCCTCTTGCTTTTATGCCCTCGCCATATTTGCTAATCACATGAGGCTACTTCACTGGGATAGTTTTAAACACAAGCCTGAGGGCGGCATAACCAATAGAGCCCTTTTGAATAGGTTTTCATTAAGGTCGCTGCTGTTGCAATTTAAGTTCATTGCTATTAGGCATGGCTTCTGTTCAGTGTGGGCTGTAGTGATCTGTTGCTTCAGAGTTTACCCTCAAGGGCAGCAAAGTTCTTTCTCTCTGTGCCCACAGCCCCCACCTTTTCTTCAGGCTGATGTGACTTTTTCCTGATTCAAAATGGCATCAGACTTCTGTTTCTGTGACAGAAATACACCCACACAAGAAGACTACATCCCCCAACTTCAACAGTAACCATTACATGGACTTGTTTGTTTGTTTGCTGTAGCAGCTGTGTTTGAAACCTCAGCTATCTGTATCCTACAGTCCTGAAGGAGGAATTTTTATTAGTTTTAAAATCATATCCATTATTAATTTTGGTTTAGCATTATCTGCTGTAAGGTAACTAGAAACTAATCCCTTCTCACTAGCAATGTAATCCTTCAATTTCCTCTGTAATAGATTCCTTTCAGACTAGTATTGCATGTAATTAGAATGGCACCATTTGTGAGTTTGAATCAGAAGTAATTGACGTTTACACCATATGTTGTTTGGTTTTCTATTTTGAGCAAGCAGTTTTAAAAAGCATTTCTGCCTGAGGATGCTATAGAAAGAAAAAAGGCAGCTTTCATCACCTGTTCTCCTTACCCATTGTGAATCTATGCGATTGGTCAGCAGGCTCTTCTGTACCAGAAATGTCTCAAATTATTTTATATGTATCCATATGTGAACTGTTTGGGCAAAGTTAAACAATCTATCAACAGATGCAAGGAGTTTCCTTCAGAAAACAAACCATAAATCTGTTGCCCTCACAATCCTATTTTTATGTTCTGACCTAAAATCTGAGTTCAAGCTCCATGCTCAGCAGCAGCAGTCAGTTCTTGCTCCGAGAGGCCTTCCTGCTGTGTTCCCACTGCACCCACCGAAGCACTTGTGGGACAGCTGGCATTTTCTAGAACATCACCTGTGAGCCCATGGTGCAGGCAGGCAGTGTTCGTTTTGGTTTTGCTGAGATCACCCATACATCCACCTGAGTGTCCTCACAGCACTGCCTTGGTCCTCCTGGGAAGCCTCCAGTCTGCTTGGGTCCCTGGGAATCAAAGCTTGAGCAGGTGTTTCCAACCTTCTGCAGGATGAGCTGCAGCTGGCTGGCATTGCAATTCTGGTATTGCCAGCTGTGTGCTGGTGTGCAGCAGGAGCAGGATCTCCTCCTTGTGAGTGTGTGACAGTGTGAGGGGTGGGATGGGATGGCTGGAAGGTTATAACATGTGACCAAACAGGCAGCTAGGTATATACTGTTCATTAAGCATATTTTAGGTAGACATACCCCAAATTCTGACTGCTTGTGAAGTGGAAAGAGCACTCAATAAAAAACTTAATAGAGATTTGAAGGGTGATCTGACAAGAATTTATCGTTAAAATAAAATCAAAACAACCTGAAACCAGTAGTACCATATTGTAGCTATTTAAATATACTGATTACAACTCCAAGTGCTAATTTTTGCACTCAAAACAACTGAAACAAATGAAGAAGAATGGGTCATAAGTTCTAGGAACAAATGGAAATTACTACCTGCCAGCATATCTGAGCCTACAGAGTATATCTATTTTGGCTCATGGATACATTGAAGCCAGGATGATTCCAGACAGGTATATCTGGGTTTCTGAAATCTCTCAACAGAGTTTAAACCAAAACCAAACCACCTTGTTCCTATTATCTGTCACGTCAATCCATGTATTTTCTCCCCATATTTCTTCTTTTCTCTCTCTAACCTATTATCTGTGAGTTTGATATTATAAGCTAAGGAATGAGTTTACAGCCTTTTTTCAATGTGGTGTCCCTGTCAGATATGTGTGTAACAGTAATGGTGGGAGTAAAGCAATGATTTTAAGAGGAGTGATGTTTGCTTATTAGTGCTAGGAATCACTGTTCTGTATTCTACCCTACCCAGGGTTACTTGGCAGATGTTCGGAGCTCACAAACTCATTTTTACTATTTGGCTTCCAAAGATGATGGATGAAAAACATTTACTGTTTTGAGTCAGAGGAATTTAGCTCTTTACCTCAGTGCTTATTGCTAATTATTGAGTTTTATAGTGCTATCTTTAAAACCTCAGCAGCTAGAATTGTGCTAGTGCATTAAAGAGGTGACTTTATCTTTTTAAAGTAAAATATTTATTTACCCTTCTAGAAGAAGCTTTGAAAGTGGTAATTGGATGTGGTATAGCCTGAAAAGCTGGGAGACACATAATAAGAGTGCAATATTAATTTCAGAGGACTCGGTTGTTTTTGAGTGAGTCACGTGATTTTTGGGAGACAAGTGTCCCATTTCGAATTTCTGTGTTGAGCAGCTGAACAGGCTGAAGGCACAGAGTGGGGATGAGGGGGTAAGGGACCTGGAAAGGCCTTTCCCATGTCCCTTGGAGGTGCAGGGGAGCAATCACTTTCTCCCTTCAGCCCTGTTACATATTCAAGCCCAATGCTAGGAAAAAATAGTTACAGAACAGAGACTTCTTTTTCTGATTGATTCAGTAATATGAAATGGCGTTATTGCAAATGAGGTAGCTGTCATCAATAAAATTTTGGCACACCAGAATATTGTTCCAGGACTGAGGTTTAAAAATAATGCTGGCAGTGTATGTTGTTACAAAGCAACTGATAACCAATTCTTATTTTGCAACAGTTCAAAAAACGTGTACCTTTATTTGTGGGAAAGATACTGCTCTTTGCTAAACAAAATCTCATGTTTGAAAAGGGAGATAATTTTTTTTAATGCTTTATTCATGCAATGTTTATCCTTCACAGCTTTCACTATGCTAGGAGGTACTGACATGGTTCCATTCTGAGTTGTTTAAAGAGCACTGAGTTGCAGTATATTATTTGACCACTAAATGTCTCTGAAAACCATATAAAGTGCCAGGAGCAAGCAGTAAGTACATCACAAGTAAGGAGAAGAAAACCCATGTAATTGTATTGAATTCCACAATGGTCACTAGTGAGAGGCCCACAGCAAGTTCTCACAAATTATACTTCCTGTAATGTAGGACATTCTGATAATTGGCCCATTTCTTTAAGTTATTCTGTTTCTTCCTACTTCACATATTTGCAGAGTGTTAGCCTGGAGTCGTCTACTGCACTGTATCTGGTTCTCTCTGGGTTATCCTGAATACAGCTTGCAATTGTACTTAAAAGAAAAATGTCCAGAAAGCAGCCAGGCCTCACTGAAAGACTTCAGGGGACAGACACATTCTTTGCCTCTCTTAGCAGTTTGTTCTTCTGTCTAGTAACTCTGGCTCAAAAGGTTTTTTGCCTTGCTGGAAGTGTGAAAGTGGTGGGCTTTGGCTTCTGCTGTTGTTTTTTGATGTAACTTTCTCATTTCAGGTATGAGTATATTGGAGGATCAAGCTTGTCCTTACAGTTATGACACCTTCTTTAAAGAGCTCATTCTAATGAATTTATCAAAAAGGGAAAAAATGGCTCTTGGGGTGCTTTCTAGCTGTTCTCTTATACCTTCTGCAATGTCCTTACGTTCTTTTAGACATATGGAGACCAGACCTGGATCAGACCCATTTGCAGAAGTAAAACTCACACTGCAGGGTGGTGGAAAGAGTGATATTATGGTGTCTTGAATTTGCTATTTAAATCTCCTTCTGATCACATAATATTTTCTATGCAATGGTGACTATTCTTTTCAAAATCTGTTGTCCACAGTACTACTCTATCCGCTTTATTTTTGTCCTTCCCATTCTCTAAATTTTCTTCTAAACTTTTTCACAGAAGATCCAGTTTCTTGTTTCCTGACATGTATTTGTAGCAACCTGAGTCTATTCTTTTTGATCTAGCAATTGTTAAGCACCTTGAAAGTGTTTTCAGTGACATTTAGTCCTAAACTGATCATCCCCCCTAGGTTTCCTTTAAATACCTAATCAAGCGTAATCTCCATATTTCAAGTATGAAAGTCTTCATCAAGACTTTGGTTTGGAGAGTAATACTGTATGAACCTGGGCTGTCTGTCTCAAGTCTTCAGCTTGCAAGCACATGTATATCTCCTTCAGAAGGATATTGAGATTTTTTTTAATACAAAAAATGTTTTTGTAGGTTTTAAAGGTCTTTGAAATCATATGAGAACGGCTCTTGTGTTTGTTTATTTCTGACAATAATAGATTAGAAATTACTTTTTTCTTTATTTGAACTTTGGATGTTATTGAGCTGTTTTGTGTGAATTATTTAATTGCTTAAAGAATGATCTATAAAGTAATGAATAAAGAAGGAAAAAAATATTCCCAATGACAAAAAGAGATAGGAGCTAAAGAAAATTGTTAAAAATTGATAAAAGGCATGACTCATTATACTTAAAAACATAGTTGACATTTATTATTGAATTTTAGAATAATAGATTTTAGTGGAGTTGGGTTTGTTAAAAAATTTCCAACTCTTCATGTTTGTTGCAAGGGAAATATGTCTGTTTTGGTTGTTTTCCCTGAACTATCTCCTTGTAACCAAAGCTTTTTGCACAAACATTTTGTGAAGAAAGCTTCCCTTGGGTCACGGTAAGGAAGTTTCTGGGGGGTGTGGATGACAGAGCAGTGCATATGGCAAGATCCAAACCCTGGCAGAGGGGCACAGGCTGTCCCGTGCAAGCAGTGGTTACCTGGTGCCTTGAATCAGGGCTGAGTCAGGTGGCACTCTGACTGGAGTTGCTTGGCCACGTGTTACAGCTGTTATGGTCTTTCAGTTGCCTGAAAAAATTTAGGGGAAGACTTTATATACCTAATAATATATAGTTTCTATCCAAAGACTGTTGAGTTGCCTCTGGTGGATGTTGCTGAGAAGTATATGTATGTTTATAAAGGCTTTTAGACACTGTGGTGTGCCTGACTATATTTCACTAAAGGCTAATTGCAGTTTATATCCTACCCTGTTTTTCATATGTGTAGAGTCCTTTGTGTACAAGATCTGAATTGCTGGTTTCAGCAGTGACAGTAAGTCCCAATGCTGCTGGAATAACATCCTTCAGTAAAGTTTTTCTCGTATAAATAAGCCACAACTGTATTTGACCCCAGTCCTTGGGTGGCAGTGGCAGAGTTTCTATGGCCTTGTAAGTGGAAAATTCGTGGAAGTGATCCACATGTGTAAGTTCATAAAAGAGTACGTGGGCAGATACAGCTACTGGGTAGGATCTTCTGTCACTATAGTTTTAAAGGCTTTCATTTTTCTAATCTGTGTATGTTATAAACACTGAAATACAGATCCAAGAGTAACTGCCACAGCATTAATGATTTGCAGTGCTTGATATACAGAATTTGGCCTAGGATAATAGTGTTTATCATCAATAAAAGGACAGTATTTTTCTAAAGGTTAACTTTTTGGAATTGCATGTTACATTAACAAGATTACAGCCATTTTGGTCTCTACTTCTATGGGACCACTGACAATGAGTGTTTCTTGGGGCAAGAACATATATCAGGGAAGCAAGGACCACATTGAAATCTTAACATTAAGTAAATTAAGCTATCAAAGCGTTGTTTGTATAGTGGTGGTGTGGTTTATGAATGGTACTCCCCCATACAGACTCTCCAAACCATGCTGCCACTGGGGTGGCATGGAGAGGAGAATTGGAGGCACAAAAAGGTGATGATCACAGATTGGGATGCCAAAAATTTACTGGAAACAGCAATGAGACAAAAATGACCAGTGACAGCGACAAACATGAATAACAAAAGTGTGCAAAAGAGAGAGTGAATCACGTGCAAAAACGCTCACCACAGCACTCAACTTCTCCCCCCCACAGCCATGTTACCCTGACTTCTCCCTCCAGCTCAGACTTGGTGCCATCTGACCTCTTTCTCCAGGCTCAGGGGGCTGTGCAGGGGACACTTCCCTGCCTGTCCTGCTTCAGCAAAACTTAAATGAAGGGAGCCTGTGCTACCTGTTGCTGCTGAGCTGGCAGAAGTTTCAGCAGTTAGTACTTTCTTTCTCTTGGATAATTTATACAACAGCTGCTATTTATCTATCCCACTCATTATGCAGGAGACTTTGGATGGAATATGCTGTTTAAAACCTGTGCCAAAATAAGAATTGTGCAGAGTATTTAGTGTTTGGTGTTGCATGAGTAATAGAGCTGAACTAGAGTTGTGTAGAGCAATGCTCCCTGTAACTCTTCTGATCCCTCAGAAATTGTTTACAAAGTAAGATGTATTTGCATGTAATTTTAACTTGATCATTTATAGAACAAAGCTGTAGCTGACAAAAGCTAAGATCATAATAAGCTTGATTTTTGATGCTGCCTCTTTCACAGACCTCACAAAAAGCAGCTCACTAGCAAAATTTATGGACCTATGCTTGCCAAGAGATAGATTTTTGTAGTTTTGAGGAAGGTACTTCTAGATATAATCTTGAGGTGGGAAAAACAGATGCTTCATTCAGTATAAAGTTTGTAGCTTTACATATTACATGTTTCAAATTTATCAAAAGAATAAATCAATGAAGGCTTTAGGGGAAGAGCTTCAGCTAATATTAAACATTTTTTCAGTCTTATTTAAGTTTTTTTCTTTCTCTCTGAACATTTCCAAAAATATTTTGTATTTAGAAAGTACAGAAAAATTACTTAAAAAAATGACTGCGGTAATTTTTGGAATTAGGTTAGGCCCATTTGTATTATTTTAGATGCTTCAATCCCCTGTTATTTAGGCAGGTATCCCATCCTTATCTCAACATTACCTTATTTTTACAGACCAGTAATTCACAGGAAAGTGGTGGTTTCTCAGTGTTGCACAAGGAGCTGACATCTGAGAGGGAACTGAATCCAGGCTTCTCAAAGTCTGAGCTTGATGCTGTTCCTCCTGCTATGGTAGAGCGCATTCTGCCAAGACTAGAGAGATGGGGAAGAGTTGTTCTGTTCATGTAAAATTCAGAGATGAACATCAGGGTTCTGCCCTCCTCTAGTATTGGGACATTTAAGAAATCTTTCCAAGTTGTGTCTGGTTTTGACATTTATCTTGCTGAGCAGAGCTGGGCCCTTTCCAGGCATACTGGCGGCAGTTGAGTGATATGGTGTAGTCTTTATTTCTTCATTCTTTCCTTAAGAATATCTGAAATAAATCTAGTGTTCCCGAACAAAGAGTGAGGATTTGTGAGAATTTGGAGCCTGTCAACATGTAAAATTCCTGTCACTGCTGCTTTTGTCATGGTTTTGCCTAAGCAGCACAAAAAGATTTGCAGATACTTGTTTTAAATGTGTGGAAGAAAATCCAGAAATTTGTGACTTGGCATAAGGACAGAGATCCATATTGGTTCAAAGAGCTTCATCTTAACAAAAGGTTGAATTTTGATTTAATTTTCACACTACTGTAAATCTTAACTCTGTGGAAAGCTGTTCATTTATTCCAGAATTATACTAGCATGACAGAGTAGAAGATCCTTCATTAGTTTTGTCCAAAAGCAAAGGCTGAGTATCCAGGTAACTGAGTTGTTGTACTTAAAGAAGTAAATTAGCCTCTATATTGTGTTCTCCTTCCAAGAAAACCTTTGTAAGAGGTTATTTGCTTAAGATTTGGAAGGATTTGCAGCCAACCTTGCCTGCCTTTAGCCAGCCTCTCTGTGTGAGCTGTGTGCCACTGCCTGTGGCTTATGCTGTGGAGCTGATGCCCAAGGGGGTGATTGGGATGTCTGCACACTGGCCCGGTTCCCTCTTTGTTCACGCTGTCACTTTTCCCCTTTGCCAGAATTATCCGCTGTGTTGGGTATGGCTCTCATGTCTCAGGGAAGGGTCACTCTGAGGCACCTCCTTGCATGCTGGTACCAAGTGTGGTGTGTGCCTAACTCCGGAACAAGCCATGGGTTCCATGGGAGACTTGGGTACAAGGAATGAAGCAGGTCTGCTGCGCCTCTGCCCCTTCCTTTCTCTCTGATCACTCACAAATTCAGAAGAGCAAAGCTTGACTTCTGCATTTTGGTTTATCCAAGGGAATGCCGTACATTTGTATTACCTTTTTATAATGGCTCATCTTAGCACTTTGCTTGCTCTTGTTACCTAGGAATTTTTGAATGGTATTTCTGTATACATGTGTTTAAGCATTTTGGGCAGTGATTTTCCTCCTAGTTGTATAATAATCTTTATTTGCTCAAGTATTTTTAGTTAAAACACTTTAAATTAATCAGTTTAATAACTCATAATTGAAATGTCCATGTGACTTAGTGTAAAGCGTCTATTAGGCTTCTTTCTAGCACAATGGGAAAGGAAGAAAGTGCACCTTAGCTTTTCCCTGGAAGAGTAAGAAAGGAGAATGCAAATGAAATTAGGTTAATAAAATTTGAAAGTAAGCATTGACAACATTTCTGTAAGTGATGGCTGTAAACTTACGCAATTACCTCCCAAGTGCTATTTGTTTCCTTTCAAGGCAAGCAACAGGGAAGACAGATCTTCACTCCAGGAAACAAATTGCAGTTTAAATATGTGGCTTCTTACATTCATCATTTTCTTTTAAGTCCTGACAGTGTACCTGTACTGTTTATGATACAGCATGAATTCGGCAGTAGAAAGAGATGACAGGATTTGGAAAATATTTTTTACAAGCTATGATGTTTTTATTTCCTTCAGAAATAAATACCTTCCCTCAGAGGGTAACTTACTTTCTTCAGTATAATTCTATTTGTATCTTTGACACATCTGTTCCTCTTGGTGTTGAGGTGCTTTTACAGGATGAATTATATAATAATTGCAGAGTGCCAGGGCTAGATGCTGCCACCAGCTGGGTGTGGATGGTGGCAAGGACAAGCAACCTGGATGAATTGCTGCTGTCTTGCCTTTTAGCCTGGTGCACATATCTTGGGGAATATGAATGGAAAATGAGGTCTCCCTGCCTGATAAATCCTTTACTGTAATTCTGTTGGGATACGGGGATTGGTGTTTCATCTTTTTCTTTACATGATCAGTCTAGTAAAATTATAGTTTAGAGATCACTGAATGAACCTGTTTGTCTGGTGAAGCAGCTCTGCCTAACAATCCTAACTTGTTCCTATTTACCAGGATAAGTAGGGGAACTTCATTTTCACTAAAAAGAAGTGCTCATAAAATATTAATTCCATTTGTGTGAATTCAAGTTCTTTTCCCTCTGTGCGCTCTCTTATGGCTGATAAAAAAGCCCTTATCTGTAAAGACTGAGCAAATTTATTTCAATCATCTTTCTGGCATGCAGAAAAGAAAAAGAGGGTAGCTACAGTGAGCAGAAAAATTGGTGTTGAGGAGTGTGCAAATGAGTTGTGCTTGCCACGAGTGAGAGCTGTGTAGTTGACTGAAGTATTTTTCAGGAAAAAAATGTTTGAAATACAACAGGATTTTTTTTCCTGTAAAGAAGAGAAGAAAAACAGCTCTTTAAAGATTTGTTAACCTTACAGCTCCTGCTTTATATTGGAGGAATTTAGATGTAGATTACCTTAATATATGCACTTGTCACTGGAATGATATCAGTAGGAAAATATCGGGATTTTTAATTAAAAATGGTTTTACTAATGATAACCATTTACCAATATACTGTACTGTAAATGAATAATTGAAGAGTACAGAAATAAATGTATCTTGGGGATTTAAGTGAGGAGTTTTATAATACTATGACTGTGTTTCAGTTCATGTGATTCTATAAGCTGAAGCATACCTTAATATATCTTATATTGGGAAAAGATACTCAACTGTTTCTTAACTTGGACAGCTGAAAGAAATGAAGTTAACCCAAAACCCTGAATAAACATCTGTCCTGAGTATGCAAGTATCTGATGAAGCAAAGCCACAAAAGATGTGAATAACAATGCCTCATTAGCTATAATTTGTTTCAGTTCAATTTTGTCATTGCAGTCTGTTTCAATTCGCAAATTAGCATGCCAGTGGCCTTTTACTGCATTCATTTGAATTTTTTCAGGGAGCAATAGCTAACTGATTGGGAGGTCTCAGACCAGATGGCAAGCAACTTGGAACATGATTCTGATTCTCCTTACATAAGGAGAAACAAGAAATAGTGTTTATACAAGTGAAACTTCATGTAGAATAAAATTGTTTCACAGGCAGCAGTAAGAAAACCATCGTGTTTGCCCTACTCTACAGAAAGTCTCACAAAGATAGACTTTCAAATTTATTCAATTTCAATTCCATTCACATGCCATTTAAATTTCTAAGTGAGCTCAACTTTTCAAAGCTTCAGTTAATGTTTTGAGACAAATCTTACCCTGGTACAACTGTATTGAAATTGGTAGACTTAAACTCAGAATTCAATTGGCTCTTAAATTTTGTTTTAGTCTTTTTAGCTCAATGTAAAACAAGTGCCCAGAGAACTCATATGTTGCATAAATTTATATTTTCTTTTAAAATGGACTTGAGTTGTAATCTAACCTGAATTTTAAGTGTATTGGTTTTGTTTTTTCTTCTGCTTTTTATTCTATTCCTTTTTCTAGGGGTATTTGTCCAAAATATAGTTAAGCTTTATGTGATTTCTTGGAAGGCAAAATATTTCAAAAGTCATATTTAAGCTATGCAGCATTCTTTCTTCATAATGATGAAAGTACTGTCAAAACCTTTGGGAGAGCTCAATGTATCTACTCAAAACTAAGATGGATTTGTTTTTTTTATTTTTTAAGATCAAGGAAGTTCAAGCTTTATCTCAAAGTAGTAGCTGCTAATCCAGATATGAATTAAAAGGACACTCAATTCAATACATGGATCAAAAATCATTCTATGAAGTAGTTTTGCAACATTGTAATTTGTATATTTTGTACCTTTTAAGTGTGTAAACTGGTGAGAGATGAGCTCTCTTATAGTGTTACCAGCACTGATTGTGCACTGATGGTGCTGATTCCTGTGAAGCAGCTGAGGTGAGGGAAACTCCTGTAACATCTTGATATTTCTTGAGATGCCCAACCATAGAGAGAGAGGTGAAACTTGTGTACCCTAGCTGAGTTACAGCCAGTGCAGTGCATCTGGGTGATGTCACATTTCTGGGAATGCTCAGTCAATCCTTCCATTTGTTGAGAAGAGTACTGGGAAAAAAAGAGAGATGAGATGTTTCATTCCACTGCGAGCTTTGCTAGAAACCCTTCTGTGAGAGGGTTTCTGTTGGCCTGAACTTACTTACCCAGTCTATGCTTTTGTCTTCCTTCTACTTTTAGTCTGTGAAATGAACTGCCTGGCCAAGACTGTTGCTATTTAAGAGTGACTTGGAAGATCAGGGATATGTTGTGTTGCCACTGACTCAGCAGTTGCCTGCTGCACATATGTCAGAATGACTGAGGCTTCGGCAGCCAGCCAGAAGCCATTTGTAACATATTTCTTCAGGGAACTCTGCCGTGGTGGGAAAGAGTTGGTAGACTTCAATTGCCAGACTCCCAGTTTGTGAAATATGTCTTCAGTGTCTTTTAACACTGGCCTTTCAGAGTAATTTTTGTTCAGTTTTGTCTACAAAATCCCATTATTGGTGATTGAATTAAATGATAAAGAGATAAAGCAACGCTGAGCGACTTAATGAGAATGAAATCTTAAGTAGGTTTGCCCTGAGCAAATGTGTAAAGAGAGCTTGTGCATGCCATAGCCACCTCTCCATGAGGGCACCTGGCAGTTCTCTGGGAGCACAGGCAGACAGGAAACAACTATTCTGCTCGTGCATGCATGGATAGGTTTTAACAACTTGTTTTGACCTACAGTGGAAGGAGGCACAGACATGTAGAAGTGTTTATCAAAAGTACCTGGATGGAGAAGCACTTGATGCAGAGCAGGCATCAAGTAAGAACCTGGCTCGTTCCATAGTCCAGGTAAGTATCACAGCCTTTCACCTGTTCTGGAAGAGTTCACCTTATAAAAAATAATAGCTGGTAAAATTGTCCTCAATTTAAATGGTGCCAGAAAAACTGGAGATACTCTGTTCCTGCTTTCAAACTGCAGTGAGATTAACTTTGAATGAACTCAGAGATAAAAAGGGACAATTTAAAATGTTGTCAAATTCCATTTGAATTACAAAAAGGCACCAGAAGGAAGTAATTTTATTGTTCTAAGCCAAAACTTTCAAAAGGTTAGTGTTAAAAAGACAAACTTGTGATTTTTTGAATACTTGTGACTATGTGGTCTGATACTGTATTTAATTACACAGTCACTAAACACTTCTTTTGGAAGTGTGTCATTGATTGAATGGAATTTAGAATATTCAGTTAACTGGTGTATGCTGTTTTTTTCATCCTCTTCCAACATATTTGAGGGGTTGAACATACTACATGTTACTGTTATCTGCATTGAAGACCATGTACATTTCTTTCAGATGCCTTTATATATTGTGAAGTTAGAATCTGGAATGCCTTAGTTATGAGATAAATGGGGCTGTTTTGCAGCTTGAAGAAAGGGAGATTATGGCATAGGTATGAAAACAAAAGTATTATGGAAAAAATAATAAATGAGCTGAACTGTTTCAATTAAAACTTATGTGCAGAGGTCCTGTGGCAGGAAAATGACTCTTTGGAGGGAATCTTCACATGGCAGTGTTTGCTAGTTAAAATGGGCTGAAATAAGTTCACGTAGAAGCAGCATCATTCCCAATTCTAAAAAATGCTGTAGCCCTGTCCTATAACAACAGCAGACCTGCTTGTTGATGCTCTTAACATACATAGTTTTTCATTCAGCATTTCCTTCCCTGTTTTGTTTGTATATTTTGTCTAAGCAAAAGTTAGAGTAATATAGGAATTATATTTGAGAAAAGAAACCCCAAACCCCCAAATGTCTGAGGGGGTATGGCAGAGATAACTCATGAATCATATGTCAGTGTAAGTAGTATGGAGAGTAATGGAGATTATTTGAGGCCTTCTTTAGTGGCATATTTTTACAATAGGATTCTAGTGAGTGACCAGTGTTGTAAGCTGTGTTGTACCAAGCTTTTAGCATGGAGATGGGACACAAATTGATAACATGGTTATGCTATGCTGTTTGCAATACCTGTTGCACTTTGCCTGGAATCACAGCAGACCTGTTGCTGTGCTGCTTTTTATGCTTTTTTGGCTTTTAAGAGAAAGGATACCAAAAATGTATTGGTTCATTTGGCTGAATTAAACACATAATATGCACAAGAGCTAAACTAGTCCTAGTAACTACATCAAAACTTTGGATTTTTCTAGACTTTTAAGGTGGCGAGGTGAACGGGGTGAAGGGTCTAAGCAGTTACCATTTGGTCTGTGATCCCATTGCATGAACTCTGACAAATCTGCTCACAAGAAATGCAAGAGGGCTGGTATTGAAAAAGGTATCTTAGTGTTGTCATGTGTTCCAGAAGACTTTTAGATGTTGCTGGAGGTGTTACTCTCAAAGATGTTTGTGATAAAAGAACTCAAGACTGAATACTTCAGTTCTTCCCTCCAAGAATTGAGGCTGTTTACAGTGGTGCCACAGTTGAGCCCTCTTTGGGTGAACCATTAGGACTAAAGTTCGTTTTCTTTTAATTTACGAAGACTTGCAGTGGTTTGTTTCATGATGATCTGTGGGAAGAAGGATGTTGGAATTGGCCCACATAAGCATATGCAAGTAACTGTCATGGTTTACAGGGGAGTCTGTGGCAGAGTAGCAAGTTGAATTTGGGCTTTCTGAGGAAAAGTCTGGAGTCATGCCCATAGAAACAGCCTAGGTTCACTCTGACTAATCTGTATAACTGGAGGAGACCTCCTCCTAGGTGTTTGGTTTTGATTGTCAGTAGTAGAGAAATGCTAAAACTTAGAGCACACCCCTTAAAAGAATCTCTTCGAACGTTTGGTGTCTCCATGGCACGTGCCATTTCTGACTCACCAGTGTAGTTAGAAAAATGTGTTATCACAAAGTTGCTGAGCCTTTTTCCTGAGCAGCTGAATAAACTGCTTTCTTGAGGCAAATATTGTTGTACCGTGCATGGAAATCTTTATCGCCGCTTAGTCTGGGGCTTAAAGATTTCTTGCCTTCCTTTCCTCTTCCCCTCACCCCATCTGCTCCAATTCAACCTCTTACCAAAAGGCTTTAGTGTAACAAAATATGTGAGATAAGTAGTCTTTGGAAGCCGGTGCACGTATCAGAGCAGAGGCAACATTTTCAGTTGGTCAGCATAGAGCAGACCACATCTGCAAATCTATAATGAAATTAAAAGGTGTTTCAGACACCCTGACACTCAAATTCCTACCAACAACCTATTTTTCCTCTGTTTAAAAGAGGCACTAGTTAATGGCCATTCTTCCTTTTTGGCACAAATACTTATTAATTATTTCTTCATGCAGTCCATCTGTGGATTTGATGAACACAGAAAGGAACAAGTGAGACCATAATTTAGCAACTGCTAGTATGAGAGCATACAGGGTTGCTGAAAAGGCTGGGGAATTACCAAGAGCAGGATCAAATACCTTTGGCAATCCTTGGCACCCAGTGTGTTCTGAATATACCATTTAGCCTGTCTCCAGCCAGTTTATGTGTCCAAATAACTTACCCTGACAACCAAAGCTGGCTCCTTGCACACATCACAAGACTGTGGAAGTGGACAGAACAAGCAGCCTACTAGATCTGGTGCTTTTACTCACAGTGAACTTCACTTACACTGGTTCTGTTTGCTCCCTTGAAGTTGAAGATAGGTCTGGGTCTTCAGAGTTGGAAATGAATATCAACTTGCTTTCCTGGAACAGTTGTAGTATCATTCAATAGGATGTCTCTTATTTTTTGAGAGACCCATATACCAGAGAGCTCTATATTCTCAATTAAGCCACAGCCCCTTTGGTTTTCAATATCCTCTGATTGATGAGAGGTGATTTTTTGTGCTTGTTAGCATTTCTTTGGTTTTATGTTTTCTTCCTTTCTTTGTAATTGTCTGTAGTCCTTGTTGAATTTGACTGTGTTAACTTGTTCGCAGGTATCTGGATAAAGTTTGAAGGCTGGTTATTTTTACATCATTGCAAATTAGCTGTGTTCCTGTTCATTCATTGACTGGGATTGTAATGGAGAGAAAAAAAGAAAATTCAAGAATGCAGTAGTATGAAAGGTGGCAAAGATTCCCACACCTGCTTTTCCAGTTGCCATTAAAGTAACACCTATGAACACCTGGATCTCCTTTACTCAGAAAAGGGACAGTACAAAACTGTTAGTAAAAGAGGTTCCTGGCCTGGAACTGCTTAGAGAAAATCCCTTTTACAAGGGAGGTATTTTTGTCCCTTGGTATCACATCTCAGCAGCCTTTCATTGCATAATGTGGGTTTATGTTCATGCCACTATTCTTGCTAGGCTTTTCCTATACTGTAGAAAAATACTGATTTATTTATCATATTTTTGTTTTGTCTTTCAAGTTTATTTTTCATTTAGGAAGTTTTGATTAGATTTTTTTTTCTTGAGTATATCATAATTCCTAAACCCAAAATGGCCACAGCGCGGAGTCCCAGTTCATCACTCACCCCAATCCAGGCTCTTCAAGGTGGGTGGTGTCTGCTCATTTTGTTCGAAAGTCAGTCTCATGTATCTCCTCTGTACTCGCCCACTTGTCTGCGTTGGTGTGGCAGGGAGGAGATGTTTCATTTGGCAGGCTGCGTTTGAGGGTTTTCCCTGCAGAGGCCTTCATAGCTCCCTCCCCCAAAGAGTCTTTTGCAAAGGTGCTGCTGATGTTGCAGTAAAGCTGTTTTCCTTGTGGACCTTCACAGGGATGTAGGAGTGGGCAAAAAAGAGCTGAGCAGAACTGATTTGATTGCAAATCACAGCAAATCTGTGGCCACAGAGAAACTGAGGCAGGAATGGGAGTTACTCTGTGACTGCTGAGAGGACTTGAGAGGAAAGGGGGACGTGATAGAAGTCTGAGAACTGTTTACCACAATATTTCAGGAACCCAAATAATGACGGTTGTTTCTTTCTTTCTTTCTTACTCTGGTTAAAGTGCAGACATCTGTAGTTTCAACTGCAGAATGAGGAACTACTCAGGCAAATAATTAAAAATGCACACCAGATAAAAGCAATTCAAAACAGCTGTCTTCCCTTCTGAGGAACTTTGAATGAGTCTCACTTGTCCAGGATTACTTGCCATGAATAAGGGGCAGGTAATGCAGAACAGCAAAAATGTTGATGAAGCTAGTTGCTTGATGTGTTATTAGAAAAAGAGGGTGAAATAGAGGACTAGACGTGAAATTAAAAAGGAGGACATCAAATTCTACATTAAATAACTTTTAATTTCATAGAATAGTATTTGAAAAATGCCATTAGAGGAATGTAAAGCTTTGAGCTGTTGAAAGGATCAAACAAGTAGTTTATAGATTTGCGTTATGGCTATCAATCCAGCAAAGTCAAGACAGCACCAGATAACTCAAAACTTCATGGACTAGTAGTAAGGGAAACATTTCTTATTATTGTGTGTACAGAGTTTCTGTAAAGAAAAAAATATTAATAATCTGTATATATCAAATCCATGTTATTTGAATCCTTTTTACTTTCATTATTTTGTTGTGAGGCAGGATGCACACATTAGTTTCATAGAGCAGGAGATGAGTTGAAGTGAAAACAGGTTCCAACCAGGTAGATCAGTCTTGGGATGGGAACACACTGTGCTGAATTGCCCACACAGCACTGCCAACGTATGTGAGTCATGAGCACCAATGCCACTTCCATTTATAGACTCCTTAGGAACAGAGACAGCTATAAATGCCATGGACTGGCAATTTTTTAAAAGAAGGTTTGGACTCAAAATGTTGAGCTCCAGAGGACTAATTAAATCAACACAAGATGCCCAAAGTAATTCCCCTTTGAGAAATTACTGAAGTTGCCAAATACAGCTCCCATCCTCTAAGGATGTGCCAAGGCTTCAATAATTGCTTTCATCCCCAGAGCACTCAAGCCATCAGAAATGTTCACATGAGACATTAACAATGAAATATGAAGTTTAGAATATCAGTATTTTGAAGTACAAACTTCTTGAAACAAAATGTTCGGCTCTTATTTTTCTAAGGGAAAATTCCAAAATTTCAACAGTAAATTATATCAGATTCACATTCTGAAAATCCCCAGGCTAAAAGGTTACTCAGTTACAGTTATTTCACCTACTAAGGTGGTAACAGTTGGAAAGAGTAGGGTACCTTGACCTATATGCATGTACTCTCTGTGGAGTATGAGCTGTGAGTAACCATGTAGTGTAACACACTTTGACAGGTTGAGAACACCATACATAATATGCATATATTAACCTAATACTTATGCACATACTTCATATATATGCATATGTTTTAGGTAAATTAATTTACATTTCCACACACCAAGTGTTTATTGAGAAACCAGGCAAATAACCAAGAAACTAATAGAATAGGAGTTCTAGATTCCTCTTCCATCATCTTATGGAAAGAATGGTCTTCATGGCTGATATAATTCAAACTGCAAAATATGCACTGTAGATGAGGCCTTTGTGCCTGAAATAATTATCAGACACTCAAATGGGGTATTTGTTGTTTCTGTTTTTTCCATTTAGATGAATATTCTTCTTCCTCCCACAGTAAAAAAGAATTTAGGGGATGCTACTTTTCAAATGCATATACCATGTACGTATATCCGTATGTATATTTTTACAGATATATCTACATCTAGGATTGTTTCTCAACATCAAAATTTATCACTTCTCAACAGAGGGAGTTTCCAGATGGGAGCACCTGCCATGGCAGAGCACACACACAATGTCACGTATTTAAGACCTGTGGATGTTGTTCAGGCTGAGAACTTGAAGTTGTCACTTGTGTCCTATATGAATGTCTTAACCTTGAGGCAATTTTTGGGATGTTACAATTTCCGTCTCTCTTGTGAAAACAGTTCTGCTTTATGTAAGTAATTAAAATACTAATTGAATCTGGATCTTTCACAACTTGAGATAAATCCCATAACCAGTAGGCTTAGAAAAGCAGCCTAGTTAGCCCTGTGAATGTGTAATTAGTTATACAAGATGAGGTTACTCCAGTAGAATAATTGAGAGCAGCTCACTTGAGAATAGCAGAGAAGCTGGTAATTAGTGCACTCACCTAGTCTGTAGGAGAGCCACTCGTTCCTAGTAGGACTTAGCCTGTGCTGGGATTTGAAGTATGGCATCTTGGATTTCCAGTGATGCTATCACTGGTTAAATTGTGGGAGAAAGCTCGCCTAGATTTTCATAAGAATTTTCAGAGGGTTTGGGGTGTTTCTGGATGAAGAGAAAAAGAGATCCTTAAATTTTTTTTGCAGCAGAAGAGTTTCTTCTTGCATAGCTCTATTAAGATTAACAGCACAAGAAAGTCAAGAACTTAAAACAATTATCGGTAATGATTCCAGAAATACTTATTATTAAATATTATAATTTATGATGATGCATACTGAAAGTCACTCTTGTTGCTGATAGGAAAAATAGACAATGGAAAACATGATGTTTTCATTGGCCTGTATTTGTGTCTTGACTTCTTGTAGTGTTTTCACGTTTTTCGTTCTCCTGACATGGAAAAGCCTTAGCACTCTGTTTATAGTAGATTCTGCATACAGCAGTTCCTTTGGGAAAACAAAACTCAAATCCCTAGGAAATGTTGCAGCCTATCTTGCCATAGGATGTGACAAACTTCCTCCTCACGCAGTACAAGGGGTCTGCCTGCAGTCCTGCTGGCAGCTCTCTGCAGTCAGGTCCCAGACACTTCTGATATGGGCTCTTCCCTTCCACGTGTTCTCTACCCACAGGATGGATCAGTAAAGAGTACTGGCAAAACATTGTGGAGTAGTTTGTGCTGCCCACATTCTTAACTGTAATTGTTCCTTGGAATGAAGGGAAAGCTCCCCTCCAAAACAGACTGGAGGTGTGTCCAATATATGCAGAAACAACCTGAGCTCCAAAATAGATTAGCTCCTTACAGTACTTTGACATAACACAAGCTCACAGAAAGTCTTTTTGTCCTCTCTAAAGGTGCACTATTTGCACAAAATCTATCCTGCCTTACAAAATAAGAGGGTAAGTGCTCCTGCAGTTAATTGGTGGCTTGGGAATTTAGTAGATAATATAATCCAACTTATGCAAAATTGTGCTTTAGTGGTCCAATACTTTAAAATGCTGAATCTGCCTATAAAGCTGATCTGTTCTAATACCTGCTTTGGTTGCCTAAGAGCAGTTTGCCTCCACAATGTGTACAAGAGAATGGATAGATTGAGGCTGATTTAAGTTTCTGTTAAAATGTGTTGCATATTTAATTGGAAAATGGTTGCTGTCCTTAACTGCAAAGTCTCTTGGGTCTGTAGTCTCCTCTCTAATTTTTTTTTATTGAACATTCCATTGTGTTGCCTGGTGCCAGTGAATCATCCCAAAATGTGCTCTGTTTCTCTCACCTAAGCAAAACTGTGATGCTGTGCCAGACTTGACTGGAGCAGCCTTCTGACTATGACAGAGAAATAGATGGCTCCTTCTGCGACAGCACCTTAATACTTCTTGGCAGTTCTTTTTGGCACTCAGAGGCAAACGTTACTGAAGAATCCTCATGCTGCCTTACTGCTCTATCTGATGTTCAGTAGTGGGAAGCACTAAAGGGAAGCCTAGATCCACTACAGTGGGTAGATATATTAAGTTCAGTGGTAAGGTGAACTATTATTTTTATTGTAACTCCGAGCTGTCTGATGCCTGTGTGTCAGTGTCCTCATTTGAGATATTTTGAAGGTTTGGATGTAAGTTGTTTCCACTTTTGCACCTGTGGACTTAGTCAGGAGACCAAACAGTTTCTCCAGTGTCAGGGTTCCACAATTTTCTTTGTCAATTAACTGAAGAGGCACCTCTATTCTTTTATTCTTCTAGGTCTCCTTGCACTTGCACTCATACTTCAGGCTATCATTTGACATTCTTAAAGCATGTGCAGATGTCATCTGTCACTTCCTCCTTGTTAGGCTTTAATATTTAATGTTCATATGCTCAGCCTATGATATGTGACACTTTTTCTATCCAAGGGATTCTGGATTTCTCCCATGAGGTTGTAAAGTTCGCCTTTATTGAATGCAGTTGTAGAGTTCTGTGACTTTGCATTGGCAGGGAGAACAGATCTAATAATGTGATTAAAATTTTTTTATTTAATATCAATTTTAATTCATGCTTCTTCTTTTATCCCCCTCCCTAAATTCTTAGAAGTTTATCAAAGCCTCTTTCTGACCTTGGTTTGCAGTGCTTGAATTGCAGGAGGGTTTATTCATCATCATATGGTCTGCTTCCTTAAAGATAAGATAATACAAATGTAATGATATTCCTTTATCTACTGTGGAGCTGGCTTGAAATAATTAATAGGTGTGGGTTTTGGCTTCACTCTATATAAAGTGACCAATATGTTTTGCTATGTCTGCTAATAACTGATCTGTTTATTCCATTTGGGAAATGAAGTGAAAGTCACCCAAATGTGCCTTCTCCGTTGCTCACTGGGCTGGTTTTGTTGCACTCCAACGATGGCCAATATTAACAATAACAGGGGTATTATGCATTCTGGTTTTGTTCCAGTCATGATCACAAACAACTGGACTGTCTGACAGGCTTTTTGAAAATCTCTAACATTTTTCATGAATGATGCTTGTCACTTTACATTAGGTGTATAAAATGAGAACAGCCACTTGACACTTGGCTTAAAATCTGCTTGGTGCTTTCTGGCCTGGAAACATACTTGCTTCTAAACAGGTTGTAGAAGGAAATTGCTCTTGATTTTTATTTCCCCTGTTCCCTGGTGTGGAGAATAATACAGGGTTTTGTTAGATGTTGAGGCTGACAATGCTACCATCGTCTGAAATGCCTGCTCTGAGTCTTTCTTCAGTTCCATTGATGTCCTTTGTACTTTCCATATTCTTATAAGCATGAGGTGACTAAAAGTTTATTTGCCCCTTACTTAGCAAATGCTCTCTATTAAATTATTACTTTTTTATTTACTCAGTTTTATAATTTCTGGCACTTTAAGTTTTTAAATTTCTCTGTCAGAAGACCTATATTGTCAAATCTAGTCCATCATTTAGGCTTGATCAGTTAAAGACAATTTAAGCATATTATGATTGTTAATTTTCATTTGAGCTTGTAATTTGTTGAGAATTTTACTGCTCATCTGTTAGACAGGAGTGCTGATTTAAAAATCACCCATTGGCTGTTTAGTCTTTTTTTTGGAATAATTTTGCCTTTCAAGCTATATTTCTCTCAAGGTTTTGTCCCTTGCTNCAGTTAAAGACAATTTAAGCATATTATGATTGTTAATTTTCATTTGAGCTTGTAATTTGTTGAGAATTTTACTGCTCATCTGTTAGACAGGAGTGCTGATTTAAAAATCACCCATTGGCTGTTTAGTCTTTTTTTTTTGGAATAATTTTGCCTTTCAAGCTGTATTTCTCTTGAGGTTTTGTCCCTTGCTTTTGGTTTGGTTTTTGGTTTTGTTTTTTTCTCCCCTCTTATATTCTTATTATCTAGACTTTGGCTTTCTTTTTGTTGCTGCTACTAAATTAATAATAGAAATTTATTCCTTCCTTTTTCATTTAATTCTCTGTGGAAAAGTCTTTTTACTTTTCTACTTGTGCTATGAATAATTGTGGTTACCACAAGAGGCATAAATCTTCAAGACAATTTTTACCTTTCAGGCTTACAGCTATGAACTGTAAACTTGAATTAATTTTTTGAGGTTCTTGTCTTTGATTTTTCACTTTAGCCATATATTGATTATTGTTGCAGCCTGTATTTGCTTGTTTATGTGCATAAATATTTGCTGAGGGATTGTAAAGTTAACTTTTAATCAAATAATTTATATATAAAGTTTTACATTAATTACAGTATTGCTTTCTATTTTCCTGCTAGAAAATAGGGATAGACTTGTGAATTTTTCTTGTGGAAGAGACATAGTTTTTTGTGAGAAAAATATTTTGATAATCAAATTAAACGTAGCTTGAACCAAGAATATCTGCACCACCTTGGAGATACCAGCTCTTTTGTCATGAGGGAAATAGACTTCAGGGTTGATGATGGTTTAATGCTTTTCAGCTGTTTTGTAAAGTGAATTTTTTAAGTATTCCAGTGATAAGCGTTTGGAAACAAAATCTGTTTCTTCAGTGGTGTGCTGGAAAGGTTTTGTTCATGCTTTGTAACTGAATGTTAGTTCAAACTGTCGTGCCAGGGTGTGTGCTTATTGAGGTTCTCAAATGCCATTTTAAAATCCATCTAGTTCCTTGCTTGTCCTGGCAATATTTCTAGTTATTTAAGATGCCTAATTTCACATTAAGGCAACTGACTTCTGTTCCTCCCTCATACCTAGTATTCAATTTCTCTGCAAAGAATTTGCAAGTATGAACACTCCTGCTCTAACAACAAGGCAAGGTCAAAGAATTTTTATGCTACAGCACCAATTAAAGTCTGTGCAAGGGTGTTCCATTATTTTAGAGAGAGACCTATTTTGAAAATCAATTAACTGCTGTCACCTCAACTCACCAACCCATCAATGCTCCCTCTAGTTCACTGCCTGAGAGAAAAATAATAAAAAAGAACACAGTGTTTCTACTGGAAAATGTTGTAGTTTGACCTTTTCCCATGTGCCTCTTCATCATGCCTGAGCCTTGCTGCGTTACGATTTTTTAAATTTTTATTTTTAAATATAAGAAGTGTGCTACTCTTACTAGGAATTCACTCACAGTGGCAGTGACAATGCACAAGCCTCCAGTTCTACAGCCACTTGCTGTGATAGATCAGCTTAAGCCAGCTCAGAGCAATTCACTGGATTATGAAAACAGCTGCCAGAGCTAACAAGCCTCAAGTGCTCATTGTGGCAGTCTGGATACGGGTAGTGCCGAGCTGCTGTGAGCTGTGGTGAGGATGCCTTTCTATAGGTAATGCTGTATGTGGGTCAGTTTCAAACACTCAAAATCCAATTAAGACTGAGGGCTTTCAATTTGCCCTTCAGCTACCATGAGGGCAAAATAATCTCATTTTTGGAAAGAAAACTGTCATTATAAATGTTTGTCTTGACGTTGTCTGTGGAAGACATTTTTTACAGCAAACTGTACCTTCTTCACTCTGCTCACAAGCAAAGATGAATATCAGTGCAACACTGGGATTTGCATACTTACAGAAAATACACTAACTTGGTAATATAATTCAAAAAAATAATGTTGAAAAAACCAAAACCAAACAAAAAAATTTGGTAGTAAATGTTTTAGTGTGGATTTTACCTATTCAGAATGCTCAGGTGGTCACATACTAATTTAGTACACACATAGACAGGAGCCAGTTGAAAAACATGCAAATTGGATGTTTTATTGCTCCTTTTATTATTTCAAGCCCTAAATGCATAGTCCTTAGCCCACTCAACTTTTGTATTTTCCCATTATATATGCATCCACAATGTGATGAATGCAAATGCTTAGTAAATGGCTGTAGTAATACTGTGTACTCCAGCAGCAACATCCCTTTAGGTCTCTTGAAAGCCTCTTGATGCTTGGTACTCAGGTTACAAGAATTTCTGTATCAGAGACAAATTGAAGCATCCAAGCCACATGAGAGCTTTTCCCTTATCTGTGGGTGAGTATTGTTACAGTCCAGCAAGATTAAAATTGAATTTACTCACATTAAAAAAAAAAATTAAAAATCAGCACTTAAGAATTTCTTTGGCTATTAGAAGAGCTCATAAACGGATTCAGAAACCTGAATTATCTAAAAATCTAACGTCGAAGAAGGGAGTTATATTTCTCTTTGTCTATAAGAATTGTGTACTATCGCCAATTGAAATGTTTTATATTCAGTAAAATGAGTACGAGAGTGTCAGCATTTGCAGCACTTCCTACACGTCACATTAGGTGACTGTAACAGCAAATATTACAGTAATTTGGCTGAGTTGTCTGAGATAAAGTGCTCACTGCATTGATTGATCCGTGGTTAGGACTTCCAGGTGCTGTGTGATACAGCTGGCAATATGCCAGTTTCAGGCAAGGTTAAATCCCAGCCATACAGACAACTTTCCATGCTGGATGTTAATGGTGATCCAGTTCAACTGATGGTTACCTGACAACTAAAATGAGGAAAGAACTCTGATGAATTGAGACTGGGAACAACTGACTAATTAGGTGACTGTTCATTTATTAGTTAATTCTTTTTTATGCAGTAATCAGGATTATTTTTTTCTCTCCTTTCATAGCAGGAACTTAAGATATGAAGCTAATGCAATTATACCTTCAGAGATAAATGATGTGAAAATCTTGCAAATCGCTCCTAGTGCTTCAGACAGTATGATTAGAGGTTTTCCCTTGAGGGGGTTATGTTTTATAATTGTGCATTTGGTGAAAAATCTGCAGTGGGAGAATCTTGTTTGAGTTAGTGTATGGATAACAGAAGAACTACTGTTTTTAGGACTTTGAAATTTATTGTTATTTCTTGAAATCTGTGACTGTCTCTCATAAAATTTAGTAAACAGAATGGAAATAAGAGGATCCTTTCAAAAAGGAAGAAAAGTTTGGGAAATGAGAAAAAGCAGTGAATTAAATGGTAATCTTTTTCAGTATAGGGAACTTACTACTGAGACCTGTACTATTTATAAATATATAAAAAGAGGCAAGGAAAACAATTAATTTGGTGGTACTATGTCACTGAGGATAAAGAGAAGTGTTGGTAATGAAGAAGTGGCAGGACCTTTCACGTGCAATAAAATGGCAGATGATGTTGAGTACAGATAAATGTAACCTATTGCATGTGTGAAAAAAATACCAGTTTTATGTTCACAGTAATTGGCCCTGGGTTGACCATTGCTGCTCAGGGAAAGAATGGTGCTGGTGTTATTACCCCAGTTCCATGAAAATGTCAGCACAGCACATGGTAGCTATGCAAAACACAAGACACTACTAGAAAATATCAGAGAAAAGTAGAGAACAAAATGTCTTCTTGCCATTGTAGGATTGTGTGGTGCACCAATGGCTCAAATCTCCAGTCCTCCCACAGTTCAGAAAAGTGGTACAGAAATGAGAACAGCATGGAGATAGGCCATTAGGGTAATCTAAGGTGTTCTTTGTGAAGAACAACTAAATAACCCAAAACTCTTGGCTTGAAAAGGAGACAGTTGAGGAAAATGAGATAGAAACTTGCAGAATCATGGTACTGGGACAAGATTAACACGGGCTGGCCAACTTCTCTCCTACTGCAAGGGCATGGGGCTGCCAGATGAAAGTAGTGGGGGCTTCTTTAGAGCACTGAAATAAACTTCTGATTTATTGTCTTGTAATTAAGCTGTGGAACTCCTTGCTTCCAGAAGCTAATAATGTATGTGGGTTCAAATGGGACTGTATAAAGTAATGGCATAAGAAATGGTAACTGTTAAATGAAAACTAATTTTGTCTCAGAAATTTTCTGACCCATGGGAAAATACAAGAAGGATATTAGAAATATCAGAACACTTGTGGCAGGTTCTCTTGCTTTTTAGACTTCTGCTACAGCCTTCTGTTGAAGAGGAAATATTTGTTTCTGTGGGTCATTGGTCTGAGCCGGTGTGTTTTGTTCCAAGGCCCTTGCTTCCATCTTCATTGTCGCTTGCTCCAGATGCAGGGCAGGCCTCTCCAAGATTCATTATCCATTTCTACATCTATGCATTTACCCAGGGCATTTAATACCTGTCATCATAGAACAGATTACCAAGGGTTCCTATTTTGACTGCAGAAAAAGCTTAGCAAAGATAAGATGTTTCTGAGAAAACATCAGGGGCTAAAAAATGGGTGTCTCTGGATACTCAGTTCACCAGAAAACACTCACTCAGCTCTAGTATCCAGGAGTTTGTAAAGCTCAGCAACTTGTATCCTGATAAAGGGCAGAAAGGTAAGCGGGATGGTAACAATGCCAGCTGTGCCTGTAGGCTGTCCTGGAGCTGAGGCAGGGCAGCAGTGCCATGTAGCCAGCAGTTGTGTTCTCTGCCCCATTGGGTGAACACCGCCATCAGCACTTCATCGTGGCAGTGAATGGCACTACATTTTAGGCAGTTTACATTCGTAACAATGCCCTTTAGTACAGCTGTTAAAAATCCCTGCAGCAGTAAACCTACCTGTTCTACATTGCTCAGGGTTATCTGATGGTAACTATTCCATCTGCTGTTTCCTTTTACTGTGAAAATCTGGGCACAATGTTTGAAGCATAGATTAAGTGAAAGGCTAGTCAAAAGAGAGAGACTGCAGGGCTTACAGGTAAAGGAGAAAAAGAGAATATTTTTCTGCTTCACCAATTATGACCAGTAAAATTATTGCCACGTAGTGTATCTGAAGCTGAAGGCCCTGATTGGGAGTACATGATTGGTTGCACAACTATTCAGGCTGTTCTCTCTAGAGACCAATGGCATATTCCTTGTGACAGATTATACCTGAAGCAGCTGTCTTAATATCATTACAAGCATCCTCTTAATATCATTACAAAAAATCCCTTGTTATTGATTAAAGCAACAGATTCATCTTGGTGTACAATGAATCTTCCTGAGCAACTTTTGCAGTGTTATCATTGGTTGAGTTACTCGTGATTTACTGGAAGGAGAACCAAATCATGCCCCAAATACTTTTGTTTATGTGGAAACATCACAGAACTGTTCCCTGGAAAACCTTTGCCTATCTTACCCATCTGCAACCCGACTTGAAACTGTCAACACTGTACAACTCTTTTGTGGTGTAATTATCTTCCAATTTTATCCCTTTCTTCATTTTTCTGTCAATGTCAGTTTTGCTCAGGGTATTTCTAAGCCTGATGAGATGGAGTGCAGTTATGGTGGAAAATTACTTAAAGTAAGGTGCTGGTATTTATTCTTTCCCCTGTCTGTGCTTTATTGCAGCTGAGTTCCCTACATTTTGTGTGCAAGTATAAACCCAGCATCTGACCCATTTGTTTCTACAAAAGTAACTGTATTGACTCAGTATCCTGGCCAGATTTCAACCTGGGTATTTACACACTTTTCTCCATAAGCTACCTTCTGACTTTCATTTCAATAGATGACTGTGTTCAGCCTGTTGTATTTCAAGCCTTTTTAGATTCCATTTTTGGTGTTCAGTTGTCCTCTGTTACCTGAAAGTACCTTCATTTTGAATTCTGTGGCAATCCATTAAAATATTTTCTCTCTTGACACACTGTGCATATTGAAACCTTCAGGGAGTGAATGTACTTCTATGTGTCACTTTATTATTATCTCAATTACAATTATATAAGAAAAAATATGAGCGTAGTTTCAAGTTAAAAATAAGGTGAAACAGCAGAGGACAAACAACAAGGAGAACTTTTGTAATAAAAAATATACAGGGCTCTAATAATTTAATATTAAATCTTTTTAGACTTTCTTAATACACAAAGCAAAAGAATTGCAGTAACAGTTTCCTACATAAAAATTTAACTTGTATTCATTTTTTTTCTTTTTGTTTTTGTACTATTCCACTCTCATCCTTGTACTCCTAGCCCTGAGGAAAAGCATATATTCCACAGAGATTTTTACTAATTTCCAATTAGATAATTTCCTCTTTTTTTAGGAAGTCATAGCTTTCCTTTAGTTCCTCTAGTGCAATTAGTAAAATAGGAAATGGTCTCTACTTCCAAAATCCTTGTCATTGTTCAGCATTAAATTTTCAATTTGTCTGCTTCCAAAGTGGATACACTTCTTCTTGGGCAATGGTCATCATGGAAAGTCTACTTTGTTCAAGGGCTGTTATCTGTTATTTGGAACTAATTACACTTATCTCTCATATTTTTAGCAGATTTTATTGTCTCCGTGGCAAAATATCTGTCTGTAATAGCATGTGTATATATAAAAATACATATCTGTAAAGATGAACAAGAAACAATGTGAAATCAATATCTATCTTTGTCTTTAATTATCAACCTAAGCTGCCCTAGGGTATCGTGTAACTCCACTTCATCTGAAGTGTATTGCTCCACTTTTTCATCTGCTGTTGTGCTTTCTACTTCTTCAATTTGTCCTAGTCTTATGCTGATTGCCTCATGCACGTCAGATGTTGATGGATTAGACCTATTTGTTTCATGGTGTATATAATGACGAAACTTTTATTCTAGGCGCTAAGAGCTGGCACCAATCTCTTTTGGGGGAAACATCACTTGTTTGCAAAAATCTTTGAGTTATCTGTTTATATCTAAAAATCACCAGATAATTATTTCTTTCTCTATCAGGGCATCATAGAATGGTTTGGGTTGGAGGGACCTTTAAAGGTCATCTATTTCCATACCCCTGCAAAAAGCAGGGACATCTTCAACTATATTGTGTTGCTCGGAGCCACATTCAACTTGACTTTGAATGTTTCCAGAGATAGGGCATCCACCCTATCCTCCCTGGGCAAATCTGTTCCAGTGTTTTACCACTTTCATTTAAAAAAATTTCTTTCTTATATCTAGTCTGAATCTACACAATTTTGGTTTAAAACAATTGCCTCTTGTCCTATTGCAACAGGCCCAGACAGAAAGTTTGTCCCTATATTTCCCATGAGCCTCCTTTAGGTTTTGAATGGACACAATGAGGTCTTCCCAGAGCTTTCTCTTTCCAAGCTGAACACCCCCCTGATCTCTTAGCCTGTCTTCATAAGAAAACTGTTCCATCCATTGTTTTTCTGGCCTTCCTCTGCACCCACTCCAATGGGTCCATGTTGTCCCTGTGCTCTTGACTCCACAGCTGGTTGAAGTACTCCAGGTGGAGTCTCACAAAAGCCAAGCAGAGGGGGAGAATCAGTTCCCTCCAGCTGCTGGTCAAGCTTCTTTTGATGCAGCCCAGGATAANTCTTCAATTTGTCCTAGTCTTATGCTGATTGCCTCATGCACGTCAGATGTTGATGGATTAGACCTATTTGTTTCATGGTGTATATAATGACGAAACTTTTATTCTAGGCGCTAAGAGCTGGCACCAATCTCTTTTGGGGGAAACATCACTTGTTTGCAAAAATCTTTGAGTTATCTCAAAGATAACTCAAAGATTTGTTATCTCAAAGTTATCTCAAAGATAACTCAAACTCTCANCTTCTTTTGATGCAGCCCAGGATAAGGCTTTCTTGAGCCACACATTGCCGAGTCAAAGCACACAATGCCAGCTCAGGTTCAGCTTTTCATTCACCAGTACACAGAAGTTCTTCTCAGCAGGGCTGCTCTCAAACCAACCCTTCCTTACCCAGGCTGTATTGATTGTATGGGTTGCCCTGACCCAGGTGCAGAATTCTACCCTTGGCCTTGCTGAACCTCAGGAGGTTTCCATGGGCCCTTGAGCCTGTCTGGGTCTCTCTGGATGACATCTGATACCCCAGATATGCNCTCTTGTCCTATTGCAACAGGCCCAGACAGAAAGTTTGTCCCTATATTTCCCATGAGCCTCCTTTAGGTTTTGAATGGACACAATGAGGTCTTCCCAGAGCTTTCTCTTTCCAAGCTGAACACCCCCCTGATCTCTTAGCCTGTCTTCATAAGAAAACTGTTCCATCCATTGTTTTTCTGGCCTTCCTCTGCACCCACTCCAATGGGTCCATGTTGTCCCTGTGCTCTTGACTCCACAGCTGGTTGAAGTACTCCAGGTGGAGTCTCACAAAAGCCAAGCAGAGGGGGAGAATCAGTTCCCTCCAGCTGCTGGTCAAGCTTCTTTTGATGCAGCCCAGGATAAGGCTTTCTTGAGCCACACATTGCCAAGTCAAAGCACACAATGCCAGCTCAGGTTCAGCTTTTCATTCACCAGTACACAGAAGTTCTTCTCAGCAGGGCTGCTCTCAAACCAACCCTTCCTTACCCAGGCTGTATTGATTGTATGGGTTGCCCTGACCCAGGTGCAGAATTCTACCCTTGGCCTTGCTGAACCTCAGGAGGTTTCCATGGGCCCTTGAGCCTGTCTGGGTCTCTCTGGATGACATCTGATACCCCAGATATGCCAACTCCACCACTCAGCTTCATGTCATCTGCAAAGCTGGTGAGGGTGCACGTGACACCATTATGCGATTGATGGAGATATCAAAACAGTCCCGGTACGGACCCCTGAGGGGACACCACTTGACACGGTTTGTCATCTGGATACATAGTTATTGTCCACTACCTTCTGTGTGTGATCATCCAACAAATTCCTTATCCACTTAACAGTCTGCCCATCAAATCCCTCCAGTTTAGAGGAGAGGATGGAGGGCCATGTCAAAGAGCTTACAGAGGCTGTGATAAATAACATCCATAGCTTTTCCCTTGTCCACTGCTCTAGTCACTCCATTATATCTGGGTCAGTCAGGACTTGCCCTTGCTGAAGCTGTGCTGGCTGTCTTTTATCATCTCCTTGTTCTCCATGCACCTTAGGACAGCTTCTAGGAGGTTCTGTTCCGTGATCTTCCCTGGCACAGAGGTGGGTTCAGTAGTTCTTGGGGTCTTCCTTTTTACTTTTTTTTTTTTTTTAAGAGGCTCAGTGATGCCCTTTGTAATCTAGGTAAGGTGGATCAATATTCATTTGTGACTATTTTATGTCTCCTTAAAATACTAAGAAATGGTAGGAATGGGGCCATTATTGCTATGAAATATGATACTGAGAAGGAAATGTTGGCATCTGAGGCCTTGTAGCCTGCAGAAGCAGATTTCATGATTTAGAGCAACAACCATTGTAAGTGCATGGGGAGTGAGAACCAAGCGTATCCATGCTGACCCTCAACCACAGCTTTTTGCTGAGTGTTGTGCTGGGACCACTCAGTCTGTCACCAAGCTTGATGAGCTTTTTATGGTTCCCCTTAGGAACTGTTGACTGCATAGGACGAAAGAGTAAGGCAATCATTCATGCTCCTTTTGGCAGGTTAATTTACACAAAATGAACATTGGATGATACCTGCTGGGCACATTTTATGTGACTTGATGGTAGTTCAAATTCACTGCCTTCAGGCACTCATCATGACCTAGCATAAGCAAGGGTGTATGACTCAAGGAATGTGTTGGCTTCCATCTGTCCTGGCTGGTGCATGCTTTCAGATGTGTCCCCTAAGGGTAAGTAAAAGAATAAAGCATCTGGAAGATTTTGCCCAGTTTTAAATGTCCTCCTATTATCTAGGCATGACTTAATCTTTTGACCATTAATTTATTATGCAAAAGCAGTAAAACATCTGTGGTTAAAATTCACTGGAATTCATATGCTGTCTATAAACTTGTTTCAAATAGTAGTGCCTTAGTTTAAAGTTGTTATTCTTAGTAATTTTCTGTGAAGAAGGAATTGACCAATCCAATTCATTTACGGTGAATGTTGGGATATCTGTACAATTTTACCACCACACTCTTGAAGCAAACCATCTGTCAGCATGATTTACATAAGAAAACTGCCTCTCCTCTGAGCTGCTCGTGTAAGGAGAGAACAGCCCATTGCTGCAGGGAGCTTTGTGCTGTGTCTCAGTGTCTGACAACAGCTCACAGAAACTCACTGTCATGTGTGCCTGTCATTCCTCAGAGTGTTCTTCCTAGTTCCCAGTGATTTCCACTGTCTTCCCATTCATTTACCTGTGATACTGTGTACTCAGCCTCCAGAGAATTTGGAGGCAAAAATAAAGGGCGTGTATACGCTGGATTGAGTGAAAACTGAGCTCCTTAGCCTTTCTGGGAAGATGTATATTTAGAATTGTAGTCATTTGTCAGCTTTGACACTTAAACAGCCCTGACAGTTACAGTCTGAGGTACCGAATTATTTGATTTCTCAGAATGGGAGCAAGAGTTACATTTACAGTTTTCCTGCCTGCGGGTAATTTCCCTCAGTTTGTGAGGAGAAAGGGAGCCTGTTTGAGGATTTGTAAAAAGAGACTTGACCAGCCTTAGGGTACTATAGACCTGGTTCTTTCTGTCCCTTGGTCCTTCCATGGGTGCTCTTCTACGAATTACTTTTCTGTTCAGGGGATAATTCATGTAGCTGTAGGTGTGGTTAAAGGGCTTGGCAGACCCAGCTTAGAGTCATGTTGTCTGGCCCTGAACATTATTTAGGTGCTTTCAGGGGCTTGATTGAAATTATGAACTGTCTCCAGAGTTATTCTTAAAATAGCTGCTCTTGTTGAATGGATATGTAGATATCAGTGAAGACTGTTGCTGTTTCAGTGCTCTTCCTCAGACAGCTTTTTCTCACCACTGAGTATCTTTTTTATTTTCTTCTTCTCTACATATGTATTTCATATGCTTCCACACATTGTGTTGCAGACTCTAAGGGCAGGAAAACTGTTTTGCTAGGTGAAAATTAAACTGTTACTTGTTTTGCACTGTAATAAGTATTGTAAAATATGTTTCTAGGTTTTGCAAAAAGTCTTCAACTTATGAACCATTTGTATAAATATGGATGACTTTCCCAACTTTTTTTTTTTTAAATTGTCATGTAAGTTTTGCTTTCCTGAATAGTGAAGATAGCGGAATGACAGAATTAGCTACAGGAAGAGCCATGAACAAATACTGCAGTCCATGAATATTGCATTGACTCTGAGATGCAAGTTTAAAGAGTCCCTAAAGATGTTATTTTGTAAACAGTGCTAGTGTAAATCAGGTTTAGGAAATGACTACTGTTGTTTAATGGCTTTCCAGCAACATCAAGTGCTCCTTCGCCCAGGAAAACAAATGCATAGCAACTGGAAATTTAAAGTGGCTTTTATTTATATGACTTGTACTGTGTCAAAGCAGAATTTTTTAAGCATTTAATGATCCAAGCAGTTATAATTTGATGTAAAATATTCCAATCTCGTGTTACTGACATAATTGGCAAAATATTTTAAAAAGTCTTACTCTTGAAAGGTATGTTGATATGCCTAAGTACTCCCCATTAATTTAACCATATTTACCTGTTCTAATACAAGTGCTCTTCCCTAATATCTCCCTATTACCATACCAATGAATTTTGCCTTGTTTTTCTGTACTTTAATTCTCTGTCAGCTATTTCTTAGTTGTCTACATATAAATTGAAAAGTAAAATAGAACTGCTGTCGTCTCATTTAATTCTTTGTGTTGACCTTTCCTTTTGGAATATCAAGTAAGGGCTGCCCTGGCCCAGAGAGAAGGTGTGTTCAGGAACTTGTTACCCTATGCATTTCTCTGGGGCTTTCTGGCAGCTGCAGGGCAGAGGCAGTTTTCATGGGAAACAAAAGTCAGAGGATGGTCAGAGGTCAGAAAGTTTATGGCTTTGCCCTGAGAATTTGAGCCATAGCAACAGCTCATGCTTTTGTCATAAATGCTTTTTCAAGGACTTGGGAGAGGGTGATGTGTGCTCTCCTCAGATGCTGCCTAGAGGCTGCTTAGCTCTTTTCTCCAGTTAAAAGTTGGAGTTACTCTCCAAGAGATGGTGCCCCAGCCCTCCTTAGATTGCATGATCTCACTATGTCACCAATGCATCAAAAAAATGTTGCAGAAAAAGTCCTGAACTAAATAATTCTGTAACTGGGGCCTGGATTTTTAGGTTTTATTAGTTCACACAAGCATAGAATAGTAATTCCAGTTATGGGAAAGGAAAGATGTGTCATGCTGAACCTGTGTCACAGACTCTGCTAGCTATGCCTGTGCCACTGTCCCTGTGTGGGACTTCATCAGCCACCTTGCCTCTGAGGAAGCAATGATCAGGAGGCACTTGGCTCTTTATGTGCTATCTCTAATACCATCCTAACTTCAGAAACTTTACTTATTCCCAACTCCCCATACCTGCCAAACAATTGAAAAATGTGTACAGCTCGATATCCGGTAAACGTGTGTGTGTGTAGGTATGTAGTGTTTCTTTTGAAGGAATCAGCAACAGCAGAACCATTTTGCCATGTCAACAGCTGAAATTCCTTCTGCAGCTTGTGTGGTAGCTGTGACTTTGCACACCAAAAGAAGCAATCTGCTGCTCCTGCTAATCCTTTCAGCCTCTCCTGAGTAATTCTGGGGCTACGTAGCCTGAGTTCATTAATGTTAACATGAAATCAAATATTTTTCAGAGAGTATTAAAAACGTTGTTTGTAATAAAAGTCCCGTAATTCCCTTCTTAGTCTGTTTTGAATGTGCTAGCAGATGGAAAACTCTCCATGCAGGCTGTGCTGGGAGAACACCATCTGCTTAGCTGGGCCACCATCTCTGTGCCTCTCTTGCCAATCTGGTTCTGAAGTGTGGTCTGAAAACACTTAGCTTTTTGTCTCCCTTTTGTGGATTCTATTCCAGCTGTTGTTTGGGTCTTTTCCTCCTACATCTCTGTGATTCTGCTTCTCCTCCTGCACCTATAGACCCATAGACAGCTCTCTTTGCTCTTGCTGTCATATGCCCTTAGCAGTGATGACAGTCATGACTCCCCAGTAGTTTTCAGGATATCCTCTCCCAGGACACATCATACTCCAGGTAGAGCAAAGCAGTTTTGAGACTTTTCAAGCTAGTATAGCCTGTATAAAGTTGAAAAATTAATATATTCCTAGTCTGGCTACTTGGTTTTCTAATCTAGAAATGTGATAGAGGCAAAGACAGTTGGCAGCAAAATCTGAAGTATAAATGCAAACAATTTGCTATTTTATTTCTAAAATGTTAAACCATAAATTGTACTGGCATTGTTATATGTATTCTTGTGCCCTACTAGTGGCACAAGAAAATATCATAATGGCTACCTGCTTAGAAGAATTCCACCTCTTAGAGGTATCATGCTGTGTCCTAAGAAAGTCTTTTGAGATATACTACTTTTCTCATCACATCTACCAAATAGGGCATAAACATTAGTTTTATTTTCCAAGACATTCATTAAACAGCATAAATATTAAAATGTATCAACAAACTGAGTCACCCAGTTAGACTCATAGCATTGTATGTGTTCATTTCTCTGCTCTAGAGCAAAGCAGGGCAGCAGCAAAATTGCAGCAAACTGCTGAGATTCAGTTTCTGGCAAATGACCTTGCAGGGATGCATATTCATTAATCTTCCAGGATTATGACCTATATCCCTGTTCGTCCTGTGTTGATTTGGCTCACCTAATTCCGTCAGCTATTACCTGATTCCTGGCGACATCACAGGTTGACCTGGTGCCTAAGCCCTGGTCTTGAAGCAGATAAGTAAAATGAGCAGAGAAGAGCAACAATTTGAAATCCAAGACAAACTAGCAGAGGTCCTTCAGCTTCTTTTCAGGAGTGTAGTTTCAGAATGTTTAAGGAAGAGACACAGCTCAAGGAATAGCTCTGTGGGTTTTTCTTGGGCTGTTTTGGTTTTTAGAAAGGCAGCAGGAAAACAATATCAATCTTCCCCTATTTAAATGGTCTTGTATCTGTATGGTCTTCCACTGTGTCCACCTTCCTTCCTAGGATGCCTGCCTAGCTTCCCTCAGTACATATACAAAAGTGTGTATGAGTTTGGCAGCATTCTCTGGTGTAGCAAGGTGACCTAGAGATTGTACTCTAAAGGCCTGGAGACTTTCATCATGTATTCTTGTTGCTTTTTCCCAGGTGTGAGGAGGGTTGCATGGGGTCTGCTGGACAGTCTGTATCCTCAGGAAAGCCTGAAATTACTTTCTGAGATGTAGTGTTCAACAAATATATGCCAGTGGTTAGATGGGAAAATTCTCATTTTATTCAAGGGAAAAGGCAGCCTGCACCTTCAGAAGCAGTCAAGGGAGTAGGAATTTTGACCTGAATTCAAAGTGTACAGTTTTCTTTTCCACAGTGTAGATAGACTTCCAGAAAGGTTTCTTCCTTTCTATGAAAAGTATGGAAAACAATTCTTCTACTCCTATCCTGGTCCTTTTCCATCTCACCTATGCTGGGGTAGAATGGCAACGCCCACTATGAGCTTCTCCCTACCTTGAATGGACCCAGCTGGTAAGAAGCACATGCCAGAGAATAAAGGGGCACTTGGAAAGTTCTCATTTGTTCTGTCAGCTTAAAGACAGGAGAAGTCAACAAGAAGGTATTTGTAGGGTGTGAATTTCTGTGTGTCATTCTTACAGATTTGTTTCTACACTCAGAGGCAAATAGGAATTTATAAATGAAGCTTAAAAATTCCTATTAGAATAAAACACTTGTGTACCCACAAATGCACATTTATATTCAAGCAAAATTCTACCTGAAAAAAAATGATAGCTTGTCCATAATTTGTCAGGGTATTGATTGTTTTTTTTTAGTTCTATGACTTTCTAGTTGGTATCTTTTGTACTTAAATGAATTGTAGCAGCTTTCATTTTGTGTATTGCTAGAGTTAACTATCTGAATTATTTTTTTAGTGGAAAGATGCAGGAGTAAATAGCAAATATTACAGTAGGAAAAACATATGTTTTAATCATATACAGGGACTCCAAGTAACCAAAGATTTGCTGGTTCAGGATGGAATTTTTTGTCGTGATATCTTTGTTTCTTTTGAAGAAAACTACTTTCACCTGAAAATTATCCAAATTTCTGTCCCCTCCCCCTGGGCCCCCATCGACTTTCCAAACCTTGCTCAGCTGGAGAATAAGAGCTTGACTCTCTTTGCAACCCTCCTTTTCTTCAAGAATTTTGTGATTTTTAGTCCTCAAAATTATTGCTCTTGTTGTCTATATTTAGAGTATAAATTCTTGAAAATTAGTTTTCTAGCTAAAGTCAGGAGGAACTATTTAAAATGTATTCAATCTGTTCAGTGGATTTATAAGTTGATTTTGGGTACATATAGCAGGATTTAGAGGGAAGATAGTTAAATGCATGTATGTATATCTAGATTACTAGCTATGCAAGATCCATTTTGCACTGCTTAAAATTGAATAGCAGGTCTTGGTAGCATTGAGTTAATATTTTTCAGTCTGAAAAAACCATAATTGTTCTGTGTAAAAAAAGAAAAAAAATTAGAAATGCTAGTATGTTCATAAACAGTGCTTATCTGGTAGAGTGTTTATTGTATGAGGGCCTGTCTTCATTTACAGTTTCACGGATCAACTAGTGCGGAGGGGAGAGGTCTGTAATGCAGGCACCACTTTTCCTTTTGTATTTAGCCACAAGACTCTGCATTTGCTTCTATGCTCCATAAATTGTGCTGGGGCTCTGCCAGTCAAAGGCAATTCCAGCGAGCCGCTTCCATCCGTGCGCGTCCCAGCCCGCGCTGTGCTCTCAACTGCGCCTCGCCGCAGGAGGGGCCACCGCTGACAGCCACAGCATGACCCACAGAGAAAGTTATTCTTCCCACTTCCCAGGCAGAAAATCTTCATTTTGGCTGCATTGCCACAATGGTGTTCGTGACCTCCAGACTGAACTTTTATGTTTTATAATTTGACTCAGAGTCAGAGAAGAAAAAACATGGAGTAATCACTTTGTGCCACGATGGGCTGTAGGGAAGTCACTTGAAACTCTCTAGACAGATGATTTTTAAATGCCTTTTCAGCAAGTATTAAATAGTAATTCAGTATGTATTTCACTTAATTCCTTCACTGATTGTTTTACTTTTGACTAAGAGGTCAGAGTCCTTGAAGCAAATATTGGTTTAAGCTATTATTTTTATCATGTTAGAAACAACAAGGAATGGACAGGTCTAAAATTGTTAAATTGTAGCTTGTTCTCAAATTTCCTCTTGCTTTGGATGGGAGCTGATTTGATAATGTACAAAATAAATTTAAAGATATTGCATGCTGTCTGCTAGCTCACACTTTTTCTAATTTGACCAGCTAAAAAGATCTTATTATAGCTCCTGGCTGAATGTTACATTTTAGTGTAATACGTACCACAGCATTTTACAACATCTCGGTTACCTGTTACACAGCCTACTCTTACTTTGTCTCCAACCCCTGAACTTCTTCATCCAGATTGAAAATATTTCTAGTAACAGTGTAAGGTCAGCTGGGGCTGTGCTAGGTTTGCTGAACAAGCTGAATAGCACAGTGAGAAGAAATTACACAAAAAAGTAATGTCAGATCTTTGATTCCCTGTTACACACTGTAGCAGTCCTATCATGAACAAGGTTGTGGCGTCCTGAGGAGCCTGTAAAATATTCCTGGAGCTCTGCCAGATATGTAATAGGTGCTGTCTGGACTTAGACCATCTGCAGATTTTTTTTTTTTACAAGTTATTAGGTCATATACAGTGTTTGACCCAGCCATGTACTGCAGTAACTGTTTCTAACAGTAGAAACTTTTATATTTTTTATATTTTAAAGTTAGAGGGTATTATCGTCTTTAAGTTGCATTGAGGAGGAAAGGGGATAGTGAGCAGACTGAGGCAGTTTCTCCAGTTTCATGTTCTGCCTTCTGATTTGAAGGGAGGATCTCTGCTGTCACCCTCATGAAGTCATAAATGTTTCCCAACTGCTGGCATTTGGGCAATTCATTTTCACTTCTGACCATGGTTTCTGTGAGGATCGTCACAGCTCCTGTCTCCTTTTCCTCATCCAGTGGCTCTGCAGTACTGCCACTGCCAATTGAATCCACTGCTCCATTTTTTAATCTGGCAAAATATGCAAACTGCTGTACTTTTCATTAACTGACTGGTACTACAGAAACATGTCTGAGTTGGGGTACAAATGATAAATTTGAAGTTAACATATTGTATACCACATGTTGATGGATGTTAATGAGCTCCCTGTTCTCCTAGCCTTGTCACCTCAGATTAATTCATTAAATGACAAGGCTCCAAAAAATAAAATAAATCCAGAGTACCAGCAATTTGTTTTCTGCCATCAGAGAGGATTAATCTCTATCCATCTTTGGAAGAAAATCAACTCAAATTAAATTTTGTATTTGTCTTATTGGAGATGAAAGTACAGCAGGTGGTGGTATTCTCAGAACAAGGAGGGGAAGATCCTCCTGCCTGGAGCTGATGTTTGGGAATAGAGCTTGTGTGGGACCCAGTGCTCTCTAGGGGTCCATGGCCATTATGGTACTTCCCCTTGTCCTGTGTATTTGCTGCCTCCTCCCCTTGTAGCCCTTCAGAAGGGGGAGTAGGCTGTGTGGTTTGCTCTTTGAAGTTGAGATGACACAGATAGGTCCTGTTAAGGGCCAAAGGAATCCAAGTCTTTCTTTTTTTTCTGCCTCGTGTGCTCTGGGTCCGTCTGTGCTTCAACACAGTTTGCTGGAGTTCCTTGTGACCAAGACAGGACCTGGCAGCGGGGGGTGTGTCTGTCAGCAGCCTGGGCAGCTGTGAGCACCCAGGCTTAAAAAGAGAGAAGCCCCTTCCATGCCCTGGTGCCCCTGTTGGGGACTGACCTTTATATCTCATCATCTGCAACAACACAGGCAAACATATGCAGAGTCAAACACAAACACCATCCCACTAAACTTCTTATTTTCCAGTCACTGTTGACCTCGTGCTAAAGTCTTAGGCCAGGCCAAGGCTTTCTGTGCTTTGCCTTAGCCCAAAACTCAGTGTTTTCTGGAAAGCTTGAGCTCTGTCACACAGCTGGTCAAAGTATTATTTTTCTCTCTTAGGTTTGGTTTTGCCCATGAGTCTGTTTGAATACAAACTGTATTATTAGCAGCTCATATAAACACTGTTTGTGACTAATATATTATTTAAGATGAAGATCAGAGTAAATGATCATGCATTTCCTATACAAATTATAATTCAAGTGTATTAGATTATTTCCCTGTTTTAAGAGTTTTGATTGCTGTGAGATAATAATGTCTTAACACTATGAATAAAACCCTAAGTAATATGCAAAATAAGTTATATTTATTTCATATATTTATGAAATATATATATTTATATATATTTATATATATTTATATTTATATATATCTTTATATCTTTATATATATTTATATTTATATATATCTTTTTATATATATATATTTATTTTTGTATATATTTTTAATGTTTTTTTAATATATTTTATATCTCTCTGATAGATATTTGGCATAATGTAGAACATAGCCCAAAGTAACAATTCTTGTTTAGTGGTGGGAATTTAATTTCCCATGATTTTTCAAGGTCATACTAGCTCTTTCACTTGGGAGGTAAAAACAATAAATGAGGATGAGCTCACAAAATCATATTGAATTCATGTATACAGGTTTTATATGTGTGTTGGATGACTATATGAAGCAATTGTAATGTTTCAGAGATGCTATCATTCTTTACTAGTATTCATAATCAAAACGGGGGATATTTTCAAAATGTGTTCAAATTCAAAATTCGACATTTATGGTGCACCTGTTTTGGTTTTGAATCTATTGATGCATATCTCTTTACTTTGTTGCATGTCTGCAACTAATCAATAACTTAAAATTTGGCTCTTTTGCATTTTTTATACTTCCTCTTTGATAGAAGGAAACATTTGAGAAACACATTATGCCGTCTCTCATACTCCTCAGAAAGGCCTTTCCCACTAGATTTCTGAATGATTAGGGAAGATATTAAAATTAAGACCCTTTTTTCAAAGGCAAGCTCTCTCCTAAAGCTGTGAACCGTCGGTGTTGAGCAGTTGCTGCAGGTCAAAGCTGGGTGTGCTCGTGTGCACCGGTACGTGAGCGTCTCGAATACCGACACGGGCGTCTCCAAAGGCACAGGTGGCAGCGAGGCTGTTCAGTCTCCCTTGGCCCAACCTGGGACCAAACGTTCTGTCACAGCTGTGGGAATTAGCAGTGTAGCAGGAAAACTGATCCGATGTTATAAATGAGTCACTTTTAATTTCTAGGAGTTGAATAGAAAAGAGAAATGTCTTTGTGAGTCCTGGGACTTCATCTATTTGAACTGGATTTTTACCTCCCTTCTGGTGACTTGGAGTTGGTGCAAACTGTAGTTCCACCCACTTTAAGGTAGCTTTCAGCTGATGGGGAAGGTCAAGAGAGGTTTCAGTTAAAGGGTAATAGTTCTATTAATTATAGTGTTCTGCCCTGTATTATTTTAATGAAGAGAAATTTCATATGGGAGTGTGAACTTGCTCAGCTGTAGGAGATGTCATCTATATTACCCTTTCTTGAAGAATAACCATGGCTAATGCATGTAGAGTGCTTTGATTAGGGAAGGGGCTAAACTTGGAAGGTGCTAAAAAGCACTCTGTGATGGATGTGGCAAGTGAGTTTTATGAAGGCACTTAAAGACCAACTTCCCATAACATCACACACCTCATTGCCTTTGCATGCAAATTTACTCTGCATGAAAATGGAGGTGCAAGAGGGAGTAAGTGCAATTCAGTATCACTTCCTAAATCTGCAAGCAGGGAAGCACAGAAAATCTGAGAGATCTGGTGATAGGTGACTGAGTACTAACCCTGTTTTGATTCTGAACATCTCTATAATTGTATAGCTGTCTTTTTGGATGATGTGTGTATAATTCTGCTGTGTCATCTGCATAGTGGTTTAGGGAATTAGAAATAGATTACAGTATTACAGGACTCAGTCCTGCAAAGATTTATGTGGAACATTTTGCTCTCTTTCATTACGGGGTCATCTATGTCATTCTGTAGGAACAAAATTTACATTTGTTTTCCTTACTAGGAAACTATTGCAGGAACAATAGTGAAGAATATCATAAGAAAGATACTTAGTAACTGGTCCTCAAGTTTTGTTCCAAGAAAAACAGGCTTAAGTACTATATTCTGAAATGAAGTTTTAAATTCTGGTATTTTCTGTAAGTGTATTTGTACTCCTTACTCTTTTAAAGAATTGTTTTAATTTTTATTTTTTTTTTCTTTCCTAAGTGAAAAGTAAAACCTGTAGTTTCATTGAGAAGAAATCAGTAATCAAAATTTTAATAACCTAGAAGTTATCCACCCATCCAGTTAATTCTCCTCTGCAACCCTTTCTACTCTTCACTGTTCTCCTGCTCCTTGTCTGAAATGCCTGGAGAAAAATAAAAAGCAGTATTTTCTCAGGGGCTAATAGAAAATCTGCTCTCCTGTTTCTCTAGCAGAAAGTCCAAGTGATTTTGCTGCTTGGTAGCTCCTGAAAGCTGTGCCATTGAGAAGAAATCAGTCTGACCTGACTGGGTGCTAATACTTGTTGGATTTAGCAATCTAGTAAAATGAAACTAATGTTTGATGATGCTATATTGCTTATAATTATCTCACTGAAAAGAAGTACATAAATCTCATGGGAAATCCTTAAGGTTTTGTCTTTCTGTGATCTGTTTTGATTTTTTTTTTCCTGAAAATGCTTAAAACTGTAAAGAAGCTTTGACCTTTCCATAGAGACTTGCTGGTTGCAGTGGCTTCCAGGAAGATTCTTTATCTTCTGAACACAAGCATAATTGACCCTGCAGGCCATACCTTTTCTGACCTTGCAAGTTTATGTTTTCTGAGCTAGGAATATGCCTTCCCCCATGGCTGTCTCTCAATTAAGTCCAGTGATTAGCATATGTCAGACTTCTGTGGCTTATAAGGGAGAGGGAAAAATGCTCCAAATTGAAATTGTCATTCCAGTGGAGGAAATTTTTAGAAGAGACTGCCCTTGGTACAGAATTAAAGCATTGCTTTAACTGAAAGTCTCATTAAACTTGAGAACAATGAAAACCTGAAGCAGAAGGGACATTGCCTTCACTCACTTTCCATCAGCTGCAGACCTTTAGGGATTGCAGGAGAAAGAGGTGTATTTGTCCATGGATGTCCATGCAGTGACAATAACATGAAATTAATATGTGTTGGTCATTCAGAAACAAAATGATGCAGAGTCAATCTGTTTTGATGGGAGTGTTGATCCATGTTCTGTGAACATGAGCAATGCCCTCCACTGCACTAGCTGACTTTGATTTTGAGCAGACTGTTCACAAAGTTACCTGCTTAGCATAACTCTGCCCAGCTGGCAGTGTACCCAGAGTGAAGAATATACAGCTCATTCTTCTTGTGCATGCTTTTGAGTCATTCAGCCTAATAGATTTCAGTAGTGTTCTGAGCTCTTTATAGTGCCAATTAGTGAAAAGTGAAAGCTGCAAAACTTAGGCATTTGTCTTTGAAAAATTGTTGACATTATGTGAATGCTTAGCAGTATGACCCAAGTAGCAAGTGTAACAGCTGTACACTGGTCTAATTAAGCTTTTCAGGCCAGGTGTGCAAAAACAAAATATCAAAAGCGCATATATTTTAATGAGGAAATCATCTTCTAATCTTATGTTTACCAGTCCTGTGGGCAGAAATTAAAGGGTTGCATTCTTTTTTCTAGACTCTGTGTGATCCTCTCCTTGTTTAATTTGGACGTGTCTATTTTACACATTCAGCTGTTGCTATTGGACCACATGTGGCTGCACATATGTATATATCACATATCAGTGTCTGTCATATCTATATCACTGGACAGAAATTTCTGTTAAAGGAAGAGTCCTTAGTTCATGGATCCTTCACAACAAAACAGAGACTTCTGTGGGGACAGTAGCAGTAAAGTCTTTGATGTGACAGAGAATGAGAACCCCACTCAAATCCAAATTTCCCTTTGGAAAAACATAGTTATACAAGGGGAAAGGATGATGGTGATGGTTTTCGAAAATTGTGCTTAGAGGCAAAGCCAGTGGTAACTGGTAAATGTGTGTGTGTCATGTTACCTGTTGTTTAATTATTGCTGTGGAAAGACTCACTGCAAGGTAAGTGTGCGGTATCTTACCTAGACCTGGGAAAGAGTATGGAACAGATAATATGGGCAAAAGTAAAACAAGGTCTCTCCAAAAGGAATTTTTTAAAAAAGGCTAATCAAAATACGCTTTAAAATTAAGTGTTACCATCCCACCTCATTCTTTAGGTATGAGAGATACTATTTATCACTTAGAGTATTTTGTCTTGCTTTTTCTGACCTTTTTCAAACCTAAATGCTTCTGAGCATTGAATCTTTTGTGCCTGGGTTGTTAAGAAAGTCCCACAGGAACGGTCATGAGCTGAATGCTGTGATGACATGAGTCTTGCATGGCAGCTATAGAGTGACTCTGCATCTACTTAAACACGATGGAGGTCACGTGCATGTGTCTTGTTATTTGAGGAGGTCACATGCTAAAAATACAAGAAAATAACAGTCCTGCAAAAGCTAATTCTTGCAGGTATTTATGTTAGAGTTTTTTAGCATGTCCTGACAAACCTCTGTGAAGCAGTGACATATGAAATCTTAAATACCATGCCAAAAAATAGAAGTACTCATGTATAATGATTTCTAGTGGTAGGTTAAGTATTCTTCTTCTTCTTTTTTTTTTTTTTTAAATTTTTTTTTTAATTTTTTTTCATCTCATGAAGAGATTAGGGAATGAAAAACATTATTTTGGAACTCAGTCTTTACTTGAAATTTTTATAGACTGAAATGTACGGGTACTTACTACCACTTATTTTATCACATGCAAGCTTATTGCATCTGAAACAAATTTTGGAAAATGGTTCATAATGAAGCTGAATTGTCAGTTTGTCTGCACAAACTTTCTTTTTACTATAAAATGCATCTATTGGAAAAAATGTTTTTTAAGGAGCAGTGCATAAAGATATAATGATTTTTGAGATTTGAGGGGTTTTTCAACCACCTAAAATTTTCACTGAAAAAGTGAAATCTTCAGTTGAAGCTATAACAAACTTCCAGTGATAAATGAAAAATACAGTGATGATTGTGCTGGTTATTGAGCATTAGAGGTGCTTGAAAGCTGAGTATAGCTTGCCCTCAAGCATGCTTTCATTATCTTAGACTTCCCTGCATTATATTTGGTTTGCTGTTTACTTAGGTTAAAGAGATATTCTCTTTAATTTGAGATCTGGTAAAACTCAGATCAGTGAATATGACAAAAAAAGCATTTGAAAGCATAATCAACCACTATTCTAGTGAGTGAAAAAAAAAAAAAAAGATAAGCTCATGTCGTTAAATATAACATGTTATTATTAGATTCACAGTGAAACCAGCTATATGAAATGCAAATTGTTGGAACATGCAGTTATTAAATAATCTGTAACTGTTTTCCTGTATCTGAAATAATTAAAGGTTCTGATTTCTTTATCTGTGCTTTTCCGCATTAGTAATAATCTTTGATTAGTTGTTTCTATGTTTCATGAAATGTTGTAGTTTCTCAAATTAGGTTACAGTAATTTTTGCATTACTCAAGCACCTAATATGTGCTTAATGCTTATATAGAGAACATGTGTCCTCTCTAAGAGCTGACTGTAAAAAGGCCTTGATCCTGTGAATACTGAATGATGCAGGTAGCTCTTGGCAGGGTAACTTAGTGACCAAAGTTCTACTTGTCTATATTTCCCTCTGTTGAATTAAGTGAAAAAATGCTGGTGTGTCTTGCCCCGAGTCCTAAATGAGCAGCAAAAAGACTAAAAATTTGCTTTTATGTTATGTGTTATATTTGCATTATGTTATGTCTTTTCTGTCCACTTAATTTAATCCAAGATTTAAATCTGCATGTGTTCTGAGGGGAGGGAAGGTGGTGGTATTTGGTGCTGCTTGGTTGATTTGTTTTAGGTTTTTTTGTTTGTTTGTTTGGGTTTTTCTGCATACACTACTGGATGTGGAGGCAGAGGAATTTTGTTTGGAGGTTTAATTATTATAGTTTTTTATCAATTAGTGCATTTCTTTTCCCCCAAGGATTCACAATAGGGAACAATGCAAATCTATATAACAGTGAGAAATCTTAGGGAATTTTGTGGTGAGCTTTCAGACTGCAAGATGCCATGGTTGGATGCAAGCTGTCATTCTCCATTCCTTCTTTTCTAAAGAGGGGAAGAGGTTTTGTGTCATTGCATGTATCAATTGGTAAACTAATAGCTTCTTATCAAGTCTTTTGAACGTAATAATTAATGTCACTTCAGGTCATGTTTCATAGCTTGGCAACCCTGCAGTTCAACGATGTTTTGCAGCTGCCTGGGGTCACAGGAAGAGACATGGTGACAGAATGGATAAAAGAGGTTGCTGCTGGTCCTGCTCTGTGTGCTTGCCTGCTCTGGATCTCCACTGTGCATAAGTGAATATTGTGATTACTGTGAGCTCCTGTGTGCACACACTGTGCATAGACACGTGGGAAATCCTAGAAGAAAGTGTGGTAGCCCCAGCCTTCCTGCCCCTAGTCAGCACTGGGATCATCAGAGCCACAGGACTGCTGATAACTACTGGCATTATCCATGTGGCTCTCCTGGGTGCTGCTGACTGCTCAGGCTTGCCTGCCTTGCCTGTGGAAAGCTTGGAAGAGACCTCTGACAGCTCTAAAACAAAATACCATGTTTTTGTCAGTGATGAGAGTAATTCTTTTCAATTCAGTTTAAAGAAGGCTTCAAGTGAAATATATGCTAAAAACTGCACTGTTTAGCAGTGCAATTAAGCCCACCCCATGGGCAGCTGTTCTGGAAGGGCACAGACTTGCCATTCTGCTCTTGCACGCTCGCAGCATCTCCTTTTGCTCAGGTACTGAAGCTCATTCAGATCCTCAGGGATCTGTTCAGCAGAAAATGTGTCTATGTGGAGTATTTCTGTTCCTTGGACCAATTCACTGTAAGCTCCCCAGCAAAAGGCAAGAGAAGGTGTTAAGGGAAAGGAAAGAGAAGGTGACAGAGCATGAGAATCCTTTCATCAGTAGCAATGGGTCATTTTAATGTCAAACTGTACCACTGCAATATTCATAACTAAAGCAGTGAATGCCCATTGGTGTAGCAGATGTTCTGTGACTGAAACATGGAGATATAAGGGGATAATCCTGTATTTAAAATGAACTTAGTTCTATTCATAACTCTATCACAGACTTACTGAGAGGCCTTGAGCAAGCAGCTTCTCACCTCATTGTGTGAGAACTTCTCACCTCTCCAATTAAAAGGGACAATCGTACTGCCTCCTTATCAACAGCTGCTATTCAGGTGCTCAGCTGTCCTCTGGTAGGGAACATTATGAAAGTAAAACTATAAAGTGCAGCACTCTAAATATGGAAAATTAGTAAAAGATGCTAATTTTCTGTAATTCAGTATTGCTTGGACCTACAGGCTTAAAAAAAAAAAGCTTTATTTTAATTAAAATTAAAGCTTCATTACTCCTGAGTACATAAGAGCTCAATATGAAAATATCATCGCTATTCAGAACTATCATAATCTATTGCAAGTCATCTGTGAATCATCTCTAATTAACAAGGTGCTCTATTACAGGGCTTTCTGAATAATGGCAGGCTATTCTTTGCAACCCTCTAAGCTAAAGCCTATTAGCTTTCCATTATCTCAATTACTTTTAATATTCTGGAAAAACTGTTTGCCTGATGAAAAACTCCAAAATGCAAAGTTGCCCCTGGAAAATAAGGGCATGAAGTTTGCCTCCCAGCTCTCCAAGAAGGATATGCAGATTCTCTTAACTATCTAGAAATCAAAGTTGATGTGAAATTTTTGTAAAATCTTGATGTAGGAGCCATAGACCCACAGTTTATTTTCAGATGGGATCATCAGAAGGTCAGCTTTGGTCACTGAAGGCTTAAGGCAGCTGCATACCCACTGTGACCCATTTGGTAGCTGTCAGATGTACCTACATAAGTTGTTCTTGTATTTTCCAAACTATGTTTGCCCAATCCTCGTGCTGTTGTTCGTAGATGTTCTCAGTTTTTCAGAAACTTTACAAGAAATTTTGCAAATGTCTCTTTTGACTGCCATGTTGTGCATATTTTTAAGAAATACCATTTTAACCAGCTCTGACTCAGTGTTCTACTGAGCTACTGGCTTTGAAACTTCAAAGTTTTAAAAATTATTTAAGAACTGTTGATTTATCTAAGAAATATTTAATGGTATTATTTATACTGTAATTGCTTAACGTAATTCTATTTCAAATAAAAATCCCCAGGAAGTATCCAAACAAAACTCAAATTAATGTTAGGGGAAAATTCATATTATGCATTAGTGGTTGAGTGGGGGAATTTTGTCACAGCTATGTTGGAGCTGTCACCAAAACAAGCACTACTGTGTTCCAAGTTAATAGCATGCTGAAAGGAAGAAAATGGAATCATAGAACAGTTTGGGCTGGAAGGCACCTTAAAAATCATATAGTTCCAGCCCTCTGCCATGGAGAGGGGTGCCACCCGCTAGATCAGGTGCCCAGGTACCCATCCAACCTGGCACTGGATACTTGGAGGGATGAGGAAACCACAACTCTGGGCAAACTCTGCCTGTGTCTCATCACCCTCTGAGTAAAGAATTTCCTCCTAACATCTAACCTAAATAGTCCCTCTTTTAATTTAAAAACATTTTGCTTTGTCCTATCATTATCATCTTATGTAAAAAGTCACTCTTCATCTTTTTTTATCAGCCCTCTTTAGGTACTGGAAGGCTGCTGTAAGGTCTCCCCAGAGCCTTCCCTTGTCCAGGTTGAACAATCCCAGCTCTCTCAGCCTTTGCAGCAGAGGTGCTTCAGGCCTCTGACCTACTTAGTGGCCCTTCTCTGCACATACTCCAAGAAGTCCATTTCCTTCTTATGCTGTAGGATCCAGACAGGAGATCAAGAGAGCTTTCTGTCTTATTCCATTGAGTACACAACGGGTTTAGAAGTCCCAGTCAGAGTACACCACCAAGGAAGATTGGCTAAGTTTCCTGATTAATTTACAGGGCAACAGTGAACTACAAATTTGAAATAGTAATAGAAAAATGGAAGAAAATCCTAAAGTATTTCCTGTAATGAAAATTACTAATTATTGCTACTACTGAGGCTTCAATAAAAACTCCTCTGTTCATGACATCTACAAAGAAGATAAACATAGACATGGTCAAGACTAGGACAGGGCTGTGCATTGGTTCACAAGCAGGGAGGGATGGTTGAGTGAGGGGAGGTTAAAGTCTCACTCTCATTTTGGTTAGCCAAGTCAAAACTTTGAGGAGGTATGATTACCCTTTGAAAAAGAATCTGCCTGGAAAGGTGATAGTATAAAAGATTTTAGCTGTGGTGCATCTAAGTAAGGTAGGCACTAGAGAGAATGGGACGGTGAGTCTCTAGACAGTCTAGACTCCTGATGAGACCAACAAGTACTGAAAACTTAAATAACTGTATGATGATTTTGTGATGGCATCAAAACAACTTCACAAGAGTTCAAGAATATTGTATGTTGACTGGCTGCCTGTGGTTACATCCGTGTTGCATTTGACAGTGGTTCTCAAATTCACTGAGCAATGTGCATCAAACACATCCAGACTGTACAGTTCAGGTCACGGTGTTTGCATTCCCACAGGTGTCTCAGACCTGTTGCACTCAACCTGAATTCAAGTTCTGCATATGTGCTGGCACAAATAATACATACCTACAGAGATTTGTTAGAGGTGCATACTTGTGTGGGCAGTTATATGGTTCTGGGAGAACATGGAGTTGCCTGACAGGGAAAGTATTGGCACCAACAGAAGATTAAATCAGATAAATGCCAGAAAATCAATTACAGTGGTGCCAGTTAACACCACTGGAACTTGCAGTCTTAGTTCTAGGAGTCTTACTACACTCCCAGTGGTGGGACTTCAGCACTAAAGGGGCCCCCAGTCAGTTCTAGCAGGGTTCTTGCCATTAAACAGCCCTCTGAATTTCTGCAGTGCAGCTATAGGTTACTCTCTCACCCATTTTGGGATCTTTTTCCTTATAAACAATCCAAGAACCTTTTATAGATTCAACTTTTTGGAAAACACATTATCTCAAAGAATAATTCCAAGATTTGTGTGTTTTTAGCCAATTCACTTTTGATAGTTTTATAATAAAGAAAAATACTTTAGGACATTTTTAGATGTCCTTTCTATACAAGAGCTGTTATTTTTACCTTCACAGTGATCAAGAGGATAGTTTGACACGGCCTGCTCAGTGATTCCAGTTCTGCCAGGCCAGGCAGCTGCAGCATGCCAGCTCTGTATCTGGGAAGCCAGCAGTTAGCGTTGGCTCTGCCTTCATCCCTGCCAACAGAGGAGGCAGAACCACCTCACACATTCCTGCCCCCACCACTGGAAAAATATTGAGTAGGCACAGATATTTGTCTGGTGATTCAGATCAGGGAACTCAACTGGTTTAAAATTAACATTCTAGGGTGGTATTTGGACCAGTTCTCCAGTTCAGTTCATTCTGTGGCTATGGGAATACTCGTGCCAGTAGAGAGGAAGAAGAAAATGATGGCCTGGAGATGGCAGAGTGAGGCCGCAACTGAGGGCTTATGCCAGGACTAATGATATTCCTCTAATGAGCCAAGACCTTTTTGTCTAAAACACAACAAACCTCTACACAGCCTCCAAACCCGTGTTTATCTTTGTGAGGAGCAGGTGGCTTCAGCTCCACTCTTCCTTCCCATGAAGAACTTGTTTCAGTTCCTGTTTCCCAGCATCTCTTATAGCTGCACCCATCTTCCAGCAGGTTAACTGGGCCAGGACGGTTGTATTTTCTTCTTCAGTGAAATTATAGACACATTTAGGTTGGAAAAGACCTCTAAGATCATTGAGCCTAATCATTAACCTGGTGCTGCCAAGTCCACAACTAAACCATGTCCCTAAGAGCCACACTTACACATCTTCTAAATACTTTGAGGGATGGTGGCTCAACCACTTCTCTTGGCAACTTATTCTTGTGCTTGACAAGGATTTTTTGTAAAGAAATTTTTCTTAATATCCAATCCGAATCTCCCCTGGCAGAGCTTGAGGCCATTTCCTATTAGTCCAGGGCTAGTTGTCTGGGAGAAGAGACCATACAACCTCCTTTCTTCAGGTACTTGTAGAGAGTGGTAAATTTTCCCCTGAGCCTCCTTTTCTCCAGGCTGAACATCCCCAGCTCCCTCAGATAATCCTTACAGGAATTGTGCTTCTAATCCTTCTCCAGCTCTGTTGCCCTTCTTTGGACTCACTCCAGCATCTCAATGTCCTTCTTGGCCAGAACTTGAACACAGGATTTGAGTTGCAGCCTCACCAGGGCTGAGTACAAAGCACTGCCCTCACCCTGTTGGTCACACTCTTCTTGACACAAGCCAGGATGCCATTGGCCTTCTTGGCCACCTGGGCACGTGCTGGCTC